>QNUK01000355.1:232500-615000 GCA_013621035.1 Clarias magur
GCTTCCTGTTTTTCTCGGCTGTCTGATTGTGTTAATGATTGTGTAGAGTGAAAAAAAAAGCAAGTAGCTATGTATAGCATCATGCACACTCTCTCTCTCTCTCTCTCTCTCAGTTCACAGCTCCACCAGCTGAACCCACATGTCCTCATTCTCAGCTCAACTCAATAAGGGACCGAGCGATCAACATTGCTGCCAGAAAACTGTCGAAAAATCTGTTTTAACATTTATTTTAAGTGCCTCAGTAAACACCATGCCATATTCCATACCAGTAACGTCTGCAACTTTTCCAATGTTGTTTGCTCTTTCAGTTTGTTAAAGTTCGCTCAGTAGCCTACTCAGTGCACAGAAGTTCACTCCAGAGAACGACTCACTCTCCTGGCTGCATGCGATTGCAAATTCAGTATATTTTTGATACTTGAACACGTTAGCAATCGGCAATCGATTTATCGTTAATTATTAACGCTGAGAAGATGCACATTTATTATAGCTGCACAAACAGCAAACAAATTAGTCATGTGAGACAACAATAATGAACCCCAGCTAGTTTAAATAATAATAATAATAATAATAATAAATATAGTTGCAAGCAACAATGTGCGGGCCCAAGCACCCTGCGCCATCGCCACCCGGTCGTGCACCGCACATCCTGTGTGTTATTTGAGCGTGTTAAGACGTACAAAAAGCCATTGCCGCTCGGGTGCACTGTGCTACTTGCACACGTCACACACTATACAGGGCTCATGTCAGTTTAGGCCCTAACTATTTCTTGAGTGAGTTAGTATGTGTGTGTGCTTGTGTGTGTGTATTGAAGACAGTGTGTTGAAAACACATTTTTGTGAAACGTAATAAGCGCATGATGTTTTCAAAGTCGATGAACTCTGGTCTGTTGAATAGAATCATTCTTTGTATGTCAAATTAAATTCGTCCACCGTAAGGACCTGCAGAATACATTTTTTAGAAAGCTTGCACAGAAATGCTGCCAGGCCAGGGACCGGCTTTCTGATTTGAATGCATTCGTCCGCATCCAATCTTTGCAGGCGATTAAAAGTAGATAAGAGATGTTCCAACAGTGCTGTGTGTTTGAAAGAATCAGTATGAGAGCGTGTATTGTACTGTAGGAAGCCGCTGTCATGCTTGGACTCAGGATGATTATTGTGCGAGTGTTAAACACAACGTCTCCCACTCGTGTTCCAGCACGACTATGGCAACTGGAAATCATTCCAAATGCCTACGCTTGTACGTTGTACGTGTTAACACACACACACACACACACACACACACACACACACACACACACACACACACACACACACACACACACACACACATATCTTTAATACCTGCTTCATAAACGCTCGTATCCTTTGTGAGGATCGATAGCCATTCAGCGTGTGGTGTAACTCAGGGCTCTGTCCTGGGACCGTCCTCAGATGCTCTTTATGGCTCATTAGGAGAGTAATGAGAGTCTGACAGCCCTGTGCGGCGGAGAGGAAGAGAGACCGGTGGGAGCAACGAGGTTACGGTATGGACAAAAGGGACGTCTCCTGAGTAAGGGGGGGAGGGGTGAGAGGGAACATCTGCTGAAACATTGTGTGTGTGTGTTGGGCGTTTATTGGAGGAGGAGATACAGTATATTGTTACCAGGTAACATGATTTAAAGCACTATCAACTTGATTAGTAACCATTTGGGCTGGTGGGTGTCGCCAGTTTAGCATGTTATCTACCAATGAACATATGGCAAGTAATTCTGTTTTTACACAGTATTTTTAAAGGATTGATAGTTACATTATCAATATGGTAGAACCTATGAGTATATTTAGGAGTACAGGTAGTCCCTGACATCCCGACGTATTTCTCACGTGTATTGTAAAAAAATAAAAATAAAAAAAATAGACCAATGCAATTTTCAGTGTGTAAGTGAAATGTATAAAATGTCTAAAGTCTGGTATATTGTATGTATGTGTGTGTATTTGCGAACACACAAAAATGGGTTGACTTCACCGGTTTCAGTGGACCAGTCCGGGAGCACGATGGTAGAAAATGTCTGTCCTGTAAAGATGTCCTGATGGTGAATAATCCTAATTTCGGAAAAATCCTTAACAACACAGAGTTCACAGTCCGGTTCAGTGGAAAACAGCTCTGAGACAAAATGGTGTCCGGGATACTGTTATATTTTACCGTGAGATTAATTTCCTTAGGCGTGGTGTCGGTTTGATGACAGTGTGGGGAAAGGGGACAGAGATTTAGTCAATTGGATTGGTTAGCTTTACATTATATATTCGTATCAAAGGCGTACAGTATAAGACTCTCTTTGTCGGACTTAAGAAGAAATCGGACTTATGAACGTGTTCCCAGAATGGATCTTGTTCGTAAGTCGAGGACAACCTGTATATCTTCCCAAAGAGGAGACTGTATCTTGCTAAAGGTCTGACTTTATTTTTTATTCTTGTGATTACAATATTAAGGCTTTAAATCTTAAAAGCACCTTCCTCAGGCTGGCAGCATCATGTTAAGGGGGTGTTGTACTGGAGAACAGGCCGTAAAATATAATACATGGCAACGTAGACAAGGAAGGAAGATTATTTAGAAAAACATCAGACAGAACAATTAAACTTGGTTGCTACAGGAAACTATTGAGCCTGAACGTTACAGAAAGCAGTCAGGTTTACAGTGGACATTGTAAAAGGCCTTGACCTGACCGAGTTTCATGTGTATCCACAAAATGTTGACAATGCAGAATTCAAGATTCTGAAACTCATGGCCTGAAAAACATTCAGAAACACATCACAATCCACGAGCCATCAGCTGAATGTCTGATAACGAGACCCAGACCTGCTTAGTCATCTCCTCAGCATTCGGCTAACGACTGACAGCCCAGCCATGCTTTTCCTGCATTGACCTCTGTCTCTCTTTGCTCGTTTTTATCCTCGCCGTAAACAGTCAGACCCACACTTTCTCTTTCTCCAGCGCAGGAGCGAGGCCAGCGCTAATTCGTTAGCCTTGCTTCCTGGCAGTCTGTAAGTCTGTAAGCGGCATGAGGAAGTTTATCGTTTATTCTCCGCGTCCCGTATCGATCCGATCTCTGACTGCTCTCCATCTCGTCTCAGCCGGGTATCGGTTGAAAGAAAGATCTGAAGACAGCAGGTCAGGTTTCAACGCGGCTCGTCTCTGATTTGGCCGTGATGGATGTGAAGACGCCCTGGCGTCCGCAGTGTCCAAAACAGGATTGAGCACCAGAACGTAAACGTCCAAGGTTGACGGATAAACTTTTTTAGGTTTTTTGATTCTCTATATATTATACAGTAGATTATAATTACTTTATTATTTGTTTCTTGAAGAAGGTAAAGATGAGACAGAACTAGATAGAAGTAGATAGAATGACTGATCGAAGTGTCTCAAGTTTCTCTTAAACTCTATTTTATCGCTTGACTTTTTTTTTTTTGGTTCAAAGTGATGTATAAGACAAGACGTTTCCCAAGATGTAGAGTTTGTGCAAGACTTTTAGTTTTTTTGGCACACACACACACACACACACACACACACACACACACACACACACACACACACACACACACAGAAGGCATTTGTCCATTTACTCCTCCATTAACTGCCCGGCGGCGCCAGACAAGCTGGCAGGAAATCTTGTGTCGCGCGCAATGTCACCAAAGCGATCCACTGCAGGTGAGGTCATCATCCCACAGCGCGAGTCCGTCCTACACCAGCAGGGGGCATTAACATGAGCTCTGTAGTTAAAAGCACACACATTTATCTCCTTCTGTCTCTCTCACTTTCTCACTTTGCCTATCCCGTGTGACCTTGTGTGTAATGTTTTGGGGATTGCCCTCCCTTAAGTGCCGTCCAACATCTCGCGCCTAATGAATATCCCTCTTCCATTATACTGAGCACTTCAGGTTTATAAGAAGCCTCTTATTGAACATTTTCAAATGATAGATTTTAATCTCACCTCATCTGGTTTCTCTCTCTTTCTTGCTGTTCTCTTGCAGAAGGATCTGCCATTGCCACGGAAGAGCAGCGGGTAATGTACCTCCACCATAACCCTGTTGCCAGTCTGTTAAGCTAAGCTTTATATGCAGTATATTCAGGAAGTAGTCTGCCTGCACACTCATGAAGAGAAAAATCAATCAAACCTATCTGAAGGGTTCTTTCGTTTGTTTTCTTAAAGAGAACCTGTTAAAGAACGGGTTCCTCATATTTCTTGTTTCATGAAAACTGAAGCTGTTAGTGGTTAATCTTACCTGATTAGCGCATGGCATAATGCGGATAGGCTTATTTTCTCAAGAGCACACACCTGCCAAAAGCTTCATTTGCTAATGTCGCCAAATTGATTTGGTGTTTAGCCCATTTTTGGTCAAACTCGATAACACACTTATTTTGATAACAACACCCCATTAAGTATAATCAGTAAATTCAGTAATTTCCAATGTGGATGCCTAGGAGTGAAGGAGGCATGGCCACTGTGTTTATCAGTTTCAGTGAAGGAGGCGTGGCCTTTTGAGTTCAACAGTCTCATTGATGGACGCGTGGCCTTTGGATTTAACAGTCTCATTGATGGAGGCGTGGCCACTGGGTTTATCACTCTCAGTGAAGGAGGCGTGGCCTTTGGGTTTAACAGTCTCATTGATGGAGGCGTGGCCACTGTGTTTATCAGTCTCAGTGAAGGAGGCGTGGCCTTTTGGGTTTAACAGTCTCATTGATGGAGGCGTGGCCACTGTGTTTATCAGTCTCAGTGAAGGAAGCATGACCTTTGGATTTAACAGTCTCATTGATGGATGCGTGGCCACTGTGTTTATCAGTCTCAGTGAAGGAGGCGTGGCCTTTGGATTTAACAGTCTCATTGATGGAGGCGTGGCCACTGTGTTTATCAGTCTCAGTGAAGGAGGCGTGGCCTTTTGGGTTTAACAGTCTCATTGATGGAGGCGTGGCCACTGTGTTTATCAGTCTCAGTGAAGGAGGCGTGGCCTTTGGATTTAACAGTCTCATTGATGGAGGCGTGGCCACTGTGTTTATCAGTCTCAGTGAAGGAGGCGTGGCCTTTGGGTTTAACAGTCTCATTTATGGAGGCGTGGCCACTGTGTTTATTAGACACAATGAATGAGGCGTGGCCTTTGGGTTTATTAGCCTTATTGAAGGAGGCGTGGCCTCTGCATTTAACAGTCATAGTGAATGAGGTGTGGCTTCTGTGTCTGTCAGTCTCTGATATATAATGAGGGGGGTGGACTGTGTGTCTGTCAGTCTCAGTAAAGGAGGCGGGGCCTCTGTGAGTTTCAGTAAAGAAGGTGTGGCCTCCATGTTTAACATTCTCAATGAACGAGGCGTGTCCTCTCTGTCTGTCAGTTTCATTAAAGGAGGCGTGGCCTTTGTGTTTATCAGTCTGTCATGTTGTTCCACTTCTGAAAATAGAAATAAATAACAAAAAATTTATAAAAATTTAAATTTAACTCTGCATGGTCAACATTAAGGTTTATATTAATGAATTCTTTGAAGATGAGGTTTGGGATTTGTAAGTCAGGATATAGAAAGAAAAACAAACAAATGAAGAGTCTGTCAGGAAGAGAAGGCGTGTCTGGCAGTCTCTGGGGGCGTGGCTTTGGATTCAACAGTGAGGAAAAATGCTGTGTTTGTTTACTAGCTTTAGTTCACCCCCAGGCTGATCACTGAGCGCACCTTTAATATGTCTGATCCGTATGATTGTTTACAAGTCAGTGTGTGCTCGGGGTCGTCTTGGAGGCAGAGCAGTACACAAATAACGTCGCTGACTCACTGCTGCTGGTACACACGTGACCTGACCCAGTTTAGGGAGGACATGGTGATGAGCTGGTGAGGTAGGAGCGGTAAACTGAGCAGTGGAGACGGGGCGGCGTGTACTGAGGCACTCTCCATGGTGCTGAACACACTATACTAGCTCTGTAAAGAGACACACACACACACATACACACTTATCTTGTGTGGTTTACATATAGTTTTCGGTTGTTGTTTTCTTTGTGCGAGCTGCATGTGTGACTCCATGATGAATCAGCTTTATTACCTCAAGATTAAGTAAACATTTTCACACGCTCAAATCAGTTAATAAGTCCCAATGGGGGCACTCTGTGGTGTGTGTGTGTGTGTGTGTGTGTGTGTGTTTTCCTTTTCATCAGGCGATGTATTTTGATCCATTACTCCCACTATTCAGATTCCTGCTAGAAGCATCTCTTCATGAAAGTGCACACATGTCATGCAAGGTCACATACACATAAACACACACAGATACACACAAACACACACAGATACATGCAGCGCTGTAGTGAATAAAGCTGTTCAGAACGAAGCGTACAAGTGTAAAAGCAGCAGTGTGTAAAAACAGGATGGAGGATTCTACGCTCTTTAATGCCCGTGTTACTGTATAAAGCTTCGTGAACGAGTGCGCTTAGTCATGGAGCATGATTAGTGTACGTTTAAGATCCTGTCACATGACTAGAGTTTATATGTATGAAACACTAAGATGGTAACTGTATACCTGCGTTCTTTATGCAGACCTTTATGTGCTCAGGATATGTACAGTATCTCAATACACTAATACAGTGTTTTCTGTAAATAAAAGTAAATGTAAATAAATTCATGTCTTATTGTTTATAAAGTGAAATTAAGAGACTCTGTTGAGTTTAAATCTTTAAAATGTAAAAAAAAAAAAAAAAAAAGGTTAGCTTATCAAATCAGAAATATGAACTCCAGATTATTAAATCCAGAAAATCCAGGCATTTTATTTAATCCAGAATATTAAAGCATCTTAAAATTTCAGGCTATTAAATGTTAGTTCTTGCTATAAAATCTAGATTATTAAATAAAGAATACTAAAAGCATCTTAATACAATCAGATTAGAAAATCCAGATTAATAAATTAAGATTATTTAATCTAGGTTATTAAAAACAGGTTTATTACAAATCACGATTATTTTACCTAATAAGACTATAAGGTTATTAAATTCGGACTCTTTAAGGCAGAATATTAAATCCAGCTCGATAAATCCAGATTATTAAATATAAAATATTAGGCAGATTATCCTATCTACACAGCAAAATCCTTAGTCTTGAATGAACAAATACAAATTCAACCTCTTTGAATGAGAAGGTGTGTCCAAACTTTTGGTCTGTACTGTATTATTATACAAATAAATCAGACATTGCAATTGAAACAGTTACTTAGTACTTGAGTATCTTTTCACTTCATATTATTTTGCAGTACAGTTACTCTTACTTGAGTACATTTCTTGGCTACTTTAGCCACCTCTGATCATTTTACAGTTCTGTATATAATCCAGATGATTAATTTCAGATTATTAAATCCAAGTTATTAAATCCAGATGACTTAATCCAAGTAATTAAACCCAGACAATTAAAGTCCTGATTTTAAACCCAGATTACTAAGATTATCGTTTCAGTGAGATTATCAAATCCATGTCATCGAAATCAGATTGAATAAATCCAGATTAATTAACCTTAATTACCATAGACATGTTATTAAATTCAGAATATTAAATGCAGGATGTTGAATCCAGATAATCCAATTAAGGCTATTTGATCCATATTTTTGGCCAGATTATTCAGTCTAGATTCTTACCTGCATTTGATTCAATGGGGATTATTAAATCTGCATGACTAACGATTACTAAAGGTTCTTGAAGACAGACTGTTAAATCAAGGTTACCGGATCCAGTTTGTCAAATTCATATTATTAAATTCAGTTTATTAGAATCCAGATCAGTAAGCGTTTTATTTTTCTAACATACACTGTAACAGAGGCTACAGAACGTGACATGTAGCTTTAAGTGGACAAAAATATCATTCTGTACTAAGTAAAACTTGTAGTACTTGTAGTAAAAATTGTTGACATGTTCACGCTCACTGTGTGTGTGGGTGTGTGTGTAGATTGTTTTAGTAGGTCATAGAGATGATGTCACTTTATAAGCAATATGGCGTGGAAAAATAGACTCAGAGAGAGAGAGAGAGGAGATTTGAATTACCTTAGACTTTAAATCAGCCAATCGGATTTGATCATCTGATGCTGCAGCCACGCCCAGGAAGCTTTGTGGTACAGAGAGAGAGAGAGAGAGAGAGAAAGCAGAGTCATTGATAGCAACATCCCTCCTCTGTCCCACTCTGAATATGTATGAATGCATCCACACACACACACACACACACACACACACACACACACACACACACACACACACACACATATATATATATATATATATATACATCCACATACACAAGGCGTCCCAAAGGTCTCAGTACGAAGGGGAAATTAAAGGAAATAAGACAAATCTGCCTGTCTGTTTGTTCATCCCTCCCTGGAGTCATTCACATTTCCATTACCAGCTCGATCGGCCCGTGCCGTGTGCTCTGATAGGCTTTTAGTGACCACACACACACTCACACACACTCTCACACACACATGCGCACATGCTGACATTCCTCCTATAATCCTCACCCTCCTGCTCCCTCCCTCTGTCTCTGTCTGTCTCTCCATGTCTCTCTCTCTCTCTCTCTCTCTCTCTCTCTCTCTCTGTGTGGATCTACCCTGACACGGATGCGCACTCTTTCTGTGTGTGTGTGTGTGTGTGTGTGTGTGTGTAGAAGCAGAAGGCAGCGTTATGGCGTGGCACAGTTAGCCTGCTGCTCTCCGTGACGACGCGTGTTTTCACACAGTCGCTTCCTGACGACACTCTCCTGCGTGCGTGCGTGTGTGTGTGTGTGTGTGTGTGTGTAAGAGAGAGAGAGAGAGAGAGAGAGAGGAACGCTTTCCAGCAACATGTTCCGCCGGACCAAAAGGTAAAGATGAATGGGTGTGAGATTGCGAGGCTCGTTGTAATGAGGATGATTATTGATATACAATGTTGAGGAGGATGATGATGATGATGATGATGGTGATGATGAAGCAGTGTTGTTGTTCACTGTTGCTGTTGTTCACGCGTCCCTGCTGTCTCACAGTGACTTTCTGTTTTTGCTCACACCACACACACACACACACACACACACACACACACACACACACACACACACACACACACACACACACACACGGACACAATTTGATGCTCTGCAATGATGCTTGCTTCTGATGAGAGACTTTAGAGAGATGACATTATGACATGAGAGAGATGAGATTACGCTGAATGTGTACATGTGCAGGAGTGTTTATGAAGCTGTGTGTGTTACAGTCCTTTTTATGATTGCAGACTAAAGAGAGTAAGAGAGAGAGAGAGAAAGAGAGAGAGAGAGATGCTGTCATCTGAACATATGGTGCACACAACAATATTTGACCCATGTTCAAAGAATAGGCTGTCTCTCTCTCTCTGTCTCTCTCTGTCTTTCATTCTCTTTCTCTCCCTCTCTCTTTATCTCTCTCTCTCTGTGTCTCTCTCTGTCTCTCTGTCTCTCTCTGTCTCTCTCTCTCTTTCTGTCTCTGTCTCTCTCTCTCTCTCTCTCATCATTCCCTCTCATTAGACTTTACATTTCACGACCTGCGGTAACAATAGAATCAGTTTCCGGAACACATTCGGGACGTTTCAGGAAAAATCCTGACCATGGAAGAAATTTTGAAGTCTAGTCACTGACTAAATAAACATCCTGGTAGTTCATTAGATAGATAGATAGATAGATAGATAGATAGACTTTATAGGTTACACAAACCTTATTAGCTATGTAAAGGTGGCTTGTTTTCTTGTTTTTTCCTTGTTTAGTTTCGACGTGGACATGTCTCAGCTGTCAATACAGGAGTGCTTCTAAAACCCCTTTAATATAAGCCGAAGCAAATCCACTATATAGAATATTCAGTGGATCAGAGTGCCGTCATGCTGAATATCAGCACGGCTGTGGGCACGATGGTGCGGCGCAGCCATGACTTTGAGTGCGATATTCTGCTTTTATACACCAGTTCAAAAAACGCTGTTCGTCATCAACAGCTTATGATCTGTTTGTTTATTTAACCAGTTCAAAGCTAGTTAGCTGTAAATAAAACATTACATCACATAACAAGTGCTTTCTCTGTCTATTATCACCACTCGTGGAACGGCAGCCGTCCAATCAGATCACTCGGTCGCAACCAGACGGTGTATATTAGGCGCTAAATCCAACCCTGCACACTAAACCACTCTGTGCACTAAACTATGAAATCGTACGCTCTAATAGCCGCATCGCTCCATATGGTGTGATGTTTATTCCAGAAGTGTGTAGCTTCTATAGTCACAGAAATCCCAACGCTGAACCAATGAGAGATCAGAGCAGCTCTTTAGCAGATTGTGAGAAGTAGTAGGTACTTTGTAGAAGTTGGTAGGTACAGTAAGTCTTCTTGGACGGTTCTTAGACGATTCAGCATGAGTTTGGCACCGTTCATAGCCGAGTCGTAGCTGATCAATCAAAGAATTATGCTTATTTTACGTCCAGGAATACAGTGATGCACATTAACAGCACATGGAGTGTTTTATTACTTTTATATAAAAACAACAACAAGGGTCGTGTATATACAGTATGGTAATAAACAGTATAACTGTAAACATTATGCAGTGGAGAAGAAGATAACAAGATCAACAAATAATAATTCTAAATCATTTTTTTCCCACTTATCCCAGTTAGGAAGCTGGGGTCAGAGCGCAGGGTCAGCCAGGATACAGCGCCCCCTGGAGCAGACAGGTAGTGATAGTGATAGTGCAGTGCTAACATGGCGGTGCTGAAGCTCGAACCCCTGACGTTCTGATCAGAAACCCAGTTTAAACGTTTAAGCCTGGAATATACAGTAGTGCAGTGATAAACATGAATTAGGAACGGTGATGCAGAACAGTCGGAATCAGTAACGACTGAAAGTGACATTGCAGTAGTGTGTTGGTAAACAGCAGTGCGTTTGTGCGGATCTGTGCCGCCGGGAGAATGAGGATCAGTTTATGGTTAGAGCTAACTAACCAATCGCGTTATAGCGGCTGTAAGCACTTGTTCCATCATCAGTTCCATCTGTTATTTCTCTCTCTCTCTGTCTCTCTCTCTCTCTCTTTCTGAGAGAGACAAAAGCAATCTCAAAGCAAAAAAAAGTAAATTGTACCGCTCGCTTCGTTTCTAAAGTCGAGCATCTAAGTCCAAGCAAATAAGCCGTTACTATAGAAACGATAATGTATCATAAACGGGATTAACGCGATCATGTGACTCGCAGTTCTGCGCTCCAGTCAGAGTAGAGAAAATTAATGAGCGTCTCCCGACCAATCAGGATCAAGAACAACAGCGATGTGGTACAGTAGACTACAAAGGATTCAGTATTATAGAGGATTCGAGTTCGGATTCGAGGTGTGTTTGAGCTATGAAACCGAGAGTCTGGGGGAAACGCCTTCTTTGTCGTTTCGGCCGAATTCTAGTCGATCGAAATTTAAGTTCTAATTCAGAACAAACTTTGATCAAAGGCATCTGCATGAAAAAAAGTAATAAAATAGTCAAAATTCTTGTCGACTGTACACACAGTATACTGAAGGTGTTTTCCGTTTAAGTTTCTTCATCCACGAATGTGTGTATCCGTCTATAATACCCAGACGCGTCGTTGGAGAGTGTTTCCTACGTTTATTTGCTCGGGGCTATTTCATTTTATTTCCAGTGTCTTCACTGCCAGCTCATTAACAGAATAAATAATAATAATTTAAAAAATAATAATTTAAAGATTAAGCGAGGCGTTATATAACGGGTGAGTGGTCATGTGACTGATTTTTATCTCCCTTCATTAACATTAATGTGCACTGATCTGTCTGATGCTTTATTCAGAATGCACTCCTGTGTTATAACAGAGCATAAAGAAGGTGTGTGTGTGTGTGTGTGTGTGTGTGTGTGTGTGTGTGTGTGTCGATCATTCGTTTGTCTGCGTGTTTGATGTCTGTGAGTCATGTCCAGGACGTGTGTCTGGGTTCTTGATGTTTGTAGCTCTGAGCCTGTTTTTATTCTTTTCTGCTCAAACCCTGAGAGAGGTGGAATGAAAGGTAGAGAGCCTGAGGAGGCGTAGCGGCCTACATTCTCTCTCTCACACACACATACACACACACACACACACACACACACAGGGAGGTTACACTCGGCCTCTTTACGCTCCTCCTTCCTAATCTCACTTTCTACACATGTGCTGTGTGAGGCTTTAGAAAGATCATAATAATTACCCCAGATCCCGTCCTTGTGTTT
The DNA here is from genome assembly GCA_013621035.1 of Clarias magur. NCBI lineage: Eukaryota > Metazoa > Chordata > Actinopteri > Siluriformes > Clariidae > Clarias > Clarias magur. The sequence goes on from QNUK01000355.1 coordinate 244,708, forward strand.
CAAATTGAGAAAAAAAAAAAAAAAACGAGAAAGAAAGAGAAAGAAAGACCTGAAGGGCACGCCAAGCTCAGGTGTAGTGCTTTAATCTATGTTTCTTCTCCTTGGTTTATCTCTTGTATCGTGTGTCATGATCAAAAGAGCTCAGAAACAAAGCGTGGTCTTGTCCCCGCCCCCTTTGGTTTAGGCCACACCCCTCAGTTGTCTTTGAACTTTTTTTTGTTGTTGTTGTTCAGAAGTGCGTTTGGGACCGAGGTGTCCTCAGCTATGTGCAGATTACAACACATTTTTCAGTGTTTGTTACATTGTTTCATTGGGCGTGGTTTGAGCACTGATGATGTCACGTGGGCGTGTACCGTCTATCGCAGTTTTGGTCGTTCAAAAATGGAGCTCCCAGAGTGAAGATTTTCCAAAACCGATGATGTCATCGTCTGTGTGCCATATGTGCTTTAAAATCAATGTACATGTCTAGAGATGTAAATGATTAATAGTTAAGTGATGAATTGCTAGGCAGCACGGTGACGTAGCGGTTAGCACTGTGGACAGGGTTATGGAGTTCGCATGTTCTCCCACCAGGATCTGCTCCAGGCCCCCCCGCGACACGACCCTGAACACAGGATAAGTGGAATAGAAGATGAATGAATGATTTGAGTGAATGATTAATCGCTGTTAAGAATTTAATCGAAGCAGCCCGGCCGTTTGCTAATGTCAGCTTAGCTATCCTTACTAGCGAGGCTCTTTACATGCCCGCTAACAGCTTACAGTATTTGCCGAGTCAGGTCTCTGCGATTCCTTTCACCAACACCGGATTGAGTCGATCCGCCTACAAGCCACAAGCCACTTCCTCTTCCTGATCGCTGTTGTTCGAAAACACCTTCGGTACACCGAAACAGCGCGAACTGTTGTGTGTTTGTGAACGCTTCCTGTGCGGTTCGCGTGCAGAGAGGATGCATGCACAGAGGGGCGGAGCTATTCACGGAGCTATTCACAGATTCACAGCAAAAAAAAACACAGTGGTGTGAATACAGGGTCAAGGGTTTGGGTCCTACCTCGGGTGTATGTGCGTGCATACGGGCGATTCCTAATGTGTGAGTGAGGGTGATTGTACCCGGCGATGGATTTGCACGATGCTACATAAAACTTAAACTCTGTTCCTCTTTAATGCAAAATTTGCAACCATATGCATGACTATTGGATACTGGTATTGATGATGATGATGTCACATTAATAAGACAGGTGCTCTTGGCCACGCCCACAGTTTAATCCTTTTTCCTCTTCAGTTGTAAGTCGCTCTTTATCAGGACGTCACGAAGCTCCAGGATTTTAATCTCTTGATTTTACTCTGTTCCCGTTCGTCATTTGCATTTCGATAATATAAATTTTTGGTTTGTACCCTGGCTTGCATTTAAAAAGTAGAAGACACACACACACACACACACTTCAGTTCCCCACGACGGGTTGAAGCGAGTGTTGTGTTGCACAGCGTGACATCAGCTGTGGGGTTTTCTAGGTCAGCTCGTTTCTGCTGAAGGAGTTATGCCGTGTATTATGGATGAGAACAGCTGCTGCGATAGAGAGCGTTTTAAACAATTATCCAGCGTCCTTCCAGTAATCCTGCACCCATCGCGATCGCGTGCCGATTAACGTCGTTTCACCTTTATGGAGCGATAACCCGATCTTCATCGATTCTCAATTCCATTTCGGTTCAGACAGACAGTGAAGAACCGGGATATTTCACAACAGGGTGTGCTCTCAAATACATTTCAAGTGCGCTTAATTATCTTCCTGTTCTCTCAACCGATGCTAAGTTGATCAAGTGTTAGTTTACGAGAACTTTTCTTTTCCTTTTCCAGATGATGACCCAAGTTCAATGCTGGATTTAAGGGAAAATCATCTACACACTGTGATCTAAGTGAGAGTTGCTAATATAATAATATAATGTGCTTTCACCTTGAGTAAGCATTGTACACACTTCTTTTTAGCATGGCTCAGGCGTTAGCGAGTGTCCAGGGATGTGTCTCTGACGTCCACCGAGCAGAAAGCAACAGAGAAAGAGAGAGAGAGAGAGAGAGAGAGAGAAGGGTTATTTTGGAGAAGGAAGAAGCGAGGCTATTTTGGGAGCAGACGTGAGTAAGCTGGTTTTTCCCAGTGTGGTTTTTTTTTTAATCGTGCACAGGAATGCAACTAAGGATATTTCTCAAATCAATTAATCAATCAAAAATACTTTCAGAAAAAAAAAGCGCTCGCCCTATCATCCGGAGATGGCGAGTTCGATTCCCGGGTGGTGCTGTAACCTCTCGCAGCCGGAGGTCTAGAGAGAGCTGATTGGCCGAGCTCTCTCAGAGGGGAGGGATGAGAGGTACGTAGTGCTCCCACATTGATCACGGCTCTACAGCCAGTCAGGGGCGTCTGTGAGCTCACGTAAGCGGAAGGAGCGGATAGTGCTGTCCTGATAGCTGAGTGTGTTACTCCGCCCCCAACGGTGCGTGAGCGAGCAGATGTGTCACGTGGTTTCGAGGAAACATGCGATAATCTTCGGCCCTTCATGACTGAGTGGTAGTAGTAGCCTTAATGTGGAGCCCCCTAGTGACTGGGAGGAATTGGACACGACTAAATTAGGGAGAAAATCAGGAGGAAAACATTTAAAATCCTTGATTGATTGATTGATTGATTGATTGGATTAAGAAAAAAAAATCTTTCTAGCACTTTAATTAAGTAGTGCACTAAAGATATCACAGCCACGCTGATATTCAGTACGACAGCACGACCTCGAGTGTGATATTGCTTTTATATAACAGTCCCACAAACACCATTTATTATCAACAGGTTATGATTTTTTTTTAAACAGTTATTTTGCCACGCAAACACATATCCAACCACGACTGGCCAAACGAACTAAACGTGACTGCCGGACCGACAATTAGTGAAAAACCAGTTGCTAAAGATTCACTTTATATTTCCACTTATTCCGCTTTAGAATATGTCTGGGTTGTGTCCCGAATAGTGCGCTATGTAGGGTGTACAATCCCTTGATCCACACACCAAGTAGTGCCCCTGATCAGGGGTTAGAGAGTGATTTGGGAGCTAGTTAGCTTTGTATCTGTTAATAAAAGAATACAGACGGTTCAAGCGGTGACTCAGAACAACTTAGAAGCAATTATTAAGGAGACAAAATTGCTGTTTAAGATGACATAATGTTATCAGACGTGTTTTCTTCCTGAAGGTGCTTCTGTGACCGGTTTTGAATGTGAATTTTGGCAGGCAGCTGATCTCTCGTCAGTACTGAACTACTTTAATTTATGCTGCAACCGACAGTGAGCCTAATGAACGATTATTAGATCACCGTCTCATTATTAGACACGGAGTGAAACATATAGTTAAACGTCCCACCGCCTAACAGACGTATAATAATTCTTATCTACGCTTTATACACTCCAATACAATATCACCATCATTATGCAAGACTAGGGCGGCACAGTGGTGTAGTGGTTAGCACTGTCGCCTTGCACCTCCAGGGTCCGGGTTCGATTCCCGTCTCTGTGTGCATGGAGTTTGCATGTTCTCCCCGTGCTTGGTGGGTTTCCTCTGGGTACTCCGGTTTCCTCCCACAGTAGAAAGACATGCAGGAATCTGAAGCCACCATCAGGGAATTAACTTCAACAAGCTTCGGCGTGAACTGAAAGCAGATGGTGACTCGAGGACTCGATGCACAGGTTAATGACTATGTGCTTTAAGACAAGAGTCACAGCCTCAATGTCATAGTTGTGAATCAGTCTTTTTTTGTCTTTAACAAGTCTTCCCCGTTGCGATGTCTCAGCATCGCTCTCAAGCACTGGCATCTCCTGCCTCCTATTATTGGGAGATTGTGTTTTGACACATTTCCCTCTCTCTCTCTGTCTCTCTGTCTCTCTCTCTCTCTCACTTCCTCTCCTGCTTCTCTTGATCTCGCAGCTCTTTTTCTGTTCCACCCTCATGTCTTTCCCAACCTTGCACACATTCCTCCCTTTATTTCACACAGAACCAAGCCTGTCCTCCTGTCGCTTAGCAACGTGGGATCGCCTGACCTCCCACAAAGCATCACGCCCGTGCCGGAATTAGCGGTGGACACTATACGTCTCACTTGAGTGCTTTGATTCATTCAGTGTCACATCAGTCAATTTAAGGGAACCGTTACAGGATTGGATTCGTTTCATCTAATAAATACGACTGCGCTTCAGTTTCCACTCATTGACTTTATTGGCTTTAGGCTTGATGCAGGTGAAATACTGTAACTGTGCGGCTCACAGGTTCACTAGCAAATGTTAGTGCTGTCACACTGTACTCAGCAAACAAGTGTAATGTAGTGGACAGGTCAGGAGGAAGGAGTCAGTAGGGAGTAGTGATTACTTGGTGAGTAGTGTGGTGTAATTGGTTAGTAGAGAGAGAGTAGAGAGTAATGACATGTAGTCGGTCAGTAGTTAGTAGTGAGGCGTGATTGGTTATATGTTGATAGGGAGTAGTTTGTAGTGACTAGTGATTGGTCAGTGGTGAGTAGAAAATATTGATGAGTGACTGGTCAGTAGTGAGGAGTGATTGGTCAGTAGTCAGTAGGGAGTAGTGAGGAGTGAGGACTGATTGGTCAGTAGTCAGTAGTTAGTAGGGAGTAGTGAAGTGTGATTGGTCAGTAAGGAGTAGTGAGTTCTGACTGGCCATAAGTTGGTCGTTAATAGCTTGTAGTGACTAGTGGTTGGTCAGTGGTGAGTAGGAAGTAGTGAGGAGTGACTGATCAATAGTGAGGAGTGAGGAGTGATTGGTCAGTAATGAGGAGTGACGAGTGATTAGTCAGTACTCAGTAGGAAGTAGTGAGAAGTGATTGGTCGGTAGTGAGTAGGAGGAGTGAGGAGTGATTGGTCAGTAGTGAGTAGGAGGAGTGAGGAGTGATTGGTCAGTAGTGAGTAGGAGGAGTGAGGAGTGATTGGTCAGTAGTGACTAGGAGGAGTGAGGAGTGATTGGTCAGTAGTGAGTAGGAGTGAGGAGTGATTGGTCAGTAGTGAGTAGGAGGAGTGATTGGTCAGTAGTGAGTAGGAGTGATTGGTCAGTAGTGAGCTGGGTGTGGTGAGGTATAATTGTTTACTGGTCAGTAGTGAGTAAGATGTAGTAAGGTATGATTGGTCAGTAGTCAGTAGTGAGTAAGAAGTAGTGAGGTGTAATGGGTCAGTAGGGAGTAGTGAGGTCTGATTGGTCACTAGTCAGTAGGGAATAGCTTGTAGTGACTAGTGCTAGGTCAGTAGTGAGCTGGGAGTGGTGAGGTGTAATTGTTTACTAGTCAGTAGTGAGTAAGATGTAGAAAGTTATGATTGGTCAGTAGTCACTTGGGAGTAATGGGGTGTGATTGGTCAGTAGTCAGTAGGGAGTAGTGGGAGGTGATTGGTCAGTAGGTAGTAGTGGGAGGTGATTGGTCAGTAGAGAGTAGTGGGATGTGATTGGTCAGTAGGTAGTAGTGGGAGGTGATTGGTCAGTTGGGAATAGTGGGGTGTGATTGGTCAGTAGGTAGTAGTGGGAGGTGATTGGTCAGTAGAGAGTAGTGGGATGCGATTGGTCAGTAGGTAGTAGTGGGAGGTGATTGGTCAGTTGGGAGTAGTGGGAGGTAATTGGTCAGTAGGTAGTAGTGGGAGGTGATTGGTCAGTAGTCAGTAGGGGATGCACTGACGCAGTGAATGTTTAAGCTTCTGTCTCGCTAATAAAGAGAAGCTCTGTGCTGCAAATTACAGCTTAGCTAAGGCTGTTTCACATAGCAGAATATGGTTAACTATGTTTGTGTGTGTGTGTGTGTGTGCGCGCACACATGAGGATTAACTGTCAAAGCCAACCTTGATGTATAGCCTCTTTTAGTCATAATGAACACACTTCTCTTTTCTTCTCTCTCTCTCTCTTCTCTTTACCTGGCAAGAGGGTCTTGTAGTGGGAACATTTTTAGTGAATAATGATATTCAGCCGCCTGTCAGCCTTATTCGCCAATCTTAATGCGTTTCCTCTAAATATTTCACTGCCGTGTGTATGTGTGTGTGTGTGTGTGTGTGTGTGTGTGTGTGTGTGTGTGTGTGTGTGTTAGCCAGTTTTGTTCTGCATGCTGAATTGGAACAACACACACGAGGGTTAGATCACAGTCTGATTTTTTTTACAGTTAGATCTGATTTGTTGCTTCTCCTCCACCTTCAATATTCTCTCTGTTTTTATGTATTTGGAGGGGGGAATTTGAAATGAGAATGACGAGACGAATGCGGTCTTTACACCCAGGGCAATACTGACCTTAACGCTGACTTTGTGTGTGTGTGTGTGTATTATTCTACTGTTAAATGCTGAAAAACACAAAGTAGTGAAAAAGCAGAAGATTGATTTATAGCAAGACCTCATACATACTAAATAGGCCCAGAGGCAGGAACTGTGTGTGTGTGTGTGTGTGTGTGTGTGTGTGTGTGTGTGTGTGTGTGTGCGCGTGTGCGTGTGTGAGGGGGTGGTCATATGAAATATACGTCCTTTAAAGCTACTCTATCATCTCTCCAGCTTACATAGAAAACACAAAAACAGATGGACTCTACACATTTCTGGCTTTGTACCAGAACAATGAACACTACTATTCCACCTGGTGAAACAAAGCTGTTTTTTTGTTTTTTTTTGTCAAATATACATTACTGCGAAAGTGAAATTCTTTATTCTTTGTACATCCCAGCTTTTTGTTAGTAGGCTGGGGTCAGAGTGCAGAGGTCGCAGGCAGGTAGGGTTAAGGCCTTGCTCAAGGGGACAACAACGGCAACCAACGATGCTGAAACTCGGACCGCCGTCCCTCCGATCAGTAAGATCTCGGACTGAGTCGTGTCGTGGTGATGGTGGTTCTCAAGTACAAGTCACATCTCTTCCAGTCCCATTAAACAATCCAGTGAGTCTTAATGCCCCATGGATCTGGGCGGAGTCACCCAGAAAGAGACTGCACCCAATTGGAAGACCACCCCTATACTCCTCTCTGAACTACACATGCCTTAACGCTACATTACATCACGCAAGGTGGCGTAGGGCTTAGCACTGTAGTTGTGCACCTCCAGGGTCCAGGTTCAATTCCCACCTCGGCATCCATTTTCATGTTCTCGCCGTGCTTGGTGGGTTTCCTTCCAAAGGCATGCTAATTAGCATCTCCAAATTGCCAGTGGTGTGCCTGTACCTCCTGGCCCCCCACGAACCTGTACACGGGATAAAGTGGTAGAGATGGTAACTGTGTACATGTGTACGCAAATAAATTGATCTCTCAGTTTTCTTACATTTATAACATGTGGTCGACACCCTTATCCGGAGCAGCTTACATTTTTATTTCATTACACATCTGAGTAGTTAATAAGGGCCTTTCTCAAGGACCCAATAGTGGCAACTTGGTGTTGGTGCTGGAGTTTGAACCGTAGACCCTCCGCGGTTTGATAGTCCAACTCCATAACCGCTGAGCTACTTCGACATTTTGGATTTGGGTTTCTCCCACCTTCCACCCAGTCACCAGTTCTCCCTAATCATATAACAGCTCATCACTGGAAAGCATAGTGACTTGCTTCTTTCAAAACACCACCATGTTTTTGCCTTCTGCTTGTCGTTTTGATTGACAGGGATGGAAATGATACTTTATATATTTTCCTCAGACAGCCTATGAGCAAAGAAGCCTGTCTTGAAATCGTTTTCATGGCTGAAGTTTTTGGAGACTTTGGGGACACCCTGTATATCAACGGAAACACACACACACACACACACACACACACACACACACACACACACACACACACACACACTCTTTCTCCGCACACATGCTCAGGTGTTGTTTGCTAGATGCTGGACAAGCGCGTTATGTAAATGAACTTTCCGATAATTGCATCATCTCTTTAGAGATGCCGTGCTGTTTAGAGCAGATTGACTTGGCAACCCTCAGGGGACGTCTGATTGGCCGATGAAAGACCAGCTAATCGATTGCGGTGCTTCTTTGCCAGCTTGTTGCTGTGGATCCACACCGTGTCAGACTTTACTTAATTTCCTTCATCAACAGCTGCATAACACACTTTACTACGTAATTTTGCCGTTTCCATTTGGCTCTCTAAAATACTTATTTGTGATTGGCCGATGGGGCTGTTCATACTGTAGGACGTGATCATGTCGGAATGTAACCATGACGACAAGGGTGAATAAAAATGTAGGCTAGATTGATGCTTATGATCCTGCAGTTGTCTTTGCATTCACAAAGTCGAATTCTAATTAGAAATGATTTCTACGGTAGTGTGCATGGAAATGGTTGAAAGGAACAGCGCTTGGCGACGTTCTCGTAAGGTGTAACCATAGCAACAGTTTTACACAGATTCATAATATCTCCTAACATGCAGCGATTTCTTTTGCATGTATTGGACTTCATGTAAAAGACAACATGGATGTTGCAAGGGTTCTTACACCGTCACCATGGAAACCAAAATAATGAATCAAAAACTGATGCTGTAGTGGAAAGAGGTGAAGGGAAACTCCACAGATGTGATACCCTGGTGATTCAGTACATTCAGGTGGTCAGCTGACTTTGTTTTATTGCCACATAAAACGTCTCGACCTGAGCGACTGAAGCAACCCCAGATTATAACCCTGTCTCCAGAGGCTTGTACAGTGGACAGATCGCTTAATGCGCTTCCCTTCTCACCCTGACACGCCCGTCACTCTGGAATAGGGTCAAATTTCAGGTCAGCAAATTGAACCCGTTTTGTTTTCTCACTAACAAGTGATTTTCTTATGGACACACAGCTGTTTTGTCCCAATCCTGTGAGTTTTCACCATGCTGTGTGTGTGTGTGTGTGTGTGTGTGTGTGTGTGTGTGTGTGTGTGTGTGTAGAAATGCTCTTACTTTCACTATCAGACTGCTGCTTTTTTTACCGTGAAACTTCACCAAGTGTTTACGTGATCTCCATTCATGATTTTTTTTTTTCCAGTCACTTTTCTTCAACAAAGTTGATGGTTCAGTCATTTTAAAACTCCTTAGTTGTTTTTTTTGTTGCCTGATGCAGTGTATACAGTATATGCACAGAAAGTATTTTTACTTAGTGTGTAGGCTAGATGTGCTGTAGGTTTAGCATGACTTAACTTTTTTTTCTATAGTTTACTTTTAATAACCAAATACAAGAGGAAACTCTCTCTCTCTTACTCTCTCTCTCTCTCTCTCTCACACACACACACACACACACACACACACACACACACACACATATATATATGCATTCACAGTTATTTATTTCTGGCTTGTTTTTGTGTGTGTTTCAGCTGTCGCACCAGTAACAGGAAGAGTCTGATCCTGACCAGTACTTCCCCGACCCTGCCGCGACCCCACTCACCGTTACCCGGACACATAGGTGAGAAACACGCCTTCCTCGTTGACATCTAAACTGGTGATCACCTCCTACAAGAGCAAACACATCTTGTTTTTTGTTTTTTCCCCACAAATCTGGTTTAGATGAGGAACAAAACCAAATGCTGAAACTGTTTCTGTTCTCTTTTCACTTTTTTCTTCGAAACAGGAAGTAGTCCACTGGACAGTCCTCGAACCTTTTCACCCAGCGGCCCCGCCCACTTCTCGTTCACCCCTTCTAGAAGGTAATAAAATTCATTAAATTCATAAAAATCTTGTCGAGCATTATCGTTTGCCTTTAGCAATTAGGTTCTTTTCAGTGACTCAGACAGCGGACTTGTCAAGGTAAGACGAGAAGCGACGTAGATAACTAGTTAACTTGCTGTGAACTCTTATGCTTTTGGTTTGTGTTCCAGGCAAATAACACCCTCGTTTTACAGTACATGTATATATAAGGCATATCCTTTAACCTTATTGTATAACTATGTTATAACTTATGTTACTACTTGCATTATACAGTACAGGGGAGCAATAGTAACAATTAGCGAGCTAAGCTACCAAAGTAACGATAATTGATGTCAAATCATGCTGCTTTCAATCTGTACTATACTTGCGCATTCATGATGTCAACAGCTTCGACTTTTATTGCGTTTAAATTACGGCTGTCAATCGATTAAATTTTTTTAAATCTAGTTATAATGTATGATTAATCACGATTAATCACAATTTTACAGATTTATTTGTATTATAAACGTGCGATGCTGGAATAAAGAAATTGCTTAGAGGAAACAGATTATACGTTTTTATAATATCTCAGACATAAACATTTAAAAAAATTTAGTACGGGGGTGTGGCAACCAACTGACACCAGGGCTCAAACCCGAATCCTCAGATACAAATATTAACATACTGGAGCGTGAGCCACCTGAGGCACCACTTTCACAGATTACATGTAATGTCTTCTTGTAAAAATAGTTCCACTCAAGGTAGCTCGAGGTCACGACTTTGGTTTTATCCAAACCTCGATCTACAAGCCTTTTATTTATTTTTTCCCCCCCGATTTTCTTTCTAATTTAGTCGTGTCCAATTCCTCCCCGTCACTAGGGGGCTCCACATTAAGGGGGCTCCACATTAAGGCTACTACTATATTTAGTCAGGAGGTCCTCTGAACCACGTGACGCCAGCCGACCGCATCTTTTTGAGCCGCTCGCTCGCGCACCGCTGGGGGCGGAGTAACACACTCAGAGGACAGCGCTATCCGCTCCTTCCGCTTGCATGAGCTCACAGATGCCCCTGATTGGCTGTAGAGACGTGATTAATGTGGAAGCACTAAGTACCTCTCGTCCCGCCCCTCTGAGAGAGCTCGACCAATCAGCTCTCTCTAGGCCTCCGACTGTGAGAGGTTACAGCATCACCCGGGATTCAAACTCGCGATCTCCAGATGATAGGGCGAGCGCTTTAACCACTGCGCCACCTACAAGCCTTTTATAATGAAATTCGCCGCTCAGGACACCTGGTGATGTTTCCTCAGTCATCTTATTACTATAGGCTACTATAAAAAAAATAGTCCTACTTTCATACTTAAAGTACATTTTAGAGCACATCCTTAGTACTTCTACTTGAGTAAGTTGAGTAAGTACTTTTACTCGAGTATTGAGTACTTGTAAAAACCAGAGGCGTTTTATTTGTCGTGTTTATTTGCTCGTTCGCGTGGCTCTCATAGCTCGTAAGAACACAATGTTGTGTCAGAGATGATTTGTTTAAAATTGCGAACGTGCACAAATCCATGAATATTACAGATCGATTATTTCAGCGGCATAACGGTGCCGGTGTCATCCATTAATTATGCTAATGTTCGTCATTAGTCATTCACCAGGCTGAGTCTTTTTGCATGTGTTTACCCACCTCCTGATGTCTGGAGCAATGACTCATTTGTCTCGTGAGTATTAATAGTTTAGTATTACCATGGCGACCGTGTTCAACAATGCCATCATTAGTTTAATCCTTCAGACTGCTTGAAAAGGGAACAACAGCTCTGACAGATAGACGAGATGTCCGACACGGGTATTGATTTATTGACGTTTGATGCTCTTATATCGATTCAGTCGTTGCGTTTAACCAGCCATTAGCCGTAGGGCAGAAGCGCACAAACTGAATCTTGAGTAACCCAGTGTCCACACAGCTGTCCAGCATCTTTCACACAGGATTAGAAGTGCTAGCTGCTCTAGTCAAAGACACCACAGCCACATGTATTGTCCACACGTATACGTACTGTAGTTATAACAATTGTCCTTTAAACTTCTTAAAACCTTAAATCAGTTCTCAATCAAGTCAAGAATGAGCGTTCACGTCAAACCGGGACTTCTCATGAAATTCTCCATTAACAAAAACTGCATCCTTGTATCCTCCAGAAAAGCTTGCTGCATCAGAATAATCTCCAGGAAGTCCATCTTACATCCTAGTATATCATGCTACATCCTGGTATTCTCCAGTAAAACCACACCGCATTCCAGTATTCGGCAACAGATAAAGGAATTCCTGGGAGGCCGGCCAGGCTCCCAGACGTGAAGCAGACAGGCAGTCTGATGCAAAGGTTAGAGACATGTGGTCAGGGTTGGCTCAGTGGTCAAGGCATTGGACTACAATACGTCTTGGTAGGTCCCAGGTTCAAATCCCACAGCCACCAAGTTGTCGCTGTTGGGCCCTTAGCCAAAGTCAACTTTACTGTCGATTCTGCAACGTGTATAGTATATACATATAGAGAATTAAAATTATGTTACTCTCAGAGAACTTAGAAAAACTATAAGTAGAAAAATTTTAATGATAAAGAATAAAATAGTGTTTAAAAAAAAAAACTTAAATAACACAAACTAAAACTATCACAGTAGTTAAGACAACTAAGACAACTGTCCTGCAAAAAGGGACAGATAAAGGATAACACATGACAGAAGGCCGATATGGTGCAAAGTGGAAACAGTGCAAATACAGTAAGAGTAGTGCAAATGAGCTTTTAGTTTGTTTAAAGTGGCATTAGCATGACATTAGCATTAGTGACATTAGCATTAGCCTTAATCCTCAACTGCTCAGATGTATAGTGAGATAAAAACTCTGGATAAGGGCCTTAATGTAAGAAAGGTTTTACTCTCATACAGTAAGTGTTTTCTGCTCTGTCCCGGTCTGACTTGAACACCCCTTGTATATATGAAATCCTTCAGTAAGCTTGCCAAAAATCTTGCCATTTCAAAGATTAGGCATAAGCTTTTTGTCTTTTAAAAAGGGACACACTACATAATGTTAACCTTCTACTGAAGAACTGCTTATTTTTCCTCCAGTATGCCCAGGAACACGAGTGAAATTCATGTTGAAGTTGACTTTAAGGATACAGGTTGTTTCAAAACCGAAGCCTAACGCAAAAACAAGTCGTCTGTTTAAGTGACGTATGTTTCAGTCTGCCAGGCTGGTCGACCGTGTGGAAGAATCCTCAAAGTGACAGGAGAATTTAACATGGCACAACACACAGAAACAAACAAGACTTTGAAGTATCTCAGATCTCAGCATGGACAGGGAGGCGCAGGGAAAGGGGAGGGGAGCGGAGGAAGTCAGAGAGACAATCGATCGACAGAGCAGGCCTGTGGGGAGCGCGTTATTTCCTGTCTGATGGACTTGGCTAAATCTGAGCAGCGCTATTGTAGATAAAGCAGCGCATGCAGCTTGGGGATGTTTCAGCCAAACCATGCTAATGTGGCACGGCACAATGCGACCTGATAACATCAGATTACTGTGTTTGAACTGTCTGTTTTTAGACCTAACAGCGAACATCGTACATTAACATGGTCCCTGAGCTTCAGCACAATGACGTTTTTTGTCTTCAGGTGTGTTTTCCCTCCGCGTGTTTACAACGCCAGTGACAGGCTGTCATCATGTCACAGTTGCTCAGCAACCAACTCCAGCGCTAAGTGAACTGTTTTGTTGGCCGTAGCTAGAAGCCTCATCAACTCCGCTTTCCATGTGTTACAGATTGAAGATTTCCCGACAGTGCAGCTCATATAACACTGCTATCATTCTTGTTATCTGATCTGTACGTGACAGTCCATCTCGCTTGCCGCATGATTGTTTACCCAGTGCAGTAAACTGAACTAAAAAGGTTGTTTACTCGACTTGGATAGATTTCTCTCTCTAACACACTTCACCCTAATGCGTTTATATGGTTGGTTCCCATCAATCATTTAAGAAAAGCAACTCTTCAGGAACTGTTTCACAGACTGTATCTTTTCCAAGTATTATAACACATATTGTCTCCCATGCTAACATTCTCCAATAAGCCATGGTACATCTCATTGTTCTACAGAAAACCATGCTACATCCTCAAAATTCTCCTGTAAACCATACTGCATCCCAGTATTCTCCAGTTAACCATGTTGCTTCACAGTATTATGCAGAAAAGCATGCTACATCCCAGTATTTTCCAATAAGCCATGCAGCTTCCTAGTAATCTCCAGTAGCCCATGCTAATTCCCAGTATTCTCCAGTATGTCAGTATCGTAAATCACGTTACATCCCATTATTCTCTAGTAAACCATCCTACTACACCCTACCTGTACCAGTATTACCCCGTTAACCATGCTACTGTATGTCTCAGTATTCTCCAGTAAACCCATACTGCATCCCAGTATTCTCCAGTAAACCATGCTACATACCAGTATGAACTAGTTAACCATACTACATAAGAGTATTCTTTAGTAAACCATAATACATCCCAGTATTTTCCAGGAAACAATGCTACATGTCAATATTACATGCTACATCCCAGTATTTTCCACTTAGCCATGCTACATTACTAGTATTTTTCAGTAAATCATTCTATATCTTAGTATTCTCCAGTAAACCATCCTGCAAACCATTATTCTCCAGTAAACCCATACTATAAACCAGTATTCTTCAGTAAACAATGCTACATACTGTATCATGCTACATCCCAGTATTCTCCAGTAAAACATGCTATATAGCAGTATTACCCAGCTAACCATACTACATGACAGTACTCTTTAGTAAACAACACTACATGTCAATATATCATGTTACATCCTAGTATTCTCCAGTAAACCATCCTATATACCATTATGTTCAAGTAAACCCATACTACATACCAGTATTCTCCAGTAAACCATCCTACATATCATTATTTTCCAGTAAACCCATACTACATACCAGTATTCTCCAGTAAACCATGCTACATACCAGTATTCTCCAGTAAACCATGCTACATACCAGTATTCTCCAGTAAACCATGCTACATACCAGTATTCTCCAGTAAACCATGCTACATACCAGTATTCTCCAGTAAACCATGCTACATACCAGTATTCTCCAGTAAACCATGCTACATACCAGTATTCTCCAGTACCATGCTACATACCAGTATTCTCCAGTAAACCATGCTACATACCAGTATTCTCCAGTAAACCATGCTACATACCAGTATTCTCCAGTAAACCATGCTACATACCAGTATTCTCCAGCCATGCTACATACCAGTATTCTCCAGTAAACCATGCTACATACCAGTATTACTCCAGTATTCTCCAGTACCATGCTACATACCAGTATTCTCCAGTACCCATGCTACATACCAGTATTCTCCAGTAAACTGCTACATACCAGTATTCTCCAGTAAACCATGCTACATACCAGTATTCTCCAGTAAACCATGCTACATACCAGTATTCTCCAGTAAACCATGCTACATACCAGTATTCTCCAGTAAACCATGCTACATACCAGTATTCTCCAGTCACCCATGCTACATACCAGTATTCACCAGTAAATCATCCTACATACAGTACCAGTATTCTCCAGTAAACCATGCTACATACCAGTATTCTCCAGTAAACCATGCTACATACCAGTATTCTCCAGTAAACCATGCTACATACCAGTATTCTCCAGTAAACCATGCTACATACCAGTATTCTCCAGTAAACCATGCTACATACCAGTATTCTCCAGTAAACCATGCTACATACCAGTATTCTCCAGTAAACCATGCTACATACCAGTATTCTCCAGTAAACCATGCTACATACCAGTATTCTCCAGTAAACCATGCTACATACCAGTATTCTCCAGTAAACCATGCTACATACCAGTATTCTCCAGTAAACCATGCTACATACCAGTATTCTCCAGTAAACCATGCTACATACCAGTATTCTCCAGTAAACCATGCTACATACCAGTATTCTCCAGTAAACCATGCTACATACCAGTATTCTCCAGTAAACCATGCTACATACCAGTATTCTCCAGTAAACCATGCTACATACCAGTATTCTCCAGTACCCATGCTACATACCAGTATTCTCCAGTACCAGTATTCTCCAGTAAACCATGCTACATACCAGTATTCTCCAGTAAACCATGCTACATACCAGTATTCTCCAGTAAACCATGCTACATACCAGTATTCTCCAGTAAACCATGCTACATACCAGTATTCTCCAGTAAACCATGCTACATACCAGTATTCTCCAGTAAACCATGCTACATACCAGTATTCTCCAGTAAACCATGCTACATACCAGTATTCTCCAGTCACCCATGCTACATACCAGTATTCACCAGTAAATCATCCTACATACAGTACCAGTATTCTCCAGTAAACCATGCTACATACCAGTATTCACCAGTAAATCATCCTACATACAGTACCAGTATTCTCCAATAAATCATGCTACATACCAGTAAACTCCAGTTAGCCTGGCTTCCTTATGCTACCTACCTATCCCACATCCTTTTTAAATATTTATTTAGAAAATATGAACAAGTGGGCGGTGTCATGAAAGATGTATTGCTCTTCATGAATCCAGCGAATCATCTGATGAAATGAGTTTGGTTGTAATAAACCTGTGATGCAGGAGGTTTGAGCTTGTGTACGTTGTGTGTCCTCAGGGCTGATGGACGGCGCTGGTCTCTGGCTTCACTGCCGTCTTCCGGATACGGCACCACCACACCCAGCTCCACGGTACTGTCTCTGTTTAATCTGAAGAACGTTTTTATCGTCACTCACATCTATAACACACACACACACACACACACACTGTCTTGACATAAAACTGATTAAGTTCTACTCAGAGTATTTGTTTATTATGAATTAATTCTTCAGTCATGATGAGACAATGAAATCCCGCATGCGTTAAAAACATTTCAGCAAAACCTTTATGAAAACGTATTTTATTTCTTCAATTTTTAAATACTTTTTATTTATTTATGATCAATTAGATCAGTTTTACTCAAGCACATGAAAATCAGTCAGTGTGTGTGTCCTCTAATCTTCCTTAGATGAAAGAAAGCTCGAACAGCTGGAGGATCAGATTTTATATTTAGTAAAGCTCACTGAAGATAATGAGATTACGCTACATTTGCATGGCATGAATATGGATGTCTCATAGGGGGATCTCGGCAAGCGATTAGCATGCGTTTGCATATTTCATTTCTTTAACACGCTGTTAGGAAAAACCGGTCTGTGTCCGATCTTATCTTACCTGTGTTCATTTCATTAAAGGTCCCGCACGCTTTCCCGTGCTTCGTCTCCGAACGGGGCCGACTTCCACCAAATGTAGTCACGGGGTCAAAAATCGTTCTAATGATCTCTTAATTAGAGCAAGTTATTCGTGAGTGTGCGTGTGTGTGTGAGGGGGTGTTGATATGAATATTATATCACATTTCTCATTAAAAATCACATTTCAACTCAGACGTTCTAAACCTCACACATGCACAGTGTTGATTAAAGGAGAGATTTACAGCTGTTTCTTGACATCTTTTTGGTTTTATCAGACAGGATTCACAGAAGAATTTCCAAAACATTAATAAGATATACTATAGTAGAAAACTGGAGAAAAAAAGGCACCACAGTGACGCCAAAATTGACAAAAGGATTGTAAGAAAATTAACAGGGAAGCTGTCACAAGACAGAAACATTAAATGTGAGATATTACGGAAAAAAACACATTCAAATAATGTACTTTTGATATTCTGATGAAAACTAAAAACCCTAAGAAAAAAAATAACCTGCTTTTTGTACATTTTTTCTTTTTGCATTGACCATGGCTTTTAATAATAATAATAATAATAATAATAATAATAACTAGAGAGGTACGTTTCCTGAAGAAAATGTGAGTGGTGCTTGCCGTGGCAAAGCTTTGGAGTCATGCTAGCAACTTGCTAAGCGCTCCACCATCAGTTTAGCAGCATTCTAATGATGTAGCTAGCAACATGCAAATATAGTTAGCATAATGTCAGCTGCATGCTAATTAGCTAAACACCATGCTAGCAACATGCTAAGCACTCTAGCATCATGATATCAACATTCTACTGCTATTGCCAGCAACATGCTAATATTGTTAGCATAAAGCTAGCAACATGCTAATCAGCTAGGCGCCATGCTAACAACATGGTAATCACACTAGCATCATGCTAGCAACATGCTAATCATGTTATTAGCGACATGCTAAAATAGTTAGCATAATGCTAGCGTCATGCTAATATTGTTAGCATCATTCTGGCAACATACGAACAGGCCATGGTTCTACCGCGGTTGAATCACGAAGTAGCTCACGTGTATTGTACAAACAATAGACATGGCAGTGCACCAGATACCAATAATTACAATTATATACTGTACAATATTCTCAGTGTGTAAGTGAATGTATAAAATGGGTAAAGTCCAGTATATTGTGTCGTGTGTTTGTGTGTGTGGGAGAAATGAGTCGGCCTCAGCCTTTTTAATGAATCAGTCCAGGAGCACGATGATAGAAAATGTCTGTCCTGTAAAGCCGTCCTCTTGGTGAATAATCCTAATTTCGGAAAAGTTCACAGTCCAATACTGTGGAAATCAGCTCTGAGACACAATGGCGTCCGGGATTCCCCTCACGATTTAAAGGCGCAGAGACGGCTTAAAATACATTTGTGTGAGATTCATTTCCTTAGATGCGATTATGGTTTGTGGCCACATGATGGCAGTTTGGAAAGATTTACTTTGTCTATTCATGTTAAAGGCGTATAAGATTCACTTTGTCTGATTTATGAACATATTTTTATTATTGTTACATTGTTTAACCAGAAATAAAACAAAAAAAATCTCTTTTTCAAGAGTGTCCTGACCAAGAAGCCCCAATCATTACATAGAGTTTCTGACAAAAAACAAACAGCCCAAAAAACTATTTAACATTCAATACTTCTCCACCCAGTTATAGGCTGTCATTCTGTTATTTTTACTACAGTGAAACCAGGTTACAGTATGAAGATTCAGATGAATTGAATTGATTCCAGGCTGATAGAGCAGCACATTTAAACGCCCCTTCCCACTGGTTTGGAACAGACTGGTGGGACGGTCGGTAGGATTAGGTCCGGTTCCATAGCCTTATGCAGTGTGTATGTGTGTACGTAAGGAGGAAGCTGTGCAAGTGCAGCTTTATAAATAAGAATGTTTAGATGATTGAGTCGACAGGTAGACAGGGCGGTCCGTCAGACTCGGGCGTGCAAAGAGCAGTGGTGAGTGAGAGCTTTGAGGTGTGTAATGAATCTCAGTGCTCCGTGGTAAACAGAATGCAACAGGTGAAAGCTCATGTACAGTATATAACATCATCATGGTTCAGTGCAGGTAGAAAAGTGGCAGCAACAAGTTTCTCTATGGCCTCGAAAGAAAAATAAGATTTGTTTAGAAAATAAACAATTTTCCTCCTATCGTGACCTCATGCGGTATAAGAAGGCGTGCGGCACCCTGCAAAAAAAAGTCTTGAACCTTGACCGTATATCTTGCTTCCAGATTTGTAAAATTCATTTATTTAATGTACTCTTGAGGAATATTATAGTTCTCCTGGCTTCTTGGTAGACTTCTTTTTGTCTCTCATTCTAAGTCCAGTCCCTGTAGCTGAGCAGGTTCAGAGCAAGGTTTCTGTTTGCTAAGCCAAAAAGTGACCTATGAATCATGCAGCACAGAAAACATCTGACTTAAGGCTTAAACCAGTGAGAAACAGGTGCAAGAAGACGATGAAGGAGAAGAAGATCACTCTTTGAAATACACGCAGGAGCAACTAGAGATGGTGGCACAGCTCCAAGAACTAGGGAGAGTTTTAATGTTGGTTTTTGAGGAAGACTAGACTGGAAAGTCATCTTTAAAGCACAGGGAAGCTAAAGAGAGAGAGAGAGAGAGTCCATACTGCAACTAAAGATGCTGAGTGGTACCGAGAGGAAAAGTGTGGAGAAGAAAGAGTGTGTGGAAGTAAACGAAGAGTTCAAGACACAGGACAAGTCAAAACTAGATCACGGAAGGAAGCATCAGATGTTTTGAGAAAGGCTGGAGAATCGGCTTTAAGAGGCTGGGAAGATGAGGGAGAATGAATCTACTAGTTGGAATCTATTGGATTCCAACCGCCGGTAAACTACAGAGAATCCCCACCCAAAAAACAGGCTGGTGATTAGTACACTGGTGATCCTGAATGCTGAGTGCTTGGAACAGGCAAGAGGGGAAATGAGGTCGCTGCTGAGGTTGTTACAGCAACAACCTTCAGTGGAACTTTGGATTACGAGCATAATTCGTTCCTGAAGCGGGCTCGTATTCTAAAACACTCCAAAATCTAAATCAAATCTAATTTTCCCATAAGAAATAATGAAAACTCAAATTATTCATTCCACAGCCCAAAACAATAAATACATAAAAATAATTAATATATAATATTAATACAATATACAGTGGAACCTCAGATTGCAAGTAACGTGGTTTATGAGAGCGCCGAGTATCATGTATCACACATGCGACTCTTATTTTGACACCAAGCGTCTCTCATCTCTCAAAACAAGGGTTTTTTATTTTCATTTTATAGATTGTGTTAATTATTTTTATGTATTTATTTTTTGGGGCTGTGGAATGAATAATTTGAGTTTTCATTATTTCTTATGGGAAATGAGGATTTGGAACTTCCGGAACGAATTATGCTCGTAATCCAAGGTTCCACTGTATAAAGTAAAAATAAAACAAATTAACCTGCACTTTACCCTAAAGTAAAAATAAATCCAGAATATCTAAATATTCCGGGTTGTGCGCGGAGACGCCGTGTGTGTGTGTGTATGTGTGAGAGATTTATTTTTTTCCCCTTAAAACAGTGTTTCCGTTGTGTGTGTGTGTGGAATTAGACCCTTCCCTCGCTTCGTCTTACACAGTAAAACTCCTCCTCCCTCCCCCCACCTCGCTTTTTAAGTTTCACAACAAACACACACAACGGAAACACTGTTTACAGGGGGGGAAAAAATCTGTCTAATGACACTCGCGTGAGCGCATACTAACGGAATCACTGCTGTAAAGTAAAAAAAATCACGACAGAGCAGAGTTTTTGTGTGCGTGTGTGAAGCCGGGGAGGGGGGTGTAAAGGCGAGAGAGTGTGGAGAAAGGAGAGTAGAGAGTAGGAGAAACGCTGAAACAGAGAGAGAGAAAAATTATTGGCTCAGTTGTGATCATCTGACGCTCAGTGTCAAAATAAGAGGCGATGCGTAATACATAATACTCCGTACTCGTAAACCAAGACTTTTGTTCGGTTTCCAAGTCAAAATTTATTAAAAATCCTTTCTCGTCTTGCGGAACGCTCGCAAACTGTGTTAGTCGCAATCCGAGGTTATTCAGTCATTTAATCTACATCATTGAATTGAGGGGTGGATCAAGACTGTTCCGCAGTACTGTAGCTCATTTACATTGGCACTAAAAATAGTGCTTTAGGAAGAGGAGACAAACAGATGGAGGTTGAGGTGAAAAAATGCATTACTGCACACACACTCACACACACACACACACACACACACACACACACACACACACACACATATACACACACTTTAGTGAGCACTGGGAACTTGAAATAAAAAAATATGGGACCTTTAAAGTAGCTGCTGGAATATATGGTGCGTCCTTTCTCACACAAAAAAAGGGGTGTGCATACTTATACAAACAGATGTTGGTAATTTTTCCCCTCTAAAACAATTATATTTGATTTTCATTTGAATTGTGTTGATTGCTGCATCAGATTAAAAGTGGAATATCACAAGCCCCCGAGTGGTGCTGCGATAACGGACGGTATAATCCGAAGATCGTGAGTTCGATTCCCGGGTAAGCCTGAAGCCTCTCGCTATAGACGGGGGGAGCCTGGAGAGGGTTGATTGGTCAAGCTCTCTCAGACGGGAGGGATGGGAGGCACTTCAGGAAAAGTACTGAAGGGATTTGAAGAGGAGATCACTGTGGGTCACTGTGACAATTAAAATTAATAAAATTTTATTTGTTTTTAACTAAATGTTAAAAAAGAAGGCTTCCACATCTGCTTGCACACATCATTATGTAAGGTCCCGCCTTCTGCATCATGATTAGGTGCAGTCTCTTCTACAATTGGTCAGAACCCCAAAGCATGAAGGCGGGATTTAAAACATTGATTCTAAGTGCAGTTCACAGCAATATTTGTTCATTATTTAATCTCAGAGTAAACGTAGTTCCGCAGTATTGTAAGTGATTATTTTATTAAATATGATTGTTATTTAATTACTTGCTAGTATAACTGAGTTATAATTGGGTATAAGAATTCAATCTAATCTCTGATTGGTTGCCACCCAATGTTAGTGACAGAGCCTCATTTGTCTCATAATTTTTTTACATGTATATATTTTCTTTCTTCTGTCCGTTATTGCCTCTGTAGGTTATTTTTACAGAAGCAATAAAAGGGACATGGAAGAAAAAAATGGACATTTATAGCCATTGTATTTTAAAACTTGTGCTATAGTTGTAGTCCCTCTGGCTGTCTTGCTCTGTCTCTCCCTCCCTCTGAGGCGCTCTCACGCTCCATTAGGTAGTCTATTAACAGTGACAGGAGCAGCCCGAGTAAACTAATGACAGAAAGACGGGATGAACAGAGGAGGAGTAGCTCTGAGGGCTTAGACTCATAATGTCAGAGGTAACAAGGCTGATGAGCGCAGGAGATCGCTTTCATCCCTCACACACACACACACACACACACACACCTCGATCCTCACACAGCTGTTCAGCAGTATTTAGGCAGCGTGTCTTCGGTGACTGAGACTGAATTATGCGAGACATTCATTCAGAGAGACAGAGAGAGAGAGGACACGGTGATGGAGCCGGTGGAAGAGACAGAACTTCCCCCACAGGGAATGTACGCTTCACTCAGGCTCTGACTCACCCCGGAGTCTGCTGCAGAAGATCAGAGAGCAAGTCAGACACACTCCAGACGTAAACACGTAAACACATCGGTGATGGTTGTAGTTTTGGGTCGTTGAAACGCCAGAGCTGTCGCTGTGACGTTGGATTCGTTTTTTTGATTAATTTTTTTCTCCCGGGAAGGTTGGAGGTGGGCGGATCCCGCCAGCCTTTGTTGTTGAATCATAGGACATCGACATTCATCCAGTCATTCAATGTGAGCGAGCTGGACTACAGGCTGAGATTTTAAAACATTACATTTAACAATTGAATTAAAAGGAACGTAGCTACGACTTCATCGCCTTCAGTTGAGTCAGCAAATTAAAAAGTAAACAAGCTTTATATATCAATTTCACTAGAGAGAGAGAGAGAGAGAGAAGAAAGTATTTGTTTCTTGTCCAGGTTCGATCCTAAACCACGTATAATAATTTTTTTGAAGGCGGAGCTTTCAAACATAAAACACAACTTGATGTGGCTGTGTGTGTTAAAGGATGAATATTATTAGAGACGTAGTGTGAGGTTATTTATTAGGACTAATATACGCTATGGAAAAAAATGTGATAAATGAAAGTTGACAGGGGCGGAGATACTTGAGGGGAGGGGTTTGGAGGTTGCAATATCACCATCCAGCATCCATGCGGTGTCGATTTCTGGATCCTCAGAAAGATTTTAAGGTTTTAATTAATGTTCTATAATGGCAGCTTTTTCATTTTGGTGATATTTAAAAAAAATATATATATATATACCTCACACCGCCGTTCTAAATTAAAGCCTTTCCTTCTCTGACAACATGATAGATTATTATTTTAACAAAGAAATATACTGTATTACCTTACATGAAAAGGAAAAACCAGCAACAATATGATGATGAGCTGAAATGGAGCTCTGAATGTTTAAATGAACTCTTTAATTAAAAATGTCCTATTGTGAAAAATCCCCTTGTTAGTCGTTTTTAGAGATTCCGCTGGGTCTCCAACGTGTGTGTACTGCACAAACAAAGACCTGAAGAAAAAAGAGACTTATTGTTGCCGTTTTTCCATTTTTGTATTCGCCGGGGTTTAAACAGTCCAATAAGCTATCCCTCTAATGTGACATCATATAAGAAGAGCCCCCCCCCATGCGTATTGCTCAGGTCAGCTTTTCTATGGCGGAGCACGGCTCAGCAGGCGCTCATTTACATACATAGACACTGAAACAGGTATTTCAGATGGAGCACACACACACACACACACACACACACAATCTGTGTTATCTTAAAAATACAATGGAACCTTGGATTACGAGCATAATTTGTTCCGGAAGCAGGCTCATATTCTCATAAACCAAATCAAATCTTCCCATAAGAAATAATGAAAACTCAAATAATTCGTTCCACAGCCCAAAAAAATAAATACAGAAAAATAATTAATATAATATATAAAGTAAAAATAAAACAAATTAACCTACACTTTACCTTTTAAAAAAGTTAAAATAAATCCCAACAGGTAAGTGTTTCTGTTTGTGCGTGCAGGCACCGTGTATTTGTGTGTGTATGTGTATGTGTATGTGTGTGTGTGTGTGTGTGTGTGTGTGGAATTAGCCCCTTCCTCGTCTTACACAGTAAAACTCCTCCTCTCTCCCCTACCTCGCTTTTTAAGTTTCACAACAAACACACACACAATGGAAACACTGTTTTAACGGGAAAAAAAGAAATCTCTCTAATGATACTCGCATGACTCACTTAAGTCAGACTAACGTAATCACTGCTGTAAAGTAAAAAACAAAACAAAACAAATGAACCAGCACCATACCTTTGAAAAGACTCGCGACAGAGCAGAGTTTCTGCGTAGAGCCTAGTGTGTGTGTCTGTGTGAAGCTGGGGAGGGGGGGTGTAAAGGCGAGAGAGTGTGTGTCAGTGTCAAAAAATTCGGCACTCGTAAACCAAGACATGCTCGTATTTCAAGTCAAAATTTTATTAAAAACCTGTGCTCGTCTTGCGGAACACTCGTAAACCGAGTTACTCGCGATCCGAGGTTCCACTGTACTGACTCATTAGACCTTTAAAGTGCTTACTCATACTGTAAGAACGAGTAAAATCTTACAAAATATAAATGTCTGCCACGGAAAAGTCTCGCTCCGTGTGCGTCTCCTCATAGAGTTCCAGTGAGCGCTTTGTCATTAAATAACTCCCTGTTGACTTCGTGGATTGATTCTGGATCTGTAGATCCGGATCATGTCTGATGTCGGATGTCAGATGTCAGCGTCCTGATCTGTCCTGTCCCTCTCGTGTGTCCCTCATGACCAGTCGTCGAGCTCGTCTCAGGAGCGTCTGCACCAGCTGCCCTTCCAGCCCACCATGGACGAGCTGCACTTCCTGTCCAAACACTTCGGCAGCACGGAGAGCATGACGGACGACGACGGACGCAGGTCGCCACATGTTCGGCCGCGCTCAAGGAGCCTCAGGTACACACACACGAAAAACATATTATTTTACCACAAATATTAATACTGTTTTTTGTTTGCTTCGCCATGATAACGTCATGCTTGAAAACAGATAGACTTTAACTTTGTCGTACATTTCCAATAATAAAAAAAATTACAAAATTGAGTAGCATTTAGTCAGAGATCTTATTTACTAGTAAAACTAAAATAGTTTAGTAAATTAAGTAAGATTTTTTATTAATTTACTTTTTTTATTTTTTTTTACTTTGATTGCAAAATTTTATGAAACACAATAAAGTACACATTAAAGATAAAGATATAAACTCTGCATCGTGTATATCATTGTGGGGACGTTTGTATTTTTTTTTCTCACAACAAGGTTGACACACACACGCACACACACACACACAAACACACACACACATACACACGCACACTGCTCGTTATAATCAGTTTTCTGGAAGCTTCTCCAGTCTATTGGCAGCTCCACTGGGACCTCATGACAGCTGGGATGAGTTATTGCATATCAGTCCGAACACACGCACACACACACGCACACACACACACAGTTCTGATTGCTCTGTTAGTCTTTAATACTCATCCAGCTGGTCTCCAGCATAATGCAGTCTGTCAGCTTTAGGACTCACTGATCATCTTTTTTCCTCTTCTCTCTCTGTGTGTGTGTGTGTGTGTGTGTGTGTGTTTGTCCAGTCCGGGACGCTCGCCCTCCTGCTACGACAATGAGATCCTCATGATGAACCATGTCTATAAGGAGAGATTCCCAAAGGTCAGACACAACACACTGTCAATCAAACAGCTAATATATATATATATATATATATATATATATATATATATATATATATATATATATATAAAATACAATATATTTGGATGAATACCAAATTCTTACAGCCACAGCAGTCTGAAAGCGCCAAATCTTGTCAGAAATCAGCAGGCTCGGGCCTGGTTAGTACTTGGATGGGAGAACACCAGGTGCTGTAAGCTCATTACGGGACAGTGGTCCCTCAGAGGGTTAAGGCACTGTATGTGAGTAACTGATTGGAAGGTTGGACCCACCAGGTTACCATTTGGGCCCTTAACCTTATCCGCTCCAGGGGCGCTGTATCATACTGTGTGCTGAGATACGCAAAGGAAGAATTTCTCCTGTAATGTACAGTAATGTATATGTAACAAATAACATCTTAATTTGCTTAACTTATGTTCATGTAGGAATAAGCATATTAAAGCTTCAGCAAAGTCGAACCTTCAAATCACAAGAAAGAAGATTGTTTTAAATACTCAATATATATTTCATGTTATTTTTTAAAAACCCAAGTGGCGCAGTGGTAAAGTGCTCGCCCTATCATCCGGAGATGGCGAGTTCGAATTCCGGGTGGTGCTGTAACCTCTCGCAGCCGGAGGTCTAGAGAGAGCCGATTGGCCGAGCTCTCTCAGAGGGGAGGAATGAGAGGTACTTAGCGCTCCCACATTAATCACGGCTCTACAGCCAATCAGGGACGTCTGTGAGCTCACGCAAGCGGAAGGAGCGGATAGCGCTGTCCTCCGAGTGTGTTACGCCGTCCCCAACGGTGCGTGAGCGAGCAGTGCGAAAAGATGAAACAAAGATGAAAAGAGTGGTAGTAATGTGGAGCCCCCTAGTGACAGGGAGGAATTGGACACGACTAAATTAGAGAGAAAAGAAAGAAAGAAAATTATAAAGTATATCTCAGTGATTTTATGGTTCCCCTCAAGGTTTCCTTCTCAAGTCGTGTTACCGCGCATTATCGACAAACTCATATATTTCAAAATACATAATTTTTTCCCCTTTGTTTGTATTTACTTTAAAAAATCCTCTCAACTGTTTTGTCCATTATATAGCGTCAAAAGCGCATTATAAAATTAGCCATAGTGTGTGTGTGAGTGTGTGTGTGTGTGTGTGTGTGTGTGTGTACCCTGCGATGGATTGGCACCCTGTCCAGGGTGTCCCCGCCTCGTGCCCTAAGTCTCCTGGGATAGGCTCCAGGCCCCCGGTGACCCTGAATACAGGATACAGCGGTATAGAATATGAGTGAGTAAGTGAGTGAGCGATATGAGTAAAGCAGCAGCAGCAACAAAGTCAGATCATGATGACATATATCTACATAGTATAGAGTATGAATAACCTACAGTAATAGCCTGCGCAGGGGGAACACACGCCTGACCCTGAGCGAGATGAACAGAGGCCTGACCCTCAAGAAATCAGTAGATCGTTATAACTAAAGTGCTTTAATAGATTGAATAGATTCATTATACAGATTGTTCCGAAAAAATTTTGTAGTCCAACAACATGGCCAATTCTCGCTCGAACGATCTCAAATTCTAACGAGATACTAAGTTGTTGTCCATGATGGAGATGGACCGGGTGCGCCAGTGATACCGACAGTGTACCGGTGACATTCACCTGACGTGACATCTTGTGATTTGTTTTATGGGGCTACTGTATGTGGAAGGACTGGTCTTTATTCCGCCTCTTCCTACAAGCCTAGAGGAACTCAAGCGGAGAATCACTGAGGCGCTGACTAACGTTACGCAAGATGTACAGTACAGTACTACAGCGCGACCTGACGTGTGTCGTGCCACATTAATAATAATAAAATCCATATATTCGTTTAAATATGTTGTTGGAATTTCAATAAATAAATCTTTTGTTTTTCAACATGAAGCCTACGGTATTTAATTTCTTCTGCCTTGGACATGTAGTTACTGAGATCTTTACATTTCAAGTGATGTGAATTTTTTCGGGACACCCCGTTTCGCTCGTCACCTTGCGATTCTGCAGCGCTACAGCTACAGGATCAGTTGTACAGCCGAGAGTCACGAATAATTATATAGAGCACCTTGAAACACACAGAATGTTCGATTCACGAGTCAAATCACTCACTCACAGAATCGAATCGCGTGGGAACAGATGCTCTCAGGCTCGAGTGGGAACCCATGAAAGCAACCTAAAATATTTATCCGTTATAGCTTTACATCACTGCTCCGTCGCTGTCCATCTACTCGGCTGGTTGTTTGAGTTAACGGCTTCTCCTTCCCGTTGTCGCGTCCAGGCCACGGCCCAGATGGAGGAGCGCCTGGCGGACTTCATCCAGTCCTACTCCCCGGAGAACGTGCTCCCGCTGGCCGACGGCGTCCTGAGCTTCATCCACCACCAGATTGCCGAGCTGTCCCGGGACTGCCTGACCAAATCCCGCGAGGGCCTCATCACCACCGTCTACTTCTATGAACTGCAGGACAACTTGGAGAAACTCCTGCATGACGTGAGTCACGTGAACATACTCGTCGTATCCACTAATCACTGTCGCGTGCATGCTGAACTCTCACCCGTTCTCTCTATCTCTCTCTCTCTCTCTCTGTCAGGCGTACGAGCGATCCGAGAGCTCCGAGCTCACCTTCGTCACAGAGCTGGTTAAGAAGCTCCTTATCATTATTTCTCGACCTGCAAGACTTTTGGAGTGTCTGGTGAGAATACACACACACACAGATACACACACCCACACTCACACACACACAAATACACACACACACACACACACACACACACACACACGAGTTTATGTATATTATTAGATGAACCAGTATATTTGTATATTTTCCGTTTTTTTTTTACTTTCAGCATTTTTCATTTTCAAGTTATTTCTGCTGCAAATAAACCGCATCACCGTGTTCAGATTTTTGTCATGGTGCCACACGGGTTGCCACTGCAACCACACTGATGCAGTCACATGGGGTCAGGTGTTGTGTTTCCACATCTCAAGGCATTTCTTGTGCCAGGAAGGACAATATTACCCACATAAGTGCTGTCTGACCTTCCTCACAAAGATAGACAGTGGACTCTTAAATTTATTGTGCCTTCTGAAGTGAGAGTAAAGAATCTATCTATCTATCTATCTATCTATCTATCTATCTATCTATCTATCTATCTATCTATCTATCTATCTATCTATCTATCTATCTATCTATCTATCTATCTATCTATCTATCTATCTATCTATCTATCTATCTATCTATCTATCTATCTATCTATCTATCTATCTATCTATCTATCTATCTATCTAAAGACAGAAACAGTCTTCCAAGACTTATCAGTTATCAGCGACGGGGGCGGGACTTGTAGGAGAACTTTCACACACACACAGACACACGCGCACACACACTAACGGAGTCACTGCTGTCTGGCTCATTGTTTACATAAATTGTCTGAATAACGGATTAAATTTTTTAAAATATAACTAAATAACTGAGTACTTAAATGGCGGACCTAACGCGTTACATCAAAAAAGTAATCCAATTACTCTAACGTGTTACACCCAACACTGATGATGAAACAATATATTTTAAAGGCGGCATGATGGCGTAGTGGTTCGCATGATGGCCTTGCACCTCCAGGGTCGTGGGTCTGCTTCCCATTGCATCAGGTCTGTCTGTAGTTAGAATGAGTTAGAAAAAGAGTGATATATTGAGCAAGAAACAAGTTACAGTATCATGATTGAGAAGTGGGTAGAGCTTAAAGCGTTTTTTTTTTTTGCCACATTTGCTAGGTTTCAGATATCACAGTTCATTACGACAGCCTAAGATGTATTAATACTTGTTGCTAAAGCAATTTTTCCGACCAAAAATCATTTCCACCTGCAGTGCAAAACAGTAACGGCGTGTTATATGGTTCATGTAAATTGATGTGAGAAAGAAATAGCTGATCCTAAACCAGATCTGACGTGTAATCGGGTTTGTGTAGTTGTTTGAGTGAAACACTTTTCTCTGTTGCGCAGGAGTTCAACCCGGAAGAGTTTTATCACCTGCTGGAGGCAGCGGAGGATCACGCCAAAGAGGGACACCTGATGAAGACTGACATTCCGCGCTACATCATCAGCCAGCTCGGCCTCACGCGAGACCCGCTGGAGGGTGAGATGCATGAGATACAGTACACACACACACACACACACACACACACACACACACACACACACAGACGAAGTGCAAGTGTAATAGAAGTTGAGAGGTAGAGTGGCAGATGAAACCCTAGAAATAAAAAAATAAAAAAACAATAATCCTGCATTGAGAGAGAGAGAAAGATAGAGAGAGAGAGATGTGTGTGTTTGTGTGTGTGTGTATAACAAAACACAGTAAATTAATATACGCGCAAATGTACTAGATCATTTTGACACTTGTTCCAGAGAGATTGAATACTCATTACAGAAGGAGTGACTTTCTGAACAGTGTAAACACTTTGATCAATGTCAGCTTTTCAGCAAATGAAGGTGATTTTGTGGTTATTACTGATCTGAAATGAGGTGTCGAGGGGGAAGCGGTGCGAAAGCTTTATCGAATTGTGATCTCAAGGCACGCTGTACTGAAGCACACTGAGGCAGGAGTATTTGTCTAATGTGATTATCAGAGTCTGTTTTGTGTCTTGGTGTCATCTTATCTGTTTGGATCTTTGTCTTGGTCTTTTTCCTTCTCTTTTTTTCTGTTTCTCTGTTCTAGGGTGGCTGAGAAGTACAAAACAAAATAACAAAACCGGGAAACAAAAAAACAAAACTGAAAACAATATAATAAAACCTAAAACAAAATAACAAAACTGTAAACAAAATAACAAAACTTGATACAATATAACAAATCAGAAAACAAATGAACAAAACTTGAAACGATATAACAAAAACGAAAACAAAATAACAAATCTAAAAAGAAAATAACAAAATCGGAAATAAAATAACAAATTTAAAAAGAAAATAACAAAATCGGAAACAAAATAACAAAACCAGAAGCAAAATAACAAAATCGGAAACAAAATAACAAAACCAGAAGCAAAATAACAAAATCGGAAACAAAATAACAAAACCAGAAGCAAAATAACAAAATCGGAAACAAAATAACAAAACCAGAAGCAAAATAACAAAATCGGAAACAAAATAACAAAACCAGAAGCAAAATAACAAAATCGGAAACAAAATAACAAAATCGGAAACAAAATAACAAATTAACAAAACTTGAAACAAAATAACAAAATCGGAAACAAAATAACAAATCTAAAAACAAAATAACAAATCTAAAAACAAAATAACAAAATCGGAAACAAAATAACAAAACCAGAAGCAAAAAAAACAAAATTGAAAACAAAATAACAAATCAGAAAACCAAATAAAAAAATCAAAAACAAAAAAATAAATCAGAAAACATAGTGACAGTGACAGACAAACCGGAAAAGGTACAGTAGGTCAAGTGTGCAAATCAAATTCTTATTGCTGATTGGATGAGATATCTGTCACTCAAGATATACAAGAAGTACAGCAGCCTCGCAGCATTTAAACGTCCAATCAGCGGTAATAAACCATCAAACCGGAAAAGGTTCAGTAGGTGTAATTCACTAATGAAATTCTTAAGATTAGAATTAAAGCTTTAATTTGCAAACTATACCTACCTTTTCTGGTTTGTCTGAATTGTCGTTGTGTTTTCTGATCTGATATTTTGTTTCCTGGTTTGTTATTTTGTTTTTGGATTTGCCTGTTTTTCGGTTTTGTAATTTTGTTTTGCATTTCTTGGCCCTTTACTTCTTTGCACTTTACTATTCCGCAGATGAATTTCTAAAACCTCTAATCTCTTTAAATCTTATAGTATTCTCCCTTCCCACCACCTCTTCTGGTTGTTCCTCGGGGCAGCATGAGACACTCTGAGAAAAGTGCTATCTGCCCTCTTCTACATACATGAGCTCACAGCCACCCAGGATTCTCCAGTGTCACTGTAAAGGAAAGAAAGTCTCTCCCTCCCTCAGTGAAAGCATGGCTACTTTTCCCCGATAGAAAGAACAAAAACCAGACTTGTTTGGGGAAGTTAGGGAAGGTTGCTGGTTGAGGAGGAGGAGGCGATCGGGTCACCCTTGAGTTTATATCCTCAAGAGTTCTCGAGGCAACATGAGCTGATTGTTTCCTCTTCTTGTAGACATGGTGAACCTTGACAGCTACGACAGCGAGGGGCCACACACACCTGAGACCGACGACTCGGCGGAGGTGAGACGTGAGCAGGTCGAATCTGATCAGTCGTCCCGCTCCAGTTATTAATAAGCCAAGCTGGTGTCTGTTTATGTCCGTGTTATTGTTATGAAAGCCTGTTACATAAGCTCTTCAACTGGTCGGCTCGCTCCTGACTGTGCAGTCGCTTACAGTACAACTGTGCATCGAACACGTGTGTGTGCAAGTGCGTGTGGGTGAGCTTATAATGAGGGTTATGTTGCAGTTCTCTCACTGTAAATTCCTCTGCTGGGTTCATTCTGCAGGGAAAGATGAAGGCCATGAAGCCACCCTGTGAATCAGACTTTCAGACCATCAAGTTGATTAGCAACGGAGCCTATGGGTGAGTGTGCACACGCACACACAAACACAAACCAGACGCACTTCTCCATCCGTCTGAGGCATTTTGATATTCTTTACTTTTGTGCTGGAGTCATAATTAGGCAGGTTGCAATTTGATTTAAGGGTCCAAGCACCAGGTAGTGTCTTTAAAAAAGTTGTCAAGGATATGCCATGCCTTCTACAGAAAAGAAACTTAGAATTATTTCAAGTCATGCAGTGATCACACTGTGCTTTTGTCTAATTTTTGTTTATAAAATTGGAGAAAAAGTTATTATAGGAGTACAAGAATCCCTAATATAAGGTACGTATAATAATATTGCAAAATGGCTTCAAAACACTTGTACTGAATATCGTAATGTATACATTATATATATTATATATATATATATATATATATATATATATATATATATATACACAAAAATAAATATTTAATATTTAAACAGCACTGAAAGGTGCAGAACAGTAACTTGGATAGTCTCTGATGAGCAAGCCGAGGGTGTAGCAAGGAAAAACTCCCTGAGATGGCAATAGGAAGAAACCTTAAGAGGAACCGGACTCAACAGGGAACCCAACCTCATTTGGGTGAAACGAAAGCAGTAACTGATCTGCATTTATACTGTGTGTTGGGAGGCAGGCAGCTCAGTATAACAGTTGATGTTAATTGATGTTAATATGGAGTCCAGTTGGTTATTGGAGACTCAGGTAGACTTTTAGGAAATTCCAGTCCTGAACTATCGAGCGACTGCAAGTCAAGTCTTCAGAGAAGCAGCTGGCAACATCAGCCGAGGCCAGAACCGCAAAAGAGGAGAGATAACAGTGAATAAAATACATTTTTCAGAATGAACAGACAGAAAGGGACTGTTTCCCAGCCAGTGCACCACAACCAGACGATCCAGGTTGACTGTTCGTGCCAGCTCCAGGGAAAAAAAAATGTGAAAAATCAAAACATGGAGCGAATCACTCACTCGCTCATCGTCTATACTGTACCGCTTCATCCTGTACAGGGTCGTGGGGGCCTCGAGCCTTTCCCAGGAGACCTGTGGCACGAAGCAGGGTACACCCTGGTGCCAATCTGTTGCAGGGCACAAACACGCTCATTCACACTTCCGGGTAATTCGGGAAGGAAACTGTGGAAGGAAAGTACCGGAGGAAGCCCACCAAGCACATGCAAACACCATGCACACAGACCCCTAGGCGGAAACCAGTAAAGCGAATCAAATAAAACCCTGCTGTGGAAACCCCTAACAAGAGCAGATAAAAGAGAAAGACGAAAACTATTCCGAATGAACATATATTTAGTAACTGCCTGTGGTTCGAATTTGTCTACTAATTTTTTTTTCTTTTCTTTTGGAAAGCAGACCCAAACATATTTGTACAACTTGTGTGACCAGGTTAGAGCTATGCAATATAATTGATTATTCAGCTTTTTCACTGGTGATTCAATTAATTGAACCCTTGAGTCAATTTTTCAATTCAGAAACAATTAAAACAAGCAAAAAAAAATTTTTTTTTAATTACTTAAAATGGTCAAAAGTTGTTGCGCTACAAGTTGTGCTGAAAATGTAATTAGTATCTTCTTTACATAATACTTCCTTTTGTAGAAAATCGCTTCTTCTTCTTTTGAGTTTTTGGGTGGTTAATGGAATACTGCCACCTATTGAACTGGAGTCCGGAGCAGAAACTTTTTTAGAGATTATCGCTTTGTCTAAGACTTGACATTTAAGCAATATTTCAATGCTTATTAAATACTTGTTGGAGTTTTTAACATGTTAAAACTTGTACAGTAGGAAATAAATTAGACACAAACTTTGGTGATGTTGAATGATGTTAAAAATCGCAGTGCTAAAACCCTGGGGGGACGGGACGGGACGACACTTTCAGGTTTATGCAACACTCTGCGAAGGTTTCAGTTCAAATAAGGATATTTGGAGATACAGCTACTGGAATTGTGTGACACCCCTAATATATGATGTAATTTGTTGTATTATGCAATATCATACAGTCATATTTGTATACTTTTGCTCTCTCTCTCTCCATCTCTGTCCCTGTCCCTCTGCAGGGCAGTGTATCTGGTGAGGCACCGAGAGACTCGGCAGCGTTTCGCCATGAAGAAAATCAACAAGCAGAACCTGATCCTGAGAAACCAGATCCAGCAGGCGTTCGTAGAGAGAGACATCCTGACCTTTGCCGAAAACCCGTTCGTCGTCAGCATGTTCTGTTCGTTCGAGACTCGCAGACACCTCTGCATGGTCATGGAGTACGTGGAGGGTAAGACAAACACACGGCTCTCTGTTGCTCGGGTTCCTGGAGGTTGTGGAGGTTGTGTAATTATTCTGCGCCGTGTGTATTCCGCTTTGAGCCGACGCTGCCGTGGGGCTGAGATTATTTTTCTCCGAGTCGAACCTGAAGGAGACGAGCTTTGCGCGCCACGCTTCGCTCTCTCCAACCTCAAGCTCTTTCTTTCTGTCAGTCCGCAGGGTGTTATGATGACTCGTCAGTGACACATTGAGACTTAAAAAGCTGCTCTGCTGCGTGTGACAGACAGACAGACCAACATGGCTGAGCTCGTTCCTGTTAGTAACCGATCACTCCAGCATCAGCTCAGTGTTTATCTGCTTATAAAGAAAGTACTGCTTATAAGTAAAAAAAATAGCCTCAGGATGGGTTTAATTTAATTGATTCCCAGTCGCTGAATAGGCATTAGTATTATATTCTCATCCCGCGACTGCTCATGCACTATAGTGAAATTTTGATTTAGTGACTCTACAGCAGATAGGATCATCATGCCTCCTGCTAAATGTAGCTCCTTTCTCGCTTTGTTTACTAGGTGGAGACTGTGCCACCCTCCTGAAAAATATTGGCGCGTTACCAGTGGAAATGGCTCGGATGTACTTCGCTGAGACAGTCCTGGCACTGGAGTACATCCACAACTACGGCATCGTACACCGAGACCTCAAGCCGGACAAGTGAGTGAGCTCCCTCTACTGGACAGGAGGTTTTTACTCAAAACATTTACATACTCAGATAAATCAGAGGAGTTGAAATCTTCTGTATGTTCTGTGCTTTACTAAATTATATACAGTTCTAGCTTTATACTAATAGCATAATGTGTTACAATGTTAATAATATAAAAACAGTAAAAACCACACCCCTTTATAAGGACTAATAGAAATAGAGGCCACATCTCCATCATTAGGACTAATACAAATAGAGGCCACAGCCTCCTCATTAAAAATAATACAGATAAAAGCCACACACCCTTTAATAGGAATAATACAAGTAAAAGCCACACCCCCTTTATTAGGACTAATAGAAATAGAGGCCACACCTTGCTCATTAGGAATATTACAAGTAAAGGCCACATCCCCTTATTAGGATTAATAGAAATAGAGGCCATACCTCCTTTATTAGAACCAATAGAAATAGAGGCCACACCCCTTTATTACAGCTAATAAAAATAGAGGCCACACCTCCTTCATTAGGACTAATATAAACAGAGGACACGCCTCCTTCATTAGGACTAATACAAACAGAGGACATGCCTCCTTTATTAGGACTAATACAAACAGAGGACACGCCTCCTTTATTAGGACTAATACAAACAGAGGACACACCTCCTTCATTAGGACTAATACAAACAGAGGTCACACCTCTTTCATTAGGACTAATACAAACAGAGGACACGCCTCCTTCATTAGGACTAATACAAACAAAGGTCACACCTCCTTCATTAGGACTAATACAAACAGAGGACACACCTCCTTCATTAGGACTAATACAAACAGAGGTCACACCTCTTTCATTAGGACTAATACAAACAGAGGACACGCCTCCTTCATTAGGACTAATACAAACAAAGGTCACACCTCCTTCATTAGGACTAATACAAACAGAGGACACACCTCCTTCATTAGGACTAATACAAACAGAGGTCACACCTCTTTCATTAGGACTAATACAAACAGAGGACACGCCTCCTTCATTAGGACTAATACAAACAAAGGTCACACCTCCTTCATTAGGACTAATACAAACAGAGGACACACCTCCTTCATTAGGACTAATACAAACAGAGGTCACACCTCTTTCATTAGGACTAATACAAACAGAGGACACGCCTCCTTCATTAGGACTAATACAAACAAAGGTCACACCTCCTTCATTAGGACTAATACAAACAGAGGACACACCTCCTTCATTAGGACTAATACAAACAGAGGTCACACCTCTTTCATTAGGACTAATACAAACAGAGGACACGCCTCCTTCATTAGGACTAATACAAACAAAGGTCACACCTCCTTCATTAGGACTAATACAAACAGAGGACACACCTCCTTCATTAGGACTAATACAAACAGAGGTCACACCTCTTTCATTAGGACTAATACAAACAGAGGACACGCCTCCTTCATTAGGACTAATACAAACAAAGGTCACACCTCCTTCATTAGGACTAATACAAACAGAGGACACACCTCCTTCATTAGGACTAATACAAACAGAGGTCACACCTCTTTCATTAGGACTAATACAAACAGAGGACACGCCTCCTTCATTAGGACTAATACAAACAGAGGACACACCTCCTTCATTAGGACTAATACAAACAGAGGACACGCCTCCTTCATTAGGACTAATACAAACAGAGGACACGCCTCCTTCATTAGGACTAATACAAACAGAGGACACGCCTCCTTCATTAGGACTAATACAAACAGAGGACACGCCTCCTTCATTAGGACTAATACACGTAGAGGCCACACCTCCTTCATTAGGACTAATACAAACAGAGGACACACCTCCTTCATTAGGACTAATACAAATAGAGGCCACACCTCCTTCATTAGATCTAATACAAACAGAGGACACACCTCCTTCATTAGGACTAATACAAACAGAGGACACGCCTCCTTCATTAGGACTAATACAAACAGAGGACACGCCTCCTTCATTAGGACTAATACACGTAGAGGCCACACCTCCTTCATTAGGACTAATACAAACAGAGGACACACCTCCTTCATTAGGACTAATACAAATAGAGGCCACACCTCCTTCATTAGATCTAATACAAGTCTGATCTAGGAACAGATATAAAAATGACTCCTCCTATCTGAAAAACATCAGATTTGTTTGCTCAGACAGCCCAAAAATCTAATCTGTTTCACATGAGGGTAAAAAAAATCAGAATTGAGGCACTTTCGACTGGTAATGGGACAAGCACACACCATTAGAGGACACACATCCTCCATTAGAAGGCACACATAAAACCATGCCTCCTTCATAAGGACGGACACACTCCCTCTTAATTAGGACTCATACACGTAAAGTTTATGTGTTTTACTCTGAAACCGACTCACATAAAGGACATGTCCTTTATTAGGAGGACTGTACCTGGTCCTAGATCATTCTCACGTTATGACTGTTTTTTATGTGTATGTGTCTTCAGTCTGTTGATTACATCAATGGGACACATTAAACTGACTGACTTCGGCCTCTCTAAAATGGGTCTCATGAGTCTCACCACAAACCTGTATGAAGGTCACATCGAGAAGGACGCTCGTGAGTTCCTGGACAAACAGGTGCGAGTCAATCCTGTTTAAACAGTTAAACAGTAATGCTAAAAGTTTGTATAATAATAATCACCAAACTGTATTAGAGCACAATACAGTAAGTGTAAGTAAGGCATGTGCTTCTTTGAAACAGTGTGGAACATAACGCTGCGATTGACCTCATTGTGTAGGTGTGTGGGACCCCGGAGTACATCGCCCCGGAGGTGATCCTGCGGCAGGGTTATGGGAAACCTGTGGACTGGTGGGCTATGGGAATCATCCTCTATGAGTTCCTGGTAGGATGCGTGCCTTTCTTTGGGGACACACCTGAGGAGTTATTCGGCCAGGTGATCTCAGGTGAGTAGAGGTGTGTATCTCCTTCCAAAGATGAGGTCACCAACAATAAAACGAATATCAGTTACATATCATTTTTGGGCTGCATAAAGACAAACGCAATCCATCCATGCCAGTGGTGTTTCTCTCACATGATCCTAGAATGAAATTTGCTTATTAATAAAGTAAATAATATTTTCTTTTTAAAAAAATGTATCTCGCAATCACATGGTAATAGAAGTAGCACTTGTTTTCGACTTCCTTTATGTGATTGGAAACTGAATCACGACCCCCTGCCCAGACATGTCAAATGCTTGCTCTGAAACATTTTGTGCTGTATAAAAACATCACTAAATTTAGCTGCGAGTTTGCTACCAAGAGGAGCAACTTTGCCAACAAAAAAAACAACCAACAAACAAGGGGTTTATTAGTTCATTTTCTTTCATGTTTAAAATAGCAGATGAGGAGCTGTGCCAGATATCGCATGTGCTAGGTTTCTCACTAAAGGTGTATGTGTGTGTGTGTGTGTGTGTGTGTGTGTGTGTGTGTGTGTGTGTGTAGACGACATTGCTTGGCCCGAGGGAGATGAAGCGTTGCCTAGCGACGCCCAGAACCTGATTTCCACCTTGTTGCAGACCAACCCGCTGGTGCGATTAGGAACAGGTAGGCCGAACTTGTCTCAAAGGGTGGATGATGTGAAGATGGATGGACATATGAGTGATGGATAGTATTACGCTATGAAATGTGATGAATGAATGAAC
This sequence comes from Clarias magur, assembly GCA_013621035.1. Classification (NCBI taxonomy): domain Eukaryota; kingdom Metazoa; phylum Chordata; class Actinopteri; order Siluriformes; family Clariidae; genus Clarias; species Clarias magur. The sequence goes on from QNUK01000355.1 coordinate 283,803, forward strand.
AGATGGTCTGCATCAATACATGAATGACATGATGGACGGAAGGGTGGAAGAGTGGATGTGTAGATGGATGATGGATGGATGAATAAACAATAGACGAAAGGATGAACAGAGGAATGGAATGAAAAATGGGTGAATAGATATGATGAATGTAAGGATGAAGGATATGAATGGATGGATTGGTGAGGGTTAGGATAAATATAAGGATGGATAATGTGATGATGGATGGATGGATGGATGGATGGATGAATGAGTGCTGCAGTAGGTAGTTAAATGGGTGACAAGATGGATAGATGGATTGAAGGATGGACCCTAACCCAACCCTAACCCAATTTTAGAATTAGTTTCAGACAAGGAAATCTTTTAAATGATGTAAATGCAACTGTAGGTTAAGACATGGGTGAATGGACGATAATGGATGGATGGGTGGAAGGAAGGGAGAAGGATATACTGTACACCGATCAGCCATAACATTATGTTAACCTGCCTAATACTGAGTAAGTCCCCCTTCAACCAAAAATGTGTTCATACTGTACACCTTTCTCTTTGAGCTACTGTAGCTCTTCCGGTCTGCAGTGGTCAGGACATACTAAAAGTGATCCAAGGAAGATAAACCTGTGAACTGGCGACAGGGTCCTGGGCTACTAAGCCTCACTGTTGCACATGGGGAGTAAAGGCTGATCCAATAGAAGAGCTACTGTAGCTCAAGATTAATTAATGATTAAGGTTAATGCTGGTTCCAATAGAACCCACAGTGCATCAATGTCATGGAGGTAAAAGGAGCACCTACTCAATATGAGCTGAATATTAGGCCATAATGTTACAGCTGATCAGTCTATTCTAATGCTTTTTTTAATGAATGCATGAAGGATGATATGATAAATGGATAGATGATATGTTATGGATGGTTAGATGGGGACATGATGCGTGCAGGGATAGATGGAAGAGCCTTTATACAGTAAGTTGTTCTGAATAATTTATAAAAGCTGTAAATGTAAATATAGGTAATTTGATGGCTCAATGGACACTGTTTGGATTCCATGATGAATGCATGGAGGGGATAGACATATGATAAATGGGCAGATGGATGGTATGATGAGAAATAGATGAATGGATGGATGGAAGAACGTTATGTTCTGGCTAAGGACTTTACATGGAAGTTTGGGTAAATTGATGGATGGAGGATGGATGAATTGATTGATATATGACTGAACAGATGAAGGATAGATCGATAGATGGATGGATGGATGGATGGCTGAATGGATGGATGAATATATGATTGAATAGATAGATGGATGGCTGGGTGGATGAATATATGGATGAATTAATGATTTATTAGTGAGTGGGTTGATGGATTTCTGGATGGATGGATGTATGAATGTATATGGGTGGATAAAATAACTTGTAAGTTCTGGATAAGGGAATTTGTTAAAAGTTGTAAATTAAAATGTAGGTATGTTGGTGGCTGGATGGAGGATGGATAGATGGATGGATGGTTAATATGACAGAACAGTAGATGGAGATGGCTCTGTAGAAGAATGAAAATAAGTGGAATAGTGACAAGACCGGTTTGATAATCACATTCATAGCAGATGTTCACATATTTGACTTTTTCCTCATCACCAGGAGGAGCATACGAGGTGAAGCAGCACTCATTCTTCTCTGATCTGGACTGGAACAGTCTGCTGAGGCAGAAGGCGGAGTTCATCCCTCACCTGGAGTCGGAGGAGGACACCAGCTACTTTGACAGTGAGTCTCCTGATGTTCACAAAAAAAAAAAAAAGAAAAAAAAAGAAAGGTTGTTGAGATAACGATGTTTACGACTGCTGTACCGTGACAGGAATAAACTACAGTAGGTTAAGGGTTTATTTTTCCAATTTGCCTGCTCATTATCAATCTATTATTCCCCTTTCATTACATCAAGCCCTGTATTTATCTGTGTACACGTCTGTCTGTCTGTCTGTCTTTCTCAGCCCGCTCTGAGCGTTACCGGCACGTTAACTCATACGACGAGGACGACACGAACGACGACGAGCCGGTGGAGATCAGACAGTTCTCCTCTTGCTCTCCACGCTTCAGCAAGGTCAGCGCCATCCTATCGCGTTTACTCTTCCCTCGTTCTCTGTCTCGCTCTCGTCCTCTGACTCACGACACTCTCACGTCTTTCCCGCCCCGCACATATTTCTTTGCAAATATCACAAAGGAGGCGAGAGGACAAAAGGATGACTTGAGAATATCTCCCGTTTTCTCGCCGCTTTTTGCTTTTCTGTCCCGTCATGTCTTTTATCCCCGCCCTCTTTCTTTTCTCCCTCTGTTTTTCTCTTCAATCCTAACATGCCACTTGTATCTCTTCTTTCACCTCGACGTCTCCTCTGCCTTGCTAATTCTCTCACTCTAAATGCGAAGAGGGTCTTATGAGTGGAAAGGCTGTAATTAAGAGAGCTCGTGGAGAGCGCACACACTTTCTCTGTCTTGTTCAAACAGCGCTAAGCATACTGTACTCTGTAGACAGTTTAGTCCATACGGAAAAAGATGGACTAAAAAGCATATATAAAATAGAGAAGTACTGTAGCTCAGCATCTCGGTGCGATGTGAAATCAGTGAAATCCACACATACTCAGGTCACATGACCTCGCTTCTGCCAACCTATACTCTGACAAAGAAGGAGGAGTTAATTTACAGCTACAGCGTGCAATGCTGAGTCAATTGCATAATGAAACTTTTTTTATAGAAAAAAAAAACAGTCTGTTGTTTGTTTATTTTTTTAAACTCTCTATCCCCTCATTCCTTAAATATCACATTTCCCACACTTCGAGATATCACTATAATTTAGTGACGGTACGGTGGTGTAGTGGTTAGCAGGTCCCCTTGCACCTCTAGGGTCCGGGTTCAATTCCCGGCCAGGTTTGATTCCCGCTGTGCGCATGTCATGACTTTTCATGTTCTCCCTGTGCTTGGTGGGGTGTGCCCTAAGTCTCCTGGGATAGGCTTCAGGCCCCTCCCGTGACCCTGAATACAGATTTAAGCGGTATAGGCGATGAGTGAGTGAGTGTAATTTATTACTCGTATTTATTGTTCCATATTTCATGTTTTTAAGATTTTATGATTTATGGGATTGTTGTTAGCTGTATATCTATAGTTAAGCAATGTCACACTCGTGCTGTTGTGCTGGATACCATCATGGCTGTGATGCCATTGTAGGCACGAGGGCACAGCTCGCAGTTTCACAAACACCATTTGCTGGAATTGTCACTCAGCTGACGACGGACATTTAATGTAATTAACAGGGGTCAAAGTACTATAGTTTCAATTTCTTACCAGTACTATGTAGCCAAAAGGCAAGGAGAATAAAACATGAAGAGTCCAGTAAATCTCACAAATTTCTTTTTATATTTCCACTTATTCTGCTTTATAGTATCAGCTAACTTTCAGGGTCTTGGATTAAAGCCTAAATAGCGTTAAATGGAAAGCTAGTACAGCATTAATTGGTTTAATCAAGACATTAAATGGTAAACAAATATGTAACCGAACATTTCCTAAAAATGCATTCAGATACGTTTGTACACATCTACAGTCTGGGGTTGCATGTGTAGCTGTTACTTTGATTTTTAGATAAGTGTTGTTCAATATATACCCTCAACGCAAACATTTGGACGACTGATGACCGTTTATGACAGCTGTAGTGAATCGGATAATGCCAAACACGTCCGTTCATCTTTCATCTTGGAACTATTTTCCAACCACGATTGGACGTGTCGGAGGGACGTCATTTCAACGGTCATCATGCGCCCAAATGTTTGTTGGGTTGTCTCACACACAATGTATTGTCCTTGATCAGGGGTTGTAGAGCGTTGAGTTAGAAGGTAGTCAGTGTTGGGCAAAGTTTACTTTACTTTACTTGAGTAAAAGTGGAGATAAGCTAGATAACATAGTACTTAATAAAAAGTAGAAGTCATCTACTTACAGTTCTACTTGATTAGTGGTACAAAAGTACTTTCGTTCAAATTTACTTAAGTATCAAATATACTGAGCTTGTCTTAGCTCACAGTAGCCCTTACGTAATAGTAAAAGACTCTCTCTCCCTCTCTCTCTCTCTGCTTCTCGAATGTGAAAGTGATGTTTAGTCACCGTCTACAACCGGCTCCATTTCTGACACCTGACATATGTTTGCAAAATGCAATTTTACAGAATAGTCACCAGGTGGCGATATTACCTCTTCAAATAGTACATAGCACTGTAGTTTGGTAACGTAATATATGTAGTGAAGAACAAAGTACATATATTTTTGTAGGATGTAGTGGAGTACAAGTAAAAAGTATGCACCAGTAAAAATACTCGAGTAAAGTGCAGATAAATTAGATACTGTATGAATTGAAGTACAGTAATAAAGTACATTTACTTGGTTAACCTCTGAAGGTAGTTAGCTTTGTAGCTATAAATATATATAAGGCGTTCAAACGGCTTCAAGCACTTATTAAGGAGACGATGTGTTGTTTCAGATGACATAATGTTCACAGACGTGTGCTCTTGCTGAAAGTGTGTCTGTGACTGGTTTTGAATGTGGATTTTGGCAGGCAGCTTCTCTCTCCTCAGTACTACGGACCGAACAGACCTACTTTCATCCATGCTGCGAGCGACCATTATTCTAATAATTATCAGTCATTAGAACACGGCAAGTGATACATTTACTGTAGTTAAACGTCCCAGTGCTGTTACCGTCTATTATCACCAGTCATGGAATGGCTCTCATCCAATCAGATTACTCGGTCGGTAAGTATTGTATAATATATAATTAGGAGAGGCTGGGTGCTTGTAGGATTTATATGGAATTACCTAACGTTTTGCACTGATGCACACACCTTGTCCTCACACTGCCTGAGTTTATAGCAGAAGTGCTAGCACAAAATATAACACTGATTATATGAACTACTTGCTGCAATCTGCAGGCTGCTTGAGCTCAGGCCTACAACAGCTATAATTTTTACCCTGGTTGCTAGAGCACACTCCCACACATTTTGACACACACACACACACACACACACACACACACACACACACATTTGTGCTGTGGCAAACATTCATATCTTCAAGTTCCTCTTAATGTAAGAACACATTTGCACACCACTCCAGATGCACTTATATTATACAAGAAAAAAAAGAACTACAAGCATAAAGAGGTTTGCGTGGCACGACTCGAACTTAGCGCAGCACAAAAAAAGAAATGTTCGCAAAAAATGAAACATGCTGTAACTGAAAACAAAACCATAAACACACAAAGCATTGCCTTCCATTAGCTAAAGAAATGCAGTCATTTTAAAGTTTGTGTAGGCTTTAGGTAATGCTCTTACTCACGAAAAAGTTAGCAGCAGGCGAGCTTTCATTTTTAATGAAACTTAGGTGTGACACAGTAAAGCAGTCTCCACAATCGCTCCACAGTACTGGTTTTGATTCCTCAGAGCAGTCCATATGGTCTGAAAGTTCTTACGGGTTCCCATTAATAGTGCTCGTTCTCACCTGCAATATGTTTGGCAGTGTGAAAGGAGCTGTATTACAGCTAGCTTTTCTACTGAGAAAGCTTAGCATGTAACATGTCAATCAAACAGAAAAATTACAGAGGCCACACCCACGAGTGACAACCGTAGTGCCGCATGAGTAACTATGATGAGGTATCAAACAGTTTTGAGATTTTGACGATTTCGCTGTCTGTCCAACCTTAGACACCAAAACCGGTTAAGCGGTTGCTATTTGGTATTGGCGATCTGGTCCCTGAGGACAAATTCCCGATGCACAATGACAGGAATGTCGAAAAAGACTCCTTTTTCAGTCATAGAGACGATGGGCTCTTCCACTGTGAATACTGTTGCTTCGTCTCAGGGTCATATCCCTACACCCAGGTTTCGTCACGACAATAATCCTCAACATAAAGGACAGCTAATCCTTCTTCTAGTTCTTGTTCTTGTCCTAGTTCTTGGCAAACTTCAGCACGATGTTCCTTATGCTCCTGGGTCAGCAGCCTGGGGACAAACTTGGCAGCAACACAGCACATGTTCAAATCACACATGAGGTTTGCCTGGACTAGTCCGTATGAGACAACGGCAGCAATGTTGTGGATTGTCCTCCGACAATCATCATGCACAAGTGGCCTAATGTTCATTGATGGTCTTCCTGATAATTTGTTGTCTTTCAGTGATGTTCTTCCACTCTTGATGTGCACGTGCCACTCAGAACACCCTGAGCGACTCATTGCAGCATCAACGTCCTAACCCTAACCCTAACCCAGCTGAATCATGTGAAACATTTCTGTGGCAGAATTCATGGTTGATCCTAAAGTTAAGAGGAGGTATGAACTGGTGGAATCTGAGCTATGGGTTCTTTTTCAGGTGTACAGCAGCATGGAGCACCTGTCACAGCTGGAGCAGAAAGCACCAGTGGTGACCCGGCGAGAGCATAAGGGACGTCGCGAGGACAAAATGGCTAAGAGAGAGAGCCTTGGCAGCTTCAGCAAGAGCTGGAGGACAGGCTCACCAGAGATGTAAGTTCTGGTGTGAGTGTGTGGTTGCGCGTTTAAACCAGTATGAAGTAGCCAGCATTGCCTACCTAACTCTCAATTCAGATCACTGCATGATCTGGATGGAGTTGAACATTCCTGTTTATACATGCCTATTTGTAGGAAACGTCTGTCGTGTTCTGAGTCTCTGTATATGGAAGGAGATTCCAGTCCTCCCCTAGGAGCCAGACGACGCTTTTCTGCATTGATGGACACACACCGTTTCGTCTCGCCTCTAGAGGGCGATGGAGAGACACAGCCTCAACAAAGTGGGGCTAAAAGCAGGGGGTCATCAGTAGAGGGGACCACTGCACCGTCGTCACCCAGTGCTAGTGAACCTATCACTTCATTAAAGGAGGCGCCAGGAGTGAGTGTGGGAGGTGAGGACAGAGAAAGTGTCTGTACTGCCATAATTAATGTTCTAGTATAGTTATAATAATGATGTCCTGTATATATGAGTATATTGTTTATGATTATTTGAGTCTTATTTATTTGCAGATAAGCCCAAAAAACTCTGCGAGGTATCAGCACCACAACCCATTCCATCAGCCACGGGTGCAGCAGCAGTACCGGTTTTCCGCGATGCTGTTGTCATGGGTGAATCCCCCAGCCAGAGGGCCACCAATGACCTGGTTCTAAGGCGAGCGCGCCACCAGCAGCTCACTGGAGACAGCGAGAAACGAACCACACGTCCCGGCAACAAGGTCATCAAATCCGCCTCGGCTACAGCGCTGTCTGTCATCATTCCTGCAGGTACATTATTAATCAATGAACTCATGAATTAATATTTATTGGTAATTGTATGATTGCTTGATCCAATGGTATAATCTGCTTTTTTCTTACCTCTATAGTCGAGCAGCATACAAGCTCACCACTGGCTAGCCCAATGTCCCCTCGCTCAGTCTCGTCCAACCCATCGTCACGAGACTCATCCCCAAGCCGAGACTACGGCCCTACGGTTAGCGTACTCCGCTCACCCATCACTATCCAGCGCTCTGGGAAGAAGTACGGCTTTACACTGCGGGCCATCCGTGTCTACATGGGGGACAGTGATGTTTACAGTGTACACCACATGATCTGGGTAAGACAGATGTATGAAAAAGGCGCATTATTTCTTGAACTATTCCATGTAAATTGTGCAGTGTTTCTTGCTTAGGTCTTCATTTAGTTTCCTTGTGGTGTTTTGTTTTGTTTTTTGTACATTCTTAGCACGTAGAAGAAGGCGGTCCGGCTCAGGATGCAGGAATGTGTGCAGGCGACCTCATCACACATGTCAATGGAGAATCCGTGCATGGATTGGTTCATACAGAAGTGGTGGAGCTCATTCTGAAGGTGTGGATGGTGTTATTTAATTAATACTTGTTATCATTAGTAAAATATGGCATTTAAAGAGTTTCTTAAACCAATTAGATAATTTTCTACAAAAATAACTAATAACCATCTGCAGAAACAGCATATGGACATGGATAATGGCTACTTGGGTAGACTCCATGTTTCTCATGTTCTCTTACAGCAATATCTTTATTGAAATGGTGAGACTACAAATAAGATTGTATTTTTTCCTATGACTTTAGAGTGGCAATAAGGTGACTGTCACCACCACTCCCTTTGAGAACACATCAATCAAAGTGGGCCCTGCTCGCAGATCCAGCTACAAATCTAAGATGGCCAGACGCAGCAAAAGAACAGTCAAAGAGGGACAGGAAAGGTAACAAAATATCTAAAATATAATAGATAATACTGACCTGAATTAAACGGTATAATAATTGAAATATTGTTACTTTTCTCTCCTTCTTTTGCTCCGCAGTAAGAAACGAAGCTCTCTGTTCCGCCAGATAACCAAGCAATCAAATCTTCTGCACACTAGCCGTAGTCTATCATCTTTAAACCGTTCTTTGTCCTCTAGTGAGAGTTTGCCTGGCTCTCCTACGCACAGTCTGTCTGCCCGGTCACCCACTCAAAGCTACCGCTCCAGTCCTGACTCCTCTTACCTAGGTGAGTAGGTTACATAGCTAAAATAAGTCACATAACCTTTGGTGATTTGCTTTTAGATGACCAGATGTAATATTATCCTGTTTGCAGGTGCCTCTTCTCAGAGCAGCTCTCCAGCCTCAAGCACACCAAATTCTCCTGCTGCCTCCCAGCACATGCGCCCCAGCTCCCTCCATGGCCTATCCCCCAAACTGCATCGTCAGTACCGCTCAGCCCGGTGCAAATCCGCTGGCAACATCCCTCTGTCCCCTCTTGCACATACGCCATCACCGACACAGTCTTCACCTCCGTCCTTGTCAGGTCACACAGTTGGAAGTTCCAATATGACCCAGAGCTTCCCTGTCAAGCTTCACTCATCTCCTCCTATTACAAGGCCGAGGCCCAAGAGTGCCGAACCACCCCGGTCTCCACTTCTCAAACGGGTGCAGTCAGCAGAGAAGCTCGGGTCTCCTTTGTCTTCTTCTTCATCTTCCAGTGACAAGAAAGGTGGAATTGGGGCAATGAGGAAGCACAGTCTAGAAGTTGGCCATTCTGATTATCGTAAGGAGGGCTTCCATTGTGAACTGGGTCTTCAAAGCCTGTTGGAAACGGAAGGGGAGAATCTGGCCTCGACCTCTGCAACAACCCCATCACCTACCCAGCCAACAGTTCCATCACCCATGGAGACAGGTGTTTTTAAGCCAGTAAGGAAACTGGGCAGGCAGGAGTCCCCACTGAGTAGAGATGCTTTGCTTGCTGGGAGAGTAAAGGAAAAGGACAATGGCAGGGTGAAATCTGGTGATTTAACCCTGGCAAGTGACAGTAAACTGGCAATTGTCTTGGAGAAGTCACCACCTGCTACTGAGCAGGATACCATGAGCAAGAATGTCCCAGAAGAGCTATCAAGTCACATAAGATCTCTCATTGTTAATGTATCTCAGCGATCACTATCCACACCAAGAGATACAAGCCTAACCAAACTTGAAACTAATCAGCCTGTTGTGACCAAACCTTCACCCATTGCACCAGAGTCTAAACCTAGTGTAGCTCCATTAATTCCATCACCTCTGACCTCATTGTCCACGTCTACTCCAAAAACCACAGAACTTACTCCAAGTGTTACTGTAGGAGGTAAGCATCAAATTTGTGACACCAAGTCTCCAAGCATGATTGCCCAAACCCAGACACCAGGGACCGCCAAAGCTCACCAGAGTTCTTTCAGTCTTGTCAAGGACTTGCAGGTAAAAGAATCTGAAAAGAAAGCAGAAATTAAAGAAATTAAACTTGAGACAGGAAAGACTGTTGCCTCTGTTAAGTCTGGTGGGCCATGCAGTGGCCCTGTAAAGACATCTCCACTTCCTGACAAAGTCCCAGTGACAACCACAGAAGTATCCAGAGTTATCAAGGGACCATCAAATGGAGACTCTCTAAAAAAGTCAGGATCAGAGACCCATTGCAGGACTCCTGTGAGATCTGGCTTAGCTCCTTCCAAGGGGGTTGTTTCACCCTTCCCACCCCAGGTCCAGTCTCCTGCTCTGGGCAAGCTACGACAAGACAAGGGCCTATCTCCAGTCAACTGCTACCGAGGCACTTTGGACTGGGAAGACAAGTGTCTCTTGGAGGTTGTTGAGGAGCATTCTCCGTCTCCTACACCATCTCCTACTGGAGCCACTCCTAGCCTGTCAAAATCACCTCTCCAACCTGTAGTAACTCATTCCTTATCGCCTGGTGACAAAAGTGGCACAACTAGTGTGTCGAAAATTGGGCAAGAACCAGCCAAAGTGTTAATCCAGGGGGTGGCAAAGGACAAGGAAGCTGTTAAATCAGCAGAGCAAACCAAGGCTGTTGCACAAGGAAAGACTGAGGTTTCAGCTGGGAGTAGCCCAAACATGAAAGTAGCAACACCAGGCCCTACTGGCACAATACCACAGAAAAAGAATGAGAGCACGAAGAATGGCTTGTGATGTTTCAGCACAGTCTGCTTTTGCCTTTATTGCAGATATAGCACTTAAACACATCAGGACACAAAGATTAAGATCAAGCAAGAGATGAGACAAAACATTTGTGCAGAGGTTCTTCTAATAACAGTTTTATTTACTGTATATAAGAAAAAAATAGTAGATGTATAACAGTTATGTGTGTTGAGAATGATTGAGTGTTGCTTGATTGGCAAGGTGAAAAAGAAAGTGCAAAGTGCTTTAACAGATCAAATAATGCTGAAGTCCGTAAATGCAGATTCGTTGCTTACGAAAAATTATTTCTTCCTGAGACATTCACTAAACAAACAACACTGCAAGGATCTTACCATTGGTTATGTATATGAAAGAGTTATTTCTCTTGAGTTAGATGCCTCTGTGTGTGATTAGCATGCCGTCCAGTGATTATGCAGCTAGCGCTCAAACTGCCTGTGGCTTCTTCTTAAGCTGTGTAGGTGGGGGTGGCGGGGGTGGGGATGTATAAGTGGGACCAAAAAAAAAAAAACCCAGAAAGATTTCATTTCCGTCAGCCCATAAACGAATGGACGATTTAAGAAGGAAAGCCGTGAATTAAGATGGTTTGAATTATCATACACTGCATTCAAATTAAAATTCAAATTTTATTTGTCACATACACAGTCACACACAGTACGATATGCAGTGAAATGCTTATACGACCGCCCCGTGACCTTAAATTTTTTACAAATGGAAATAAGGAGTTAAACTATAAAACAAGATTCCAGCAAAAGATTCAAAAATATATAGAAAATCTGAAATATAATATATTACAACTTATAAAACTTAAGTCTGTACAAATATTGAGGTAGTATTTGACGAAAATGAGATGAGGGGAAATGTGAAAAGAAGTCCTTGAAGTGTGCAAATGTGCATATATGTGCAAATGTGCGTTTGACATAATTGTCCGTTCTGTGTGTGCAAAAAATGCAGAGGTGTTTTAGTCCAGTGTATTGGTTTGATTGAGAGACCGTATCGCCTGCGGGAAGAAGCTCCTCCTCAGACTCTCTGTATTGGCCTTGAGGGAGCGGAAGCGCTTTCCAGACCGCAACAGAAAGAACAGTCCATTGCTGGGGTGGCTGAGGTCCTTCATGATTTTCCTGGCCTTGGTCCAGCGCCGCTTGCTGTAGATAGAGTGCAGGTCAGGGAGCTCAGTTCGGAAGATGCGCTCAGCTGATCGCACCACCCTCTGTAGGGCTCGTCTGTCCTGCATGGTGCTGTTCCCAATCCAGGTTGCGATGTTTCCCGTCAGGATGCTCTCTATGGTGAAGGAGTAAAAGTTCCTGAGCACCTTAGAGGGCAATCTAAAGTCTCTCAGGCGTCTGAGGTGGTAGAGACGCTGTCGGGCCTTTTTCACCACAGTGTTGATGTGACAGGACCATGACAGGTCCTGCGTCATGTGAACACCGAGGTACTTGAAGCAGTCCACTCTCTCCACTGGGCTCTCATTGATGACGGGGGTCTGGTAGTTCCTCTCCTGCTTAGTGCTGAAGTCCACTATCAGCTCCTTTGTCTTACTGACATTTAGAAGAAGGTTGTTCCTCTGGCACCAGTTCTCCAGATTTCCAATCTCCTTCAGGTAGGCCGTCTCATCGTTGTCAGAGATCAGGCCCACCACGACGGTGTCGTCAGCAAACTTAATGATGGTGGTGGAGCTGGTAGTGGCCACACAGTCGTGCATGTACAGAGAGTACAGCAGAGGGCTCAGAACACAACCCTGTGGGGCTCCAGTGCTGAGAGTGAGAGAGGCTGAGACGTGTCCACCCATCCTTACTGCCTGTGGTCTCCCAGTTAGGAAATTAGAGATCCACTGACACAGAGATGAGCTGAGTCCCAGGTGCTCCAGCTTGGTGGTGAGTGTAGAGGGAATTATGGTATTAAATGCATGCAAGTAAGAAGTGTAGCCTTCTTATCAGGTGCCAACAGGAGGCCTGGCATAGTAGCCCAGTGACAGCTTCCTTCATCGCAGCTTAAACAGCGCTGATATAATCACTGACTGGGGCTCATTTTAATACCGTTTGTGGGCTTTGTATCCGCTCTGTTAAACAGGTGCCTTTCAGCTGGGTTTGCCGAGAAATGTTTACAAATGCGCTGTCAGAACGGATAAAGAGGAAGGGTCTTAATGGAAAAAGCAACGTTTTGCACTTTTGGAAATGTATTTAGCAAAGCGTGTAGACAAGCAACGTGGTTGAACCTACAATTTCAGTTCCCATTTATAGTCAAGGACATTTTTGCTTGAAGTATTGTAACACATTTCAATATGTTATAGAAAACATTTAGCAAAAAAAAATAAATAAAAATGCAAGCACCTTTCATGTCAAAACCCACACCTTGGTGGAATGGATAAGTTAACTCTATTATCACAATTAATTTTATGATTAAGATTTTAGTATTATATCTACTTTTAATCTGAGACATCCCGAATATAATAGAAAAAAAAAAGATGGCAGGTAAAATATGCAGAAATGGTATGTTTTTGTTGTTCATTTGCTTGAGCTATGGTGTATAGATCTATACCAATAATGTTTGGGCATAAAATACAGAGTTCAATTTAATTGTTCATGTATTAGACAATAAGTATCCCAGTTGAGCTAGCAGTGTTGTTTCCCTTGGGGTCTGTCTATGGGTTTTTCTGTGGTCTTAGTGTAAAGAGGCCTGAACACTAACACATTTAGTTTGTAACATCATTTTTGTCATTAGTCTGGTGAATATTCTTAAATACTGTATGCAACCATTAAAAAACTTCCTTTACCTCTTCAGAATGGCACAGTAACAGTGTAAGTTGGAATAGACTGACATCTGGTGGCTAAATAGCACACTGTCATTATCATTACGCTTGCATTTTGTTTGATTTGGAGCCCTCTGCTGCCTGGAAGGTGAACTATAAGTGCAATGAATGCGGACAAGTTATTTTTTACATTACTCCACAGGGAATTGGTGACTCAGTGGTAGGTTTCTTATGTGCCATGCGGAAAGCCCGTGTCCAATTCCCACTCAAGGCCCAAACCCCAACCACAAGATGCAGTGCAGGTCCCAAGCCTGGATAAAATGAGAAGGTTCGATCAGGAAGGTTATTTGGTATTAAAAAAAAAAAACTGTGTTGTGTGGATCAGATGGTCGGCTGTTGCACCTGAAAGACTAACAACAATTTTGGGTCAACTCCACCTCGTTTGTTGTACCTCTGTAGGCCTACGTCATGGTTTCGGAAAGAAAATGACATGACTGAAAAGAAAAGATGAGGAAGAAACTAGCAATATCAGTTGCAAAACAAAGTTGAAAATCGGTTGAAATCAGTTGATCGTTTTAGATCCATAAATGACAAACTGCACCTTTAAGAGTAATGACGTAGGACCCATTGCTTTCAGTTTACTAATTGGATTAATCATGTGCGCAGTCATCTGAGAGTCTGCTTCCTGATTGGGGTATTGATTGTGAATTTCTGGTGTGCTGTAGCCTGATTACTCGACTGATGTATTTTAGGTAGACAGCTGTGTATTGATTTAGGGATTTTTAGGGATGAAGTCCAATAAGGCAGTTTGTGTGTGTGTGTGTGTGTGTGTGTGTATTGAGCCTGTCAGGGCAAGAGTGCTAATAAGCAGGATGCTCTTTCTTTTGTCATAATCCTCTCTGTTTGGAATTAAGTTGATGGAAGGAAGGAGTTTTCAATGATTTTCCCATCGTTCTTATGTATACTGATATAGCAAAGAGCATACTGTGCATGGAATTCAGAAAGCATCTCGGTGACATATAGTAGCTGGAAACGCTGTAGGTCTTTATTTGAATAAAATGAATTTCACTTTCAGGCTCAGGGGTTCAAGAAAAGAAAAATCTGACAAATATTAAATACATGTAGTGAGCACCTTTACAGCTAAATGAAGCAGTGGTTGGTTTGAAAAGTGCGTAAGCATTTCCACTTTGCACTTGAGTTATGAGGCTGATGATGGAATGGAAGTCAGTGTTTTAATGTGTCAAAGTGAAGAATGACTAAATATAAAAAAATATCTTCATGCTAGTTTACTAGATCAAGCACTTCAAATATGATCAAGATGAAAGTGCAGTGGGAGAGAAACAGAAAGAGAGAGAGGTTAGTACAGCAAGAAAAACTACAAGTCAAAAGATTTTGATTTTGTTTTTGTTGCATCATAGTTCCAGGTCCTTTAGTCCCATTTTGACACTCATCCCAGGGTAATGTCTGGTGGTGCTTTTCTCCCATGTGTCCATGTGGGTTTCTGCTGGATATGCTAGTTCCTCCTTAAAACCTGCCAGTAAACTGGACTGGCTAGAGTAAAATGCTCCTGTGATGCATTCAGCATGCATTCTCACTTAAGTCCCTCTTGGTCCCTGGATCGACTTCAGATCAGCATAAAGCATGTGCTGAAAATGAGGGTGCAACTCCAGCAGATTTGTATGGCACACTAAAAGGCCAGGTTTGCTTACCTGAAAAGAAAGCTGTCCGCCACCATAACATTCTTATGTTCGGCAATATACTTCAAAGTCGACGAATTCCCGAGTCCTAAAGCACGTCGACAAGTCTGCGTCACATCACTGACGCGGGTTTGAGGCAGAAACAAACACCATATCACACAAACAGCAAAGTGGACACCAGAACTTAGCAAAAACTTCTGTTTCTGTTTACTCGTTGGATTTAAACACAACTTTCTGGTGACTAGAGCAGAACCTTGAGGGATACCGTAGGTCCCTATTAATGCTGAATTTCAAATTTCTCTACGCAAAGCCTTAATCATATCCATATCTTTTGATTTTAAAGTCCAGTCATGCCTCCATTTTGAAGAGTATTTTCACGTATTCATAGCATTTAAAAATAACAATTTGTTTAATGCAAACTGACACTACGTGATTTAGCATCAGGATATAAGAAATGTTAGTATTTCTTGTTGATTAGAATCATAAGAAGACCAGTGAAGGATTTCAGCCACATGGTAAAGCTTGCAGGTCTCCTCCTTGGGGACTCCTTACAGCTGGAACTCAAAACTCATGACACGTATCATAAAACACATCTTTACCATAAAATACATGACTGTTACAGTATATCATATCACAAAATTATATTAAAAAAAAAAAAAACCACACACACACATTTTGTAACATTTCTGTTCTACAGGTTTTTCTGGTTTCGTAGTCCTGATGTAAAATGAAGAATCTGATGAATGACGTTCCGGCTCGTATTAAGTTAACAGCACCGTTTACTCCTGAAACATAATGAGTTTGTGAATTCACCATGGATTTTTTGTTTGTTTGTTTGTTTATTTATTTATTTATACCGCGAATGCACTTTATTTTATGTCAGAGTGGATCTTCTTTTACGCGGACGTTTGATATGTACTGTATTCATTCACCACGTAGAGAAATGTACACCGAAAATGCAAATATTCTCTGTTTTCACATGAATGTTTTAGAGAGAAAAATAAAGGAACAATCGTTTATTATGTACTGATTATTTCCTCGTATGATCAGCTTGTCCCCAACTCACTCACACTGACTGTAAGTTATTTATTTTTGCTTATTTATTCATCTACAGCACTTTTAATTATGAGTTAATCCAACCTGTTTGTGTAACCATTAATAAATTCATATTGATTAGAAGATATTTTTTTCATGAATTTAGAATAAACATGTAGTATTGTATGCCTCATGTTTTTAAGCTACTAAAAAACACATACCGTTTTTTTTTTTTTTTGAATCTGATGATTCAGTGCTCGGGTGGATCTCTTTCAGCTTTTGATATGAGCAACGACAAAGAGGAAATCATGCTTACTGTGTGTATTGGTTAACATACAGCAAATATTACATTATTTATTACGAGGTTTAAAGAAAAAAAAAACAGCAGAACGTTCTTTGAACATTATGATTTTTTTCGTTGCTAGAACGTTATAATGTTCATGGATGTTCTGGAAACCATTGGACAAGGTTCGGAGTTCAACAGTGGTTACTAAAATGAATAAACAAATTAAAAACATAGAATATGCAGTAAAATGTTCCTAACCCATAGGCTTACACATTTTACTTACAATTCATTCTTTAGCAGTCATGTGTATGAGCAGCAAATCGAGGTTTTAAATATAGAAAGATAGACACACACAGTACACGTAGGCACACTGATGGGCTGACAGACAGACTCAGAGAAAGTGATAGACAGATGGAAAGACAGATAAGCAGACAGGCAAAATGACAGACATAGACAACCAAATGAATATACAATCAGATAGACATATAGATAGACAGACAGACAATTAGGCAGACAGCCAGATAGACAAACCAATAAATTGATGGATTGGCCAACAGACAGACAAGCAGGCACACAGACGTAAAATGATAGACAAATAGACAGACAGAAATAAATTGAGAGACAGACAAATTAACAAACAAATGTACAGTATATATACTAACATATAATAATAATAATAATAATAATAGTAATAATAATAATAATAAAATGAACGAATATACAATCAGATAGATAGATAGATAGATAGATAGATAGATAGATAGATATGCTAAACAGTTGTGTCTGAAGTGTAGTAATAAGTCTATTTTAAATTCTAACCAAATAATGGCTACCCACCTGGGCTGTGTTCCAATCGACACGCTGCTGGACGCTGAGTTCCCTGCGCGCGCCGCATAAGCCGCGACCTCGAGCCTTTATTTAGGGCGCATCCGTAGGGCGCGTGCGGCTGTTTGGAACACGACGCCGGTTTGACAACAGGAAGTAGTTTTAGCGCTCCATTGCAGGAGGAAAGCGGCAGCGGCTTTGGCACGAGCTCGGGGCTCGGAGTTCTAACAGACCGGAGAGCGGACACGAGACCGGATTATTCACGAGACCTGTTCTGAATGGATCTGCAGGTTAGCTGCGTATCGAGTTATCCGGCTAGTTAAAGTTAGCTGAAGTCGCCGTTGCCTTGACACCCAGCAGCGCCGACGACAACAAAAACAACAACAACAACTGAACATTAAAAATCATTAAATACCGCAGTAACATGGGGGCTTTAATACTGAGGTGAGTGTTTAACCTTTAATAATATCTCACCAGCGAACATAATCACCCAAAGTGTTGGCGTTAGATTAGCATTAGCTGACTAGCTAACTCCTGTAGTGCGCTGTTAGCTCAAATTTATGTTTAAAATGTAAGTGTTCACACACAATAAAAGTTTTTTTTTGTATTACATTTTATATATAAATATAATGTAATACAATTTATATGTAATAATAATAGTAATAATACTACTAATAATAATATACTGCTGGTTTATAAGTTGTCTTTAAATATGTGCTTAACTCCATTACACAGATTGACATTTATAATAATAATAATAATAATAATAGTATTTTTATTATGTAATGTATTTCTTTCTTGTAATTAATCAATTCAGCTTTTTGTTTTAAACTTGTTTTGCAATTTTGTAAAAATTCCTGCATTTAGTCACACTCGAATCACATGCCAACTACAAACCAGGTCCTGTGTGTCTCTCTGTTCGTCTCTCTCTCAGACAGTGAGACAGTGTCTGTCTGTCTGCCTCAGCCTCTGTGTCTCTGCCTCTGTGCATGTCTCTCTCTCTCTCTCTCTCTCTCTCTGTCTCAGTGTCTCTCTCTCTGTCTCAGTGTCTCTCTCTCTTTGTCTCAGTGTCTCTCTCTCTCTCTCTCTCTCTCTCTCTCTCTCTGTGTGTGTGTCTCAGTGTCTCTCTCTCTCTCTCTCTCTCTCTCTGTGTCTCAGTGTCTCTCTCTCTCTCTCTCTCTCTGTGTCTCAGTGTCTCTCTCTCTCTCCTCAGTGTCTCTCTCTCTGTCTCAGTGTCTCTCTCTCTCTGTGTCTCTCTCTCTCTGTGTCTCTCTCTCTGTGTCCCCTCAGTCTCTCTCTCTGTGTCTCTCTCTCTCTGTGTCTCTCTCTCTCTGTGTCTCAGTGTCTCTCTCTCTCTCTCTGTGTCTCAGTGTCTCTCTCTCTCTCTGTGTCTCAGTGTCTCTCTCTCTCTCTGTGTCTCAGTGTCTCTCTCTCTCTCTGTGTCTCAGTGTCTCTCTCTCTCTCTCTCTGTGTCTCAGTGTCTCTCTCTCTCTCTCTCTCTCTCTGTGTCTCAGTGTCTCTCTCTCTCTCTCTCTGTGTCTCAGTGTCTCTCTCTCTCTCTCTCTCTGTGTCTCTGTCTCTCTCTCTCTCTCTGTGTGTGTCTCTGTCTCTCTCTCTCTTTTTCTGTTTCTGTCTCTCTCTCTCTCTGTCTCTCTTTCTGTTTCTGTCTCTCTCTCTCTTTGTCTGTGTCTCTGTCTCTCTCTCTCTCTGTCTGTCTCAGTGTCTTTCTCTCTCTCTCTCTGTGTCTCAGTCTCTCTCTCTCTCTCTCTCTCTCTCTGTCTCTCTCTCTCTGTCTGCCTCAGTGTCTCTTTCTCTCTTTTTCTGTTTCTGTCTCAGTCTCTCTCTTTCTGTCTCAGTCTCTCTCTCTCTGTCTCAGTCTCTCTCTCTCTGTCTCAGTCTCTCTCTCTCTGTCTGTCTCCCTCTCTCTCTTTCTCAGTGTCTCTCTCTCTCTCTGTCTCAGTGTGTGTCTCTGTGTCTCTTTGTGTGTGTCTCTCTCACACAAACACACACACAGCTGTGTTAAATGGAAACTTATCTAGTGTGTGCTCAGACCATCACTGAATGATATCACAACACCAATTTTTATATTTAGTGCATCATCATGATTGTTTGCATATGAAAATCTGTACACTATGCACATCACTACATATAAACAAGTTCAGTTCCGAGAGCTCGTTCGTGAGTCCAACAAACATTATCTATGTACTAGGACACTAACACAATTGGCGCTACACAGGATATTAGTGTTGTTTAGAATCGTGCCGATGGTCGACTGCTTCCTGTTGCTTTGTGGTGCGCAGTACTGGTACTGGTACTGGTGCACAGTCATGTTGGTTCTGGTGTGGGGTGGTTTTTCAGGAGTTGGACTCGGTCCCTTAGATTCAGTGAAAGGAAGAATGGTCAAAAATTCTCATAAACACATTCATGAACCTTGTAGAAAGCCTTCACAGGAGAGTGGAACTTGCAGAGGGGGCGGGGCCAACATCATATTGAACCCTATGGATTAGAATCGGGTGTCACTCAAGTTTATATGCATGTGATAAGGACGCAGGTTGCTCTGGACAAGGACGTCTGTCGTGATGTAAGCGTTTCCTGTGATCTATTTGTGAATGGGGTTTTACTGAGACGATCACGCTGCTCAGGGTTTCTTTACTGTACTTCGCTTTTGTCCTGAAACTGCACATTCCTGAGAAAAAGGAAGTGCGCTTTCAAGCGTTTCGTTTCACTTGTCTCTTCGCCAGCTGTACGCTGTGTTCTCGCGCACGTGGGAGAAAGCAGCACAGCTGGACACGCAAGGAGTTTTCTTGAAAGGAAAAAGGAAATGCAACTCTTTTTGTGTTATGTGCTGTCTTGTGATCTTTCTCTCTCTCTCTCACACACACACACACACACACACACACACACACACACACACACACACACACACGGCTTTTAGGTGTCCAGTGACTCCACCCTTTAGTCACCTGTGTTGTCGACGGCCACAATGGAGTCACATGATGCTCATTTGCATGAAAGGAACACACACACACACACAATGCAGACCTAAATAAACAAGCTTCACGTGTCAGAGATCTCCCGACTCTATTCCTGTATTTCCTGCTCTCAGAACCGCAGCTCGATTCTTTCTTTCTCAGGAATCCAGTTAAGTGAACGATATAAACACGCCAGGCGTGTGCGCTTATAGAGAAATAATGACAAACGCCAGACAGAAATGCCAATTCAGAAGAATGTCGACGTACGCAGGTTTCGTGAGCACATCTAGACGTCATGGTCACCGTCATCAATTCGCTGTTTGTTTGTTTTTTCCCGTTTTCCTCCTCAGCATCTTCGTGTCATGACGTCACTCGGCAGAGGTCAGCACCACACCTGAGTCATGAACTCCGTGACCCCCAGCGCCGCCCAGTATGCGAGGGGTGGAGCTCTCCACAATGACCTCACGGACGGAAGGAGACCGTCGCCTTCTTCCTCGCCGCAGGTCCTGGAGGCGAGGGGCCATTTCGGGAACGGGGTCCTCGCAGACGGTGCGGGAGAGCCGGATGAGGTGGATAAGCTGAAGCTGAAGCTGATGTCAGCGTGGAACAACGTCAAATACGGTAAAAAAAAAAAAAAACGTAATTAAAGAAGAATAAAATTGCTACATTTGCAAAATTTTTACCTAAAATAGGGAACGTTTTATTCTGAAATGTTGGTTGTTTCATTGATAACTGTGGGCGGGGCTTATTTAAAATCTGATTTGAGTTTCGGTCATGAACTTGAACGCAATTAGCGCGAGTTAGTTTGGTTAACGTTAACCTCATTTCTGAGAATTAAAGGTTCGTTATCAAGCTGTTGTTGTTCACCCATGTTTTGTGAATTCCTGGTTACGGATGTGGTGGGGAAAAAAAGAAGAAGAAAAAAACGCCACCCTGATCATTTCTCGTTTTTGTTTTTCCGCAGGATGGTCGGTCAAAAGCAAGACTGTCTTCAACAAAACGTCTCCGCTGATCCTGATGGGACAGTCCTACATCCTCAACAGTGAAGGTCAGACTTCCGCGCCGTACGGTTTCATTGTAGATGTGAAACACAGAAACGTGACACACACACACACGCTTCAGCAGTGTGTTTAATGTGCGGTAAAGCCCTTAGTGTGTATCTGTCAGTGTTTTACTTGACCGAATGAACCTTTAAAGGAGCAGAATATTAAGAAATGAAACCAGTCAGCATTATAGACATGATGATTCAAACCTTTCATTAAAGCAGCAATTAGTGATTTCGAATGTTTGTTTAAAGGGGCAATTTGAAATCTTTTTGCATTTAATTTGATCATATGATTTTAAGCGAACAAAGGATGAAGCAAATTTTTAATTATTGTGGACTTTAAGTTTTTCCAGCCCAGAAAAGGACAAAACACAACGACTTAGCCTTTTTTTTCTTACATGCCTTTTTTTTTTTTTTTTACTGAAAAATGAATGCCGTCATTTTGTAAGGAGGAGGATGACTGTTTACAGTGTTCCTTTATTCCTCTTTGGTAGGATAATGCAAGAGTTGCCATTTAAGGAAAAGGAGGTGGAGCCAAGTTTTGTCCTTTACTGGGCCAGGACTTACGTGCTGATCAGAAAAAGAAAAAAAAAAATAGTGTTGCAAATCACAAATTTGTGTGCTGTCCTTGAAATCGCAATCGAAGTTACATACTGCTGCTTAAGGTTCATCATGCTCTCTTTTCTCAGAGGAAGTGGAGCGCTTCCGGCTGGCGTTCAGCTCACGAGTCTGGCTCACCTACAGGAAGGAGTTCCCTCAGCTGGAGGGGTCGAACCTGACGTCGGACTGCGGCTGGGGCTGCATGCTGCGGAGCGGACAGATGCTCCTTGCCCAGGGGCTCGTGCTGCATCTTCTGCCTCGAAGTACGCAACGTTTAACTTGTGTAATTCAGACGAACGCGTCCCGTGTAGTATCTGTAACTGACTCTAGTATCTGTAACATTTTTTTTTCCCCAGACTGGCGGTGGCACGACTGTCCTCAGCTGACTGACGTGGATTTCGAGGCGCTGAGGCCGCGCTCGCCGTCTCGTCCGGCCGGTATCTCCATCCCCTCCTTCAGTTCCACGTGGAGCACGTCGGGACCCGAGAAGCGGCCGTCGTCCACGCTCGAGGTCCGGAAACACGCCGAGCCGAGAGGGGACGCTCGGACCGAGGGCCTCCATCGCAGGCTGGTGTCGTGGTTCGGAGACGAGCCGAGCGTGCCGTTCGGGGTTCACCGGCTGGTCGAGCTGGGCAAAGAGTCGGGGAAGAAGGCGGGGGACTGGTACGGGCCCTCGCTCGTCGCCCACATACTGCGGTGAGCGAGAGTTACCATTCTCCACGTCTCTGATCTCATACGCCGAGCTTTATGTTTAATACAAATACGTCTGTTTGGTTTGTTTGTTCAGAAAAGCCGTGGCCAGAAGCACCGTGATGGACAATCTGGTCGTCTACGTGGCTCAGGACTGCACAGGTAACGAGGGGGCATATTTACTCTAATATAATAACTGCCATGATGTGTGCCAAAATTATGTTGGATTATTGAACCTTGGATTATTAGCATAATTTGTTCCAGAAGTGGGCTATTATTCCAAAACACTCGTACACCAAATCTAATTTTCCCACAAGAACTAATGAAAACTCAAATTATTCGTTCCATGGCCCAAAAAAATAAATACAGAAAAATAATTAATACAATATATAAAGTAAACATAAAATAAATTAATCTGCACTAAACATCTAAAAAAGTAAAAATAAATCCTGACAGATAAGTGTTTCCGTTTGTGCGTGCGTGCGTGTGCGCGTGCGTGTGTGTGTATGTGTGTGGAATTGGCCCCTTCCCTCGCCCCGTCTTACACAGTAAAACTCCTCCTCCCTCCCCCCACCTTGCTTTTTAACCGTGTTACTCGCAATCCGAGGTTCCACTGTATGCAACATAATTAACACTTTACTGATCTTTGTTTACAGTGTATAAAGGGGACGTGATGCGACTGTGCGAACTGAGCTCGTCTGAGTCCGGTACCACCGACTGGAAATCTGTCATCATCCTGGTCCCGGTGCGGCTGGGAGGAGAGTCTCTCAACCCGTCCTACACCGACTGCGTCAAGGTCAAACACAAAACAGGGTGTTATGTTATACAGTATCTGTAAATCGATATCTGAGAATGTGTAAAGAATTTTGACATTTTTAAAAGTGGGTCTGTCTTCTTTTCCGTACCGGTACAGTATGTAAGGAAAGAAAGGACAAAATAAATAGGGGGCGAGACCAATAGTGCGTTTGCCTATTGTTTATTTGCAAACGTAAATGAGCAGAAATACAAAATGCCCCCCTTACTCTCTTACTAATCACAAACCAGGACAAAATGACGTAAACAAAATGACGTCGACAACCTACTAATCCACTAAGTACAGAATTATATACAACTATGCAGTATACAAAACGTATTTACAACCAAAACCAAAGAAGGGCGTATACAAAAACATAGTCAAAACAAACAAATGCTTTCATATGGCATGCAATCATCAAAAGGAGAAAATCAAAGCTTAGACGAGAAACCGTAGCACGAGGTCATACACCATATCATTTTACACAGTAAGCAAAGTGGTCTGCAGGGCTTACTGTATGTATGTCTCTGAGTCAGGCAGGATCAACAAGGGACAGGCGGGACAGCAACCAACAGACTGCAGGAAGGGGCACACTGACATCCCGCCACCAGATGAAGTCAATATCGTAACAGATGTACTTGCCTTGTTTAATACGTTCAGATGCTTTACTGCAGCGAAGAGTCTCATCACCGGCCCGTACTCTTCTTAAAGTCTTCTGTGAATGTCAGAAATCACTTTTACGCCTTCATCACAAGTCCCAGTTTGATTTGAACGTCTATTGTAAATTTATTTTTAAAAGATTATAAAAAGCAAAATCGCCAGAGTAATATCAGATGTATATGTGTAATTAGGACGTTCTAATTACTTTTAACAAACCTAGTCGTTTAAAAAAAAAAAAAAAATTAGAAGCAAAACCTCAGTAATGTTTACCGTCTGCTGAGCGTTTAAGTCGTTAAACATCTTCTGAACGTTCTCTAGAATCTCCTGAATCTGGACTGCTGTATCGGGATCATCGGAGGGAAACCCAAACACTCGCTCTTCTTCGTCGGCTTTCACGGTGAGTGGCGACTCCTCCGACATTTGGCCGCCTCGTTTTTTTTTTTTTTTTTTCCTGACCTGCGATGTGACCGGTTGCTTTGTGTTCTTCAGATGAGCAGCTGTTGTATTTAGACCCACACTACTGTCAGCAGGTGGTTGACGTCACACAAGGAAACTTCCCCCTGGAGGTAAAACATGTCAATCTGATTAGGTTTTTTTTTTTTTTGTGTTGTTTTTACGGGTCAAAAAAAGGTCACCGTTTCAGAAGAATCAAATTATTAGCCTGCATCAAGCAAAGACAACAACTAAGGAGATTTTATATTACTGGAACTGGGTTAAGAACGCTTCAACACATCATCAAAACCTGGAAGGATGGAACACTTGGGGAAGTCGCACGGTCAAAAATCAACAGGAATAATAATAATAAATAAAAAAAAACGGCTCTTTTGTTTAATAGTGAAAGTAAGAGCACTTTCTATACACACACAGTGTGATGAGTGTGAACTCACAGGATTGGGACTAAACAGCCGTGTGTCCACTTGTGCGTGAGATTCATCAGGAGGGAGGAAAAAAAAAAAAAACACTTAAATTTGCGAGACAGCATAAAGATTTGACTCACATCAAAGGGTTTTTCTGATCTCTGATGACGCGGGGTGTAATCCAGGATGCAGATTGTTAAAGAGCGTTTCTGGGAGCGTGAGAAATCATTTTCACACATGAACTGGAAACCACATTCTACGCTGCAATCAGTCATCGAATGAAATCGTCGAGCGCAGGCTGTGTCTGAAAGCCCCTGGCTGCATGTTCATATCATTTGGGTTTCACTGTAAACAGTGATCAACCCGGAATAAAAAGTCCAGACCAGAGTGGGGGGGAAAAATCTTAATCGGAATTTCGGGAACATGGAAGAAAGAATCTAGCTTGTATTTTTCAGTTTTCAGCCTTAAAGTATAAAAGCATTAGGATGAGATGCTAATGTTGGCTCTAACGGCTAACATGCGCTAATGTATACGCAGATGTAAATACATTAAGAGACAGAAACTGTGAAGCTTTGGTGTTTAATACGTCATGGTAATTTCATGAATAACTGCAATTTGACTCGTATTTTAAATGTTTTTGCTGATTGGGAATTTTCATTCAACTTAATTTCCGCAGATATCTGATTGGTAGAATCCATATTTCTCAACGCATCCGGTACCGAGTGTACTTGTTATGCACCGAATGAAACGGTGTGGACTTGAGAGCAGGTTTTTGGGACGGGGTTGCGTTTGAGCTGATGTAAACTTTTCTCAAGCTGAGAGAGAGGTTTCCTAATGAGTCGCTCAACGATACCTACTTCCTAGTTTTGGGTTTAAAAATGTATAAGGAATTTCCTACACTGGAAAATAACTTGATGGTAACAAGAACACGTGCATGTCTGTGCATGTGTAGCCTCTTAGCCGAAAAGCATTTTGGTTCTTGCGTCCGATTTTATGAAAAACACGTTGCAAACTAGTTTTTTTGTTGCTGAGGATTCAATAATAAATTTTAGAGAGACACAACTGTTGAATCGGTGAGAAAATTTCAGAGCTCAAGCCTGTTGATTTGAATTTTGGGGGGTGAGTGCGATTGCTGTGTTCACGTCAAAGCGGGACTTTTGATTGTACAGAATATCAGGACACATTTCTGAGAGTAAAAACGCCTCCCTTTATTTCTCTATATAATCCATGGCTACACTAATACACTTATCGCAGTGTGTCACTAGTGCTTGGACGGCGTTTTCTCAGTGCCTGTCTGATTCACACTGGCCTCTCAGGAACTCCTTTAATGGCCCAAAGATGTAGAAATGGCTTGGAGCGAGGTCAGGACTTGTACAAGGGATGTAGTTTTCAAGGATCGGACTCCGAGCCACCTCGTTCACCTTCTTTAAAACGTTCTCACCGTTCAAATGTTTCACTGCGGATAAGAGTCTTATCACTGTACTGTGTCTGAAGTCTTCTTGAAATGTCAATCGCTTTGATGCCTCCATTCACCAGGAATTTCATCACAAGTCCAGGTTTGACTTGAACGCCTCTCGTATTATCTAAAAAAAAAAAGATAATTTGGAAGTTTGTTATGGTGTGTTGGTGAGAAAAATGTTGTTACGCCAGAATCTCCTGTATTTGCTTAATGCCTTTTTTTTTCTTCCTGTCTTTCCCTTTCTGTCCTTCAGTCCTTTCACTGTAACTCTCCCCGGAAGATGAACTTTAATCGCATGGACCCCAGCTGCACTCTGGGCTTCTACGCTCACAGTAAAAAAGATTTCGAGTCTCTGTGCTCAGCCGTTAGCGAGGTGAGTCGCGGCCTCACGCGGTGCCTTTAACTGTCCGCGGCTTTGAACTCTTTCTTAATGGAGGCGGTTTTCCGCCCATCGCTCTGTTTCGTCTCTCACGCTTTCAGGCTTTGTCCGTGACTAAAGAGCGCTACCCGATCTTCACGTTTGTGGACGGCCGGGGTCAAGACTACAGCCTGGAGGAGTACAGCGGAGGCAGCGGCGACCCCAGCGCACACATCCTACCCCCTGACACCATGAACAGAAACAGCACTGAGGGCTTCGAGTTCCTGTGAGGACGTGCTGAATGTGGCCTACAGACTGAAACCTGCAGCACGGCCCAGAGACACGAAATCTGTGTGTGTGTGTGTGTGTGTGTGTGTGTGTGTGTGTGTTGGCGTGATTAGGAAAATTATATAATGTATGGAGGGATTTTCTTTTTCTTTTAAATCTCTCTCTCTACCAACTTTCTCTCTCTATATATCTTTCTTGCTTCCTTTTCTCGCCCCTCCCCCCCACACAACGTAATCAGTAAGCGCTCTACACTTTTCCATCAATTAGCGCATTTCAGTTCAGTCATGCAAGTCTAAGAAGCTCAGTCCCGTCATTGCGTTACCGTGGCGACATCTTCTGGTCAAGAGTTGAAAAACTTGCTCCACTCAGATAGTTATGTAGTTGAGAGAATCACTAAAACACCTCGAGATCAGCTTCTTTTTGAAACATAATCAGGTGAATCATTAAAAACACTTACTGGTTTCACTAGATAATTACCCCTCCCCCCATACTTACTGGGTTCATTGGGAACTTAAACCCCCTTATTTACTGAGTTCACTGAATACTTAAGACCCCCCCACTCCCACCCTACTTATGTTTACTGGGTACTGGCCATTCTAGCGACTGGGCTCACTGGGTACTCACCTACCAACTTACTGGACTCACTGGGCATTGCGTAATTTCCCACTTGCTACACTGGGTCCTTACCCCATACTTACTGGGTTTATATGGAATTTACCCCCCCCCCCCACACACACACACACACACACCAGTGAACCCAGTAAGTATGAGGTAAGAACTCCCCATTCTAAGCATTTGTCCGTTAAAAAAAAAAAAAAAAACTCTGCTGTACTGTTTGTTGTCTCTGTGAAGGAAAACATATTTAACTTGTGGCGTGATGGTGAGGAAACCTGCTGATGCTGCTGTCGTGTCCCAAACCTGGAGCTGAACTTCTCTCTGTAGACCTCACTCGCTCCTGTCTAATTAATATTTCTCGTCTGAGCTATTCATGATCCTCTTTTCTTTTTTCTTCTTCTTTTTTTTATCCCAAAGTTTTGAATGTAAACAGTGCTGATCTATCCCAGACATTTTTTTATATTTCGTCATGGGCTCATGGGATTGTTGTGTTATCAGATGAAACACTGGATTATACGAATGCACACTGGATTATACTTGTTTTTAATGTAGGACAATAAAATGTCTGTATTCGATGTTGTTGAATGTCGTTAAATCTGGAAACGCTACAACCGATTGCGCTGTTCCTGCTGTTTAATTTATGAAGATTGTTATTGTATATGTGTTGCCTGAGTGTACACTGGCTGATGTGCGCCTTTCGTCCTTTTGCTCAGCCCCTGCTTCTGTAATCGATCAACTTCTTATTTGTCTTGGTTTTAAATTTATTTTAATCCTAACTAATGCTGTATGGTACCACTACAAGATATCAACATTTCAATATTTCACTCATAATGCATTCTAATTTGCATTTTCATTTATTTTCTGACATTATTGTTAATAAAAACCTCAGATATTTGTATATAACTTGTGTTTATTACTATTATTATTATTAATATTAAATGTTGGAAATGAGTGTGGGACCTGCATTTTTGT
The DNA here is from genome assembly GCA_013621035.1 of Clarias magur. Taxonomy (NCBI): domain Eukaryota; kingdom Metazoa; phylum Chordata; class Actinopteri; order Siluriformes; family Clariidae; genus Clarias; species Clarias magur. The sequence continues at coordinate 312,189 of QNUK01000355.1, forward strand.
TGCTATTATTTTAACTGTAGTAAGTTTAGTGGATTTTTTTTTTCTTTTTTTGATGATTGTAGTTTTAGTTGCATCGAAGCTTGGATTGTAAAAACTGTGCCAAGTTGTTTGCGGATCAGATGGTCCACTGTAGCAACCACTCGATGGGAGCAGCCGAAAGACAAACAACGTGAATGTAGTTATGAGAACAGTATACATCAATCAATGTCATAACATTATGACCACCTGCCTAATATTGAGTAGGTCCCCACTTCTGCAACCAAAACACTGATTTACAGTGTGTTGACACAATGTGACACATAATGCTATGAGAACCAGCATTAAACTTGTCAGTAATTTAAGCTACAGGAGCTCGTCTATTAGAACAGAGTACAGGCTCTGTGCATCAGTAAGCATCATGTGCATCAGTAAGCCTTGGCCACCCATGACTCCCCCACCAGTTCACCGGTTTTCCTTCCCTGGTAGCTGAAGACCCAGTCCAACAACCATCAAAATCTGGCCATTGTCAAGGTCCCTCAAATCCTTTCGATTACCCATTTTGTTAACACTCAATATTAAGCAGGTGGTCATAATGTTATGGCTGATTGGTATATATGAAATTGGAATTTTTCTTTTACTATAGCTGTGGTAAAGAGGGTGCTTTTATTTTAAATGTGATATGACGGCAGTGAGGAGGCTTTATTTATTTATTGTTTCATCTTGATGTGTTTATTATTACTACAGTTGCAGTAATGAGGAGACTTTTATTTTGAAAAGTAACATGGCTGTAGATACAACTGTAACTGCAATTTAGTTGATGCTTTCTGTTTAGTTTCCACAGTCAACTTTTATTTTGAAATGTTTTCCGGGTGTTGTTGAATGCGGAAGTGAAGTAGGGCGGCGCTTCCGCTTGTGCTGAGGAAAGTTGGGCTGCCAGATCAGGGCGGATTCTCGGGTTTGGATCTGAAGATGGACAGTCAGGGCCGGAAAGTGGTGGTGTGTGATAACGGCACCGGGGTGAGTTTCATCTGCATGTTGAGTCCAGGATGTGTGATTAGTCACTGCGCCATTTTAGCGCTCTCTGCGCACGGAAACGGGAAGTCCCTCTCCTCACCTGCCTACAGCGTTGGGTGGCGGTTTGTCGGTGCGCACTCGTATTTCGGCATGTCCCGCCTCTCGTTCAGGGATTGGGTATCTCTTGTCTTATTCTGTCTTCTGATTGGGCGGAATCAGCGATTAGGTTGCGCTCAGCCAATGACATCACGTGAAGCGGAATGCGGCTGCGTAGAGAAGTGTCTGAGTGGGTTAGGGCAGGTCAATGGAATGTGAATGTCAGCAGTGTTGTTATAGGGGAGAGAGAAATAGGATTTAGCTTTTAATAAATGTTGCACCATGTGTTTAGGGAGCAAACGCGCGACGTATTGAGAGTTTATTTTCCACCGCCTGTGCGGTTTGTTAGGCTAGCATGCTAGCTCATTGATTCTTATCCAGTGCAAATCACATCCGATAAAGAGGCCAATGAAGGTGTGTGAGAGACCTGGACAGAGGGTGGTGGGGTTTTTAAAACACGGTTCTTGTTTGACCGTACTTTTGAGGACCATTGCCTTTGACAGCTAATGAATGCTTCTCTTCAGCTGAATCTAAATCTGCACCCAACCTCAGTACCCAATACAATACATTTGGGTTCTATTATTATTATTATCATCATTATTATATTAAATATTTTTTTATGTGCTAAATCTCAGTGTTAGTTTAAAAAACAAGAATGTTTGAAATAAATAATAAGTTGAGTAAAAAGAGGCAGAGTTATTTGGGCCCAAGCACTATTACGTTACTATTACTATTGTTCTTCTAAGAATTATAGTTCTTTTTCCTGCATCCAGGGAACTTAGCATGGGGATCTTAGCATGCTCAAAACGTCATGAAAATTGTCACACAGTTTGGAATCTGCTGGCATTAATTAGGATGCATCCTAGCTGAACAACTGTTCTCATGGGCTCTACTCAACAGGAAGTCAGTTATTTTGGAATCTTTGCCAAACACACAATGGGATTTTGTATACTTCTTCTAGGGGATTTATACGATCGCCACCAAACCAGGCCAGTATAGTCTCAGGACCTTGAGGATGCAAAATTGCAAAGGGATTTTTGATATCTCAAACATTTCAGTCGTGGCAATACATTATGCTGAAGATTGGCTAATAACTTCCTAAGTGCCAACACATTGACATCATAGTGTGATGTTTTTTTTCTTTCTCCAGCATCTGAGGCTTTATGGAGGTCTTAACATCCTCAAAAAGCCTGAAGGGTATGTGGTGCACCTAGGTGGCGATGCTTCAGGTGCTTGTGCCCGATCATCATTGCTTGCAACTTTGGTTGTTGTGTCCACTGCACTTCAATACACAGGATTCAGTACATGCTGATGTCCATGTCGGTCATGATGATTTCTCATGATTCTTCGCAAATATTTATTAATAAACAAACACTGCTGAGCGTTTCCTCTGCCTTCCTTCTCCTCGGGCATTTTTTAAAAAACAAGCTAAATCACTGCAATCTTGGAAATCCTTAAATGTTTGTTTAGGTTACGGTTTATTTATTTTTTATTTTTATTTTTAATGAATAACACTTTATGGTATTTCAGATGCAATGTTAGACCTTATTTCCTGTTCTCACTCACGTCACCGCAGCTATAAACAGTTGTTCCTTCAGCAGCTTCAGTTTCTCTCTAACTCTTGAAGTTGACCAAAAAAAAAAAAAAGCATATGAAGAAACATGCACAGAGACCCTCACTTTTTTTTTTGACAAATGAAGTAAAACTCCTACAGACACTTTTTTGTGAAACGTGATTTAAAAATAACACCCAATCTGGCAACCTGGTATTCTCCTAGTAGTGTGTGTTTTCTTGCCATCTTCTGACAAACGATGACACAGGAAACCAGCTCGCACTTTTCTAACATTAAGCATGACTCAAATCTAAACTTCGAGTGGACATGCAGCAGAACATCTGTCAAAAAAAAAAAAAAGGCTGTTAAAAGATTAAAATTCTCCCTCAGGGCTTCATCAGGTTTTACCCTTCACTGGGCTGCAGTTTTGTGTAGGTTTGTGTTTTTATTGTTGGTACCAACAAGAATACAGATTCAGTGGTCTTTTTAAACCTTAAAACTGGACGTACAGAGATATCCAAGCCTGGGCTTTCCAGGCAATTAAAGCTAAACTTTGTGTGGGAGAACCCTGAGGCTGTGTGGTGTACCAGTGCAGGAGAATCCTGTAATCAGGAGCGAGAAGCTTGAGGACAGGCAGTGGAAACCTGCTGCCTCAGTGAGAAAAGCCTGAGGTGAGTCGGGGCAGGTAAAGTCATGGGTGTGGCAGGTTACTCCCAAGCCAGGGCTGGAAGAAGTCCAGGCCTGGTCAGGAGGAAATTCAGTCTAGACAGGCTTTTGTTTCTGATGGACAGGAGAACAGGAATCTTATGTAAGGGTTTAATATGCATTTAATAGAATATTTTCTGTTGTGTCTAAGAGTAATTATGCTAATAACCTGACTCCACCTCTGTCTCTCTATTTCTCTCTCGCTCTCTTTCTCTCTCAGTTTGTGAAGTGTGGATATGCCGGCTCTAATTTCCCTGAGCACATATTCCCTGCGCTGGTGGGGCGACCCATCATCCGCTCCACAGCCAAAGTGGGCAACATCGAGATCAAGGTAATGGCATACTCACTCACCAGTACACCTGCGCACTTGCACACCAGTACTCCTGTGCACTCTCTCACTGGTACATCTGTATACTGGCTCACCAGTAGACCTGCCCACTTGCCAGTATACCCCTATAATCGCTCACCAGTAGACCTGACCACTCGTTCACCAGTATACCCTTATAATGGCTTACTGGTAGATCTGCACACTCGTTCGTATTTATTTTTGGGTGCTGTGGAATGAATAATTTGAGTTTTCATTATTTCTTATGGGAAATTATGATTTGGTTTACGAGTGTTTTGGAACACGAGCCCACTTCCTGAACGAATTATGCACGTAATCCAAGGTTCCACTGTATTTCCTCACCAGTAGACCTGCCCAATTGATTGCTTCTGCAGTTGGAGGCTCGTACACTTTGTACCTTCGTACATGCACACTGGAACACTTGCACAAAAGCCTACTTGCACACCTGCATGCTGGAATAGTTACATATTTACATGCCTGTATAAGCACAGGATTACATTATTTGCATCTTTTTTAATTCTCTCTTACTCCCTCACTCACTCACACACACACACATAGATATACAGGGTCACATATTTGTGCAGAGGCCATGCTTTTTAAGTGTTCAGCATCTGCAGTCTGTGAGAAGAAGAAAAAAAGGAAATTGAGATTATTTTTCTTTCTGCCTCGCTTCATCTTTGTCGCTCTTCCTGTTTGTGGCTTTGTGTTGAAGACGAAGGGTTGACTCTGCATGCATTTGTGGATGGCTAACAAGGTTACTGTTTCTCAGTTTTTGAGAGTGTGTATTCGAGTGTGTGTGTGTTGGCCACCTTTCCCCTCTCTACCCCTGATGAAGTCATTGATGAGTGCGTCAGTGTTCCTCGTCCTACTGTGCTGCAGATGCGAGAGCTAAATAAAGAGCTTTACTCACCCTCTCACAGTCTCGACTTTAACATGACACGTTTTAAGGCTAATTAGCCATTAGATTGTTCTCAGTGTGACCAAAGACAGACTTAAATACATACATTATTTCTGTCATGGCTTTCTGGAAAACATTAAACAAAGAAAGGCTAAAACGGCTAACGGTAACAGTAGCCATTTATTTTTTTTTTTGTTTACGGCTGTATAGTCTACAATTTTATTAATCCACATTGAGGAAGTAAAAGTGACGTATCGGTTCAGATCGGTCTGAATGAGGAAGATGACGACCCTGGTTATCCGGTCTGGTCTCGCGTTTGCTTTTTAAATTAGACACATGCTTAACTGACACTTAGCATGGTCGTTCAGTACATTCAGGTGGTCAGCTGACTTCATTTTATTGCCACATAACGTTGCTGAGTCTCGACCTGAGCAACTCAAGCAAACCCAGATCATAACACTGTTTCCAGAGGCTTGTACAGTGGACACTATGTATGATGGGTGCATCGCTTCATGCGCTTCCCTTCTTACCATGACGTTCTTACCCATCACTGTGGAATAGGGTCAGTCTGGATTTATCAGATCACACGACCTTTTTACTCCAAAGTTCAATCCGTAAAGCAGAAACCACTTGCATTTTTTAAGACGCATTTGGCGCTGTATTGAAAGAAATTTATTTTGACCTGGACAGGACCTGATGGTAGGGGATGAAGCGAGTGAGCTGCGCTCTATGCTGGAGGTCAACTACCCGATGGAGAACGGCATCGTGCGCAACTGGGACGATATGAAGCACCTGTGGGACTACACCTTCGGCCCCGAGAAGCTCAACATCGACTCGCGCAACTGCAAGATCCTCCTCACCGAGCCGCCGATGAACCCCACCAAGAACCGAGAGAAGATCATCGAGGTATACAGTCGCTTTTCACTGGCTTTTGATTTCTGTGAGAATTCTTTATTTCCGTGGCAGTGATCATAGAGGTTTGTTTTCGTCACTCTCTGTAGGTGATGTTCGAGACGTACCAGTTCACTGGAGTTTATATCGCCATCCAGGCCGTGCTCACGCTCTACGCTCAAGGTATCGCAAACAGTCCGAGTATGGGAGTAATGTTAACAGCTGGGAGCTTTAAGCCCAGGTTTTAGGGTTGAGAGTCGAAGTCTAAGGCTTTGGGTATATGCTAAGGGGTCACCAAACTTAAAGGGGGCCTGGGTGGAACCATTCTTCATAATTAATTGAAGGCCAAGATCAAGAGGAATCAGGTGTGTTTCTTCATGCTTGTAATGAATCCCTGCAGCCAAACCAATTCTCCATAAGACTATTCATCTCTGTCACAGGGTGTATGACTAAAGGTTAATAAATAATGTTATATTTAAAGTTAAGGGTTTAGCAATAGATTTGAAGGTTGAATGGATGGTCAGGGGTAAAGTGGTGGAGATGGGATTTTGGGTTGATATTTAGAGATGCACTTTTTCACAACTTTTGAGGTTAAATTGGGGGTTAAATTTAATAGACTATGTTTAGGTTTGAATTTTAAGGTTGCGTATAAAGGTTGTGGTTGAGGGTAAGATCTAAGCTTTGGGGTTTAGGGTTACAGTAGGTCTGAAGTTTTAGGTGTAGAGTTCAATCTGAAGGTTGGGGTTTAGTATTAGATCCAAACTATGGGGTTTTGGGTTAGAGCTGAAGGTTTGGATTTCGTTTAGAGCTGAAGGTTTGGTCTTAGTGTTAGAACTGATAGTTGGTGGTTTAGGGATGCATCTGAGGGTTAGATCTGAGAGCTGGGGTTTAGGGTTAGATATAAACTTTGGGTTTTCAGGTTAAATCTGACATTGGGGTTTAGTGTTAGATCTGAAGGTTTGGGTTTAGAATTGGAGTTGAAGGTTTGGTTTTTAGGATTCAATCTGAAAGTTTAGGATTAGAGCTGGAGGTTTGGGTTTAGGATTAGAGCTGGAGGTTTGGGTTTACGCAGAGATCTGTAGGCTGGGGTTTAGTGTTAAACTTTAGTCAAGGACTCTTGGGAAAAGCTTTGAGGTTAAGTGTTTGATCTGAATGTTTGGGTTTATGGTTAGATCTGATGGTTGGGGCTCAGAGATTAAGGCTGATAAAGATGATTTAGGCTTTAATGTTGACTGCTGGTAGTAAGGTGGATGGTTGGCATTGGTGTTGAGGATTGAGGTTTGTGCCTAAGCTCGGGTTTGAATTCAGGGACAAGGGTATATATTTACATTTTGGTGTTGTTAGTAAAAGGTTTGTAGTTGGGGTTAAGAAGTTTGTGGTTAAGGGTTTAGGTTTGATATAAAAAGTGAAGGTGAGGGATTAAGAGAGTGTGTGTGTGTGTGTGTGTGTGTGTGTGTGTGTAGGCCTGCTCACTGGTGTGGTTGTAGACTCTGGTGATGGTGTGACTCACATCTGTCCTGTGTATGAGGGCTTCTCACTCCCCCACTTGACACGACGACTAGACATCGCTGGCCGAGACATCACGCGCTACCTCATCAAGGTACACACACGCATCATACTGACACACATATTACCTTGCACAAGTACACTTGCTTCTATGCACATCAAAAACACACAATTTGTCCTTTTCCTGATCTCTTCATTATCGTGTGTGTGTGTGTGTGTGTGTGTGTGTGCAGCTGCTGTTGCTAAGAGGTTACGCCTTCAACCACTCGGCCGACTTTGAGACAGTGAGGATGATGAAGGAGAAGCTGTGCTACGTGGGTTACAACATTGAACAGGAACAGAAACTCGCGCTGGAGACCACTGTGCTGGTCGAGTCCTACACTGTGAGCACACACATGTTGAAATTCTATCTCGCCTCCACTAGAGGGCAGCAGGGTGAAGTTGTAAATTTCCACATGTTTTCCTCAGTCCAGGTCTCTTGGGAGAAAGTTTTTCAGACTGTAACTAGCTCCTGTGTACGAGACAGACGTCCTGAATGATGTCTCTTTAGTGTTTATCTCATGCATTATGAGTATTCCGTGTCTCCTAGGTCACATGCTACGCATGCAGTGTATTGTGGAACTGAGAGAGAGTTGTAATTCTCCCCACAATACAACTTGACGCTTTCATTTTTTTTTCCCTTTTATACTACAACAAGGAAGGTTTTATATAATATTTTATAAGGAAATGAACACATTTTGATTATTCCTTTCTCTCTCTTCTCTCTCTAGCTGCCGGATGGCAGGGTAATAAAGGTTGGGGGTGAGCGTTTCGAGGCTCCCGAGGCACTCTTCCAGCCACACCTGATTAACGTGGAGGGGGTAGGCGTGGCCGAGCTGCTCTTTAACACCATCCAAGCAGCTGATATTGACACCAGGTAAGTTACCATGACAACAATCTGTTGCTCTGGGGCTCGAACACAGGCCTGAAGAACACTCTTCCTGCAGAATTCTGCTGTAGTCTTATGGTGCATCTGATGTAAATCTCTCTTTCTCTCAGAGCCGAGTTCTACAAGCACATCGTGTTGTCCGGCGGTTCGACGATGTATCCCGGGCTCCCGTCCCGTCTGGAGCGTGAGCTCAAGCAGCTTTACCTGGAGAGAGTGCTTAAAGGAGATGTGGACAAGCTCTCTGTTAGTGCACACACACACTTTCACATAACACAAACTATTACCGCCTCATGACACATCTATTGATCTTCATTTGTCTTAACCATCTTCCAAAACTGAGGTAAAAAAAAAAGTACTTTCACCACCAGGGGTCGCCAGAATCCACACAGCAGGTCTTCATTTTTTCCCCCAAAATTATAATACAATTTGATACATAAACATATCAAAAACAACAAATTAATTAATGAAATATAGATTTAATTAAAAATGAGCTGTCAAAGCCACTTACAATGATATTTAGTTATTTATTGGTTGTAGTGTAAACAATTTCTGTAAGACCACAAGAAATAGGGTTCGGGGTGACCACCAGAGCATGTCTTTTGCACAGTGTTGTGTATATAAAGCAGCTTCAATGCATTTCCTTTAATCTTTACTGTGCAAAAGTCCTGACCCCCACCAATTCAGCATCACCAGTATACTAATCATCGGCCTGATCATCTGTCATCTTCTGCAGCTGTTCCTCACTGTTTTCTCATGCCTCAAGTTAGATGTTTTTGTGCTTGAATGATCCATAGGTCACGAACAAAAAAATTCAACAAACAAAAAAAACTTTAATCTGAAACTGCTAAGGTACAGTGACTGGACTGAAAATCAGAGACAAAAAAAGTCTTTCAGGGAGCCTGGAGAACTATTTCTCAAGACTACATAAAAAATATGAGAGACAGAGGCAAAATATGAAGAAATGTAAAGAGGCGTCGCTCAATACTTTTGCACAGTACTATATGTGTAATGATGTATTATATTGTGTATAGTAATATCTCTCTCTTTCTTTCTGCAGAAGTTTAAGATCCGTATCGAGGACCCACCTCGCCGTAAGCACATGGTGTTTCTGGGCGGAGCCGTGCTCGCCGACATCATGAAAGATAAAGATAATTTCTGGCTCACCAGAGAGGAGTATCAGGAGAAGGGCATGCGCGTGCTGGAGAAACTCGGCGTGACCGTTAGATAAACCACACACATACCCGCACACACGCTTGAATCAGTTCACACACACATTCATACAGGGTGGCATTTTGGCAGTGTATAAATGGGGAAAATAAACAGTTCTACCTGATTGTAATAATAATAATAATTATAATGATACTTGAATTTTACAGTTGCAGCGTAACAATATCATCGGCTTATTAGTGCAACTTTCTGACCACAGTGTGGACTTTAAAGCTCTGATAAAGGGGAGGGGAAGGAAAAAACGGTTAAGTCGAATCCTCAGATGTTTAAAGTACTTGTTTATGCTGCCAAAATTAATCCTAGGATGGAACTTCTCTATATCTTTTCTCTGTCTCGCTCTATCTCTCTCTGTTTCGTTGCCACGTGTTTTTTTTTTTTTTATTTTATTTTAATGTTTTTGAAGGATGTACATCTCTCACGAACGACAGAAAGAACGTTAAAATATGTAAAATAAACTTGAAAAATAAATAAATTAAACTGCCAGGAGATCAAAACAAGAACATTGAACTGTGTGAGCTGTAAGATGTTTAAAGGGGCAGTCTGTAACTTTGTTCCCTGATCCAGCGATAATCATGACATTTTAATGAGAAAAAAATCACAGTATTGCTATACCACAGTTTTTGGTTTTTTTTTTTTTTTTTTTTTTAAATCCTCTTTTAATTTCATGATTCTGTAAATGATACATTTTTGTTCTGGCCATGAGATCATTTCCTAGTGCAGTGCTTTCCATAAATGGCAACTTTATTTTGTTTAACTTTAGTTTGGGTTTTTTCCCCCCAAAAAATACAAACTGCCCCTTTAAAGTCACCAGGGGATGGGTTGCCTTTCTTTTTTTCTTTTTCTTTTTTTTTAAATGCACCGTGTGTTACTATTTTGTCAATTTTTCCTTCATCATTTTTTTCTTTGTTTTATTTGCTTGCCGAATGTGCACATACTCTTCTAGTCCACTAGAGGGTGCTAAAGTGAACAAATTCATTTATGTTTATCGCCGGTTTAGTTTAGAATATAGTATAATGTAGGGGGGGAAAAAAAGAATGAAATTAGGAACAGGACCAAATTATCATCATTCCCATTTAGTGTTAGAACTGGTACGGGACCTTTCAGGAGCTAGCTTGGTGGGATGGGGGGGGGGGGGGGGTATGGGAGACAGTCATTAACATGAACCGTCTTTAACGTTAATGTTTTTGTATGGTGAATGAAACTTGTTTCCAGATTAGAAAAGTGTTTGAAAGAAACATTCGCAGAAGCGGCCCCGCCCTTAGGATGAATGTGAGCATGAATGCGAGCGTTACTAAAGGAGCTGAACTTCGTTTGTCGCCTATAGAGTTAGCATTGCCGAACTAATTAGCATCACACTCGTAATGTAAGTTTTGAAAGAATGTTTCAAATGTTTTTCCTCTTGCTTTTGAGCTTTTACTTTGATACGGTTCATTTCCTTAGCGCAGCTCGCGTCGTACACGAGCAGGTTTTGTGCAAACTTACGGAAAATAGCTTACAGGGCTAACTTAACAAAACAGTGCTAATAAGCCTAGCTAACGTTGGTGTATAGTATTCCTCGGTTATATTAGCAACAGCTATTCTTGGGTTTAAAAGGTCAACAGGTAGCTAACGTTAACGATTGACTAGCTAGTGTAGAAAGATATTAAGGTAGCTGTTGAGAAACTAAAAGGCTGAAATAAAAAAACAACGTTGGTTTATTTAATTCTCATATAATGATTTTAAAATCATGAAGGATTTTTTTCCGTATTAGTTTAGATTAGCGTCAGGTTTTTACCTCAGGATTTCCGCTATTTTGACCAGTACACGTTGCTGTGGTAACAGGGTTTCATAATAAATCACGTCATTTTGTTGAGTGAAAACCAAACAATCAGTCATGGGTTGTTCACTGAGGTGATAATCACAAGTTAACCAGCATTAGCCTAGCGCACAACTTTATCGCATAAATGTTAAAAAAAAATTAAATAAAAAAAGGCCTCAATCTGCGTTTGCTGCCTAGCGATCCTCGTTGCATCGTTCTTGTACATACCGGACCTTTAAACGCGAGGGCGGCCGTTGCTAGTATGACCAGCGCTGTAATTTTGTTTAGCGCTCATGCTAATATTACTGAAGTAATAACTGTATTGATGATGAGTAACAGCAGCGTGAGCGCTCATGGAAGCCGATGGCGTAAATAAACACGACAGGACGGTGTTTTTGTTTTGTAACGTGATGCCAAGTGTGGCGAATTTTCCTTTGTTTTTTTTTCTTCTTTTTTTGGTATTTTGTTTTCTGTGTTTTTGTTTTTATTTTTGTTTGTAGCATTCTGCCAAACAGCTGGTTTAAATAAAGTAAATTCATTTATAAATACACACTGAAGTCTTCTATTTATTACACTGTCTTTTTCGAAGCAGTAGCTGTTTGTGTGTGTGTGAGAGAGAGAATTTCTTTGATATGAAGCGTGTAACCATGACAGCGCACTGAATGACCACCTTCTTGGTTTCCATGGCAACCTGTACACAGATGAGTAATTCTACATCCTTTACAGAAACGCTCTCTTTCACAACTCTGTCTGTCTGTCTTAGTCTCTGTCTCTGTCTGTCTGTCTGTCTTAGTCTCTGTCTGTCTTAGTCTCTGTCTCTCAGTCTGTCTGTCTGTCTCTCTCTCTCTCTCTCTCTCTCTCTCTTTCAAGATTCAAAGGTGTTTTATTGGCATGACAAATATTTACATTTGTATTGCCTACGCTTAGAATAAAGTCACAAGGAAATAACTCCTTCATAAATACATCTGTCTATCTCTCTCTCTTTCTGTCCAGAGGGTGGTTGTGTGTCAGTGGCCTGCTGTGTCTGTGTTTGTGTGAGCCATGTGGCGTATGTGTGTGTGTGCGCCACATGGTTATGTGCACGGTGCTTGTACTGTATGTTTGTGTGTGGCCTGTAAGTTTGTGCATGCACTATGTGTGCCGTAGTATTCATGTGTGTGTGTGTGTGTGTGTCACAGTACCCCGAGCTCACATTTGTTTCAGATTTTCTGCATGTAAACATGTTGTGGCCGTCAGACTCAGTGGGGCCGATTAAATTAACGCCAGGCTGCAACACACTACACACATTACACACACACACACACACACACACACACACACACACACGGTCCACTACTAAAGGAATAACCTTTTCCAGTGTGTGTGTCAGTGAAGAGTCTCCTCACACTTCCTCCTGTACAGGGAAGGATTTCCTGATGCATGCTGGGTATCGGAGCAACGGCACAGGGGGAATGCGCTGAGTCACACCCAATATACACCTCTGTAATTCTACACACTTAACACAAATACTACGAAATTCATCGTCTGGGGTCAAAGGTCACACAAATTCATTCAAAAGATACACACACATTCATAGCTGCAGATACTCTGCAAACATGGGTGTGTGTAGCTGCATAGAGACAATACACACCCACTTCTGTTTCCTACACACACACAGTCGTTGTCTTCGGCTCAACGTCCTGTAGGCAGCGTGGGAAAGCTTGTGTGTGTGTGTGTCTGTTTTCTCTCTGTCTCCATCCTCTTTACTGTCTGCGCTTTGTTCTTTTTCATCCATTGATATCAGCGTGACCTTGACATGATCACACACACACACACACACACACACACACACACACACAGTCCTGCCAGCACCACTTCCACCCAGACTGATCGTTGCATGTCACGCACAGCAACTTCCTGATGTGTGTGTGTTGTGTGTTTTTTAATTTCTGGGTGTGAACCAAATGTCCCCTCAAGGACAGAAGTACTGGATTTGACACATTTGCCCGGTCCCTGTTTGCCAGGTCCACACGCACAAAAATAACAACTTTTTGTTGTTGTTGTTGGACTTTTATTTTGAAAAAGAGACAAAAGGTTACCTGAGGTCATCAATTAGCTGCACTAGACATTGTGTCAGTGAAAGGTCCTCATAAGGACAGTAAGAGTATGTGTGTGTGTGTGTGCGCGCCTGTACCAAGAGGAAGCCTGCTCATCCGGAGAGCGGTGCCTCTAACAGGAGACAGGGGTGAGGTCAGCGCCATGGCGTCTCTGAGACGAGGACAGAGTGTAGCGGAGCACTGAGCCGTGTGTCTGATCCTGCTGTTAGTGACGACAGACTTTAACCCCTGTGTGGTCACGACGCGCGACATCACGCAGCTCGTGAAACACGTTTAATGCGCAAGTCTGTAGCGCACTTCACTTGTCTGTGAGTGTGTGTGTGTTATGTCTGTGTGTTGTTCTGTGTGTAACGGTAGTGTGATTGTGTGTGTGAAAGATGCTGTTTCTTGTGAATGTGTGATGGTTTTGTGTGTTTGTGATGGTGGTGGTGTGTGTGTGTGTGTATGTGTGTGTGTGTATGTGTGTATACGTCGGTCTCTTCTTGAGTAAGTCCACTGATCCGGGGTCAGGTCCTCGGTTTGTCTGTACACCAGCTTTGTGTAACCCTCAGGCAGTCTCTGTGAACATGAACATGGGCCACTTTCTCTTTTCACTAAAAAACGAAAGAGGTGTTAGTTCTGATTCTGTGATTGAGACACGTCCTGACACCGTTGTGTCACTTCCTGTAAGCGGGATGCTGTAACGTTTTAACACACGGAGGACCTTCAGGCCTCCTGCTTCTATTTATCATTAGAAAAACCGAACAATTTTCATCTTCACTTTTTTGTCTCATTATTGAATAATTAAAAAATAAAAGATAGAGATGAGAGACGAGTGTTACGGGAATGATGGTACCTCACGGAGACATGGTTGATCCTTGGTGTGTATTGTGTATGAGACTTCATTTGTGTGTGTGTGTGTGTGTGTGTGGACAAGCGCTTGAGGCAAAATAAAAAGGACAGCTTTTAATTCGTCTTGTAGATAATTACATTAATTTTGAGGCTGGTTCTCGATTTCAGATATACACAGTGTAAATACGGCTTTGTACATTCACTCACACACTCACTCACCCGCGCACTCACACGCACAGAGGGACACTTACGATACAGTTTGACAGCATTGTAGGCTGCATGTTAACTGGACATTCAGAGAGCAGATACACTCGTGAAATTCGGAACCTCTGGGATTTTTTTTAGGGGATTTCTGGATGAATCGGTTTCATCCGCCTCGAATCGGTAAAGGCGAGAAACAAACCATTTTTACAAAATGGCGTCATGCATAGTTTTAGCTTCACGTAAACTTGAACGTCTTACAAGAAACATATTTAACGACTGAATATTCGATTATTCAATATAAATAAAATGTCAAGGACTAGCGCGGATCAAAGGTGTGGTGCGGTATCAGGTCCGACTCCACCCCCTGGACCTAGGTTCTGGTTCAGAGACGGGGAACTTACAAATTTGCAACCACAACCAAGACATGTTTTTATAACGATTAGTAATTCACGTTTTTACAGATGTTACGAGAACATGTAATTATGGGATAGTTCAGATATAACTATTTTTTTTTAAGTCTCTCTTAAATCACAATTAAGGTGCATATTAAGTGCATTACACTAGGTATTTAATTTATTATTATTATTTTTTTTGGGGGGGGGGGGGGATTTCCCCATTAATTTTCCTCCCTAATTTCGTCGTATCCAGTTCCTTCCTGTCACTAGGGGGCTCCACATTAAGGCTGCTACTACTACCACTAAGACTATCACGCGTTTCCTCCGAACCACATGACGCCAGCCGAACGCATCTTTTCGAACTGCTCGCTCGCGCACCCCCACACTCGGAGGACAGCGCTATCTGCTCCTTCTGCTCGCATGAGCTCGTAGACGCCCCTGATTGGCTGTAGAGCTGTGATTGATGTGGGAGCACTAAGTACCTCTCATCCCTCCCCTCTAGTACGGCATCGCAGACTGAAAAGATTTGAAAATAAATTTGTATTAAATACTGCATAACTTTTAAAGATACCAACTTGATTTACTAAGTTCACTGGGACTTGGAATGCATTTTTGCATGGAACAAGGGTTGTAGAATTTGGCCCATATTACGTACACCGAACCCAAGTTCCAGGTGACAAAGTTCCTGGTCCATGTAACGTGTTATAATGTACTTACAGTGTATTCGCCTCAATTATGACTTGAAAAAAATCCAATACATCCTTTTAAAACATATAACTTCCCTAGTTGTTTTTTGTGAATTAACAAAAGCTATGTAAGCAAAATTATAAGTACATCTTACTTACAGACGTGTGCACCATAATTACACCGTTGTGCACAAACATTAACTGGAATGTTCTGGGAATGTTTCGGGAATTAACGTACTTGTGAGGTCCACAAGTATTTGAACAGTAACCGTTGTTACACTTTGATATGCTATCGAAGTGTAGGGTCCGATAACTGAGTTGACTCACAGGGTTTAACACAAAGAACCGCGTAGGAATTACGTGCATTTATTACCCAGTCCCTCTATGGTCACAGGCTCGAAGGTAACAACTAACGTGGGACACACTAGCATAATTATAAACATTAGCATTATTTTATGTCAGTTGCCACTTGTTTGTTTTTCTTTCTGCCTTCTGTTTTGTCTGCAGTAAGTTGAAAGCGGCTCCGTCAGGTTGAGCTCAGGTGACGGTCTCTGACCTGAGGTGAGGTGTCTTTTTAACCCCACTCCATTTCTCTTGGGATGCTTTTGGGATGTACAGTTTGGCTGTTTTCATTCTCCGTGTATACTGTGAAGTGCTGTCCTATCAGTTTTACAGCATTTCACAGAATCTGAATCTGAAATTAGAGGGTCTATACACTTCAGACCTCTATCAGCACTCCTATCATCAATAAACACCAGCGACCCAGTTCCCTTAGCAGCCATATACACCCATGTCAGGACACTGAGTCCACCATGTTTAATGCTGATGAGCCCTTCCTTTCCTTCTCCATATTCTTTGATTTTGTTTCAAAACTAAACACGCTTTTAAACAAGCTCCATCCTATTCTTGATAGTTCATTCATGAAGACGTCATAGTTGCCATGAACTGCTACCACATGCGAATCCAACACTTTTCAAAGCTTGTATCATCTTCATCCGTCATTAAATAAGTAGGAAACAGATCACACCTGGCCATCAGGCGTCTTCTCAGTCGGTTGTCCGATTGCTGTCGAGCTTGTGAGTTAGTGTAATTCCTAAACAGTTAATTCAGTATTTTGAATTTAAGCTGAAAGTCCATACTTCAATCACACCTTCGTTTCAAATACAAATTGGTGGTGCAAAGAGTCAAAACTGTGCCGATACTTATGGACCTGACCGTAAAATAAAAATGGTACAGCAATGTATAGTGTTTGTTAAATAAGATTGTCTTAAGTAGGTATTATCGAGACAGCCCCATTCATCAAGAAATCCAGATAATTCCAGAGGTTTCATTCTCACACACACACACACACACACACACACTTCTATCACAGTTGTACTTCACTGTGGCACGTTTGGCCGTACACACACACACTCGGCAGCTTATATCGTTTTGGCTTCAGCAAAAAAATAATTTCCACTTTTGTCTCCATGTCATCACGTACAACACGCATTCGGCTTCGTCCTTTTGGACAGGGTGGACGTTCACATGTGAGTTTAAGTGCCTCAGACGGGAGGGAGAGCTCCACCTCGGACTGGCAGGCCATGGCGACGGAACAAAAGGTAAACAAAGAAACGAAACAAACATACGTAATCCAGAGTATTGTAAAAAAAAAAAAAAACATAAAAGTACCTGGATTTACATATATAATTATATATATATATATATATATATATATATATATATATATATATATATATCTATAGATTTATATATAGCCCGTTAGCCAGGTGTATATATACACTTTATTATATATAAATGGCTATATAAATGAATTTACTGTTAATGGCATAGAAGAAGACTGAATGAATGGCACCAAAAATAACTGATCAGGAGGTGTCCAGACAAAACAAACAAAAAAAAAAGTCGCCACCTGACCATCATTTCCATATACCGCCTTTTCCTCGTCTGTGTCATCCGGCGGCTTTGTGTCGGGCACCGCAGCAGTGACACGCGACGGCACAGCGATGGCAGGCACGCAGCGGTGCGTAGCAGCACATGCAGGGTGCGATGAGCGACAGGCCGAGCAGCGCGAGCCAGCGCAGGACGAGTCGCCCGTCACTGGGGTCGCACGAGCACGGCTCGGTGTACTCGCCCTCGGCGTCAGCCATGCAGTGGTACAACAGGCTGTCGGCACACCACATGAAGCTCACGCGCCGTATGAGCACCACCACGGGGTCGGGCGCTTCTTGGCACTGCCCGCGCCGGTTCTGCGCCGGGCTGAACACGTCCCGGCAGTACACGCATCGTACGCGTTCATCGTCCGTGCGCCACGGCGTCCGCGGCTGGCACGCCACCACGCCGCCACTGATGCCCGATTTACCGTCATCTCCAGAGAGCCGGTGCGGGTACGAGTAGGTGTAGTCATGTTTGGGCACTTCGCTCTTGGTGAAGGAGATGTAAGCGTCTGTGGGTTCCGGGCGCAGGAGTTTGTGGGCGGCCGTGGTGGCGTGACGGTAGTCCTCGTAGCCCGTTAGCCAGGCGCGCTCACGTGGGTTTATGCGCACAAGCTCTTCCTCTTCTTCGAGGAAGTTCACAGGAACGTGGGGGAACATCGGCACCGGCTGAAGTCACACGAGCAAGAAACAGATCACAATATTAGCTACGTTCAAACAGAGTCATGTGACTGTTCCATATGAATAGATTTGCGACTTCTAAAGTGAAAACTGAAATGAGTTTGTTACAACAAGAGACAGAAGGAAAAACAATATGCGTTTACATATTATATTATTATACAGGGTGGGCCATATATATGGATACACCTTAATAAAATGGGAGTGACTTCCAACACACCATTGTTTTTCCTGTAAAATTCCCAATAAGTTTGATGTGTCACATGACCCTCTTCCTATTGAAAAAAACCAAAGTTGGATCCAAGATGGCCGACTTCTAAATGGCCACCATGGTCACCACCCATCTTGAAAAGTTTGCCCCCTCACATATACTAATGTGCCACAAACAGGACGTTAATATCACCAACCATTCCCATTTTATTAAGGTGTATCCATATAAATGGCCCACCCTGTGTATTAATCTTTGAATCCAGTTATTATTGAAAAATAAAAAGCACAGAGAAGTAAATGTCATAGGAAAGGGAGAAGCTTGAAGTACCTGGTCCAGGAAGTAATGGTCGGCGTGCCTGTGCTGGTTGTGGAGATGTCCCAGAATGCACTGGTGGTGATGTGATTCACAGAAGCTGATCGGTGCGAGCGTCTGCAATGATGAGTCCCTCTTCTGCGACGAGTTAGACGAGCTGTCTGTGGCGGTCTGAGAGAAATGAAGCCAGAATAACCACGCCAGAATAAAGAAGGTTAGATGATAGCTTTTGTTGGAGGTGTAAAAAAAGAAGTGGGGACTTTTCTTCATTTAAGATGGGACTGCTCATTTGTTTCTCTGTTTAGGAAGCAAGTAAGTGGAGTAAGTTATTGGAGAATGTTTACTAGGAGACAGGTCCCTTTTTCCATAAAGCACGAACAAACAAACAAAAGAAGGACTTGTGTATTGGCAGGCTTTACTGGAACTGTAAGGATTGTTCTTGACAGGAAATGTCAGATAAGACCAGGTTTGGCTAAGTGGATGAAATTAAAGATACATTTCTCTTTTGTCTCTTTTGAATGTCTAATTGCTTTCTCTCAAAGTTGCAATTTCAGAAAAGTAATGATTCTTTATGGAACGCTATACTTCCTGCTCATACAGCCCCAATTAGTTTCCTGTATAAACTGTGTCCTGTGTATTTATTGTTCTTGTGTAATCTTTGTCCTTCACTCGTCTCACACGTTTGTGTATTTGCATGTTGTGTAGTTTTGCGTACTGTCCGGTGTTGCACCACTGTCCTGAAGAAACTTCCCTCCATGTTTCACATGTAAGGCACACACTCCGCTCTGATTGGCCCCCTTACCGCAGGACGAGGCTTGTTATTTGTAAACTCAATCCCCATGAGATCACAGCAATCCCACCCTCTAATCTGTCCTCATGGACATGGAATGCGTGTTTGGAAAAGGACACGAGGCCCGCAGCGCTCATGCAGCAAAGTTCAGCTCAGAGGTTATCAGCAGCGTTAACACCAGTATGTGAAAAACACAAGCACTAGAAACAAACGCAAATATACCACTCCACCTTCATGCCGATTTATGCTTCTGCGTCAAGTCTACATCTACACCGTACAGTAGGTCTCGCGTAACCACGTATCCTATGCAGGACACCAGACAAACAGAAATCTTCATGAGCCTTTGTCTCCTAAACCCAAAATATTCAGGAGCCAAAACTGAATACTGATCAAGTCCGACTGAGATGCATCTGCCTGGGAACTTTCACTGGCCCACTCAGTCTCTGTATCGATGCCCTCTGTTGTACAAGACGAACAGTTTACGCAGGAATGGAGTGAGAAAAAGTCCTTGACTAACTTTAGCTTTTAACTTTGGCTCGCTAGCCAACTAATCCAGGTTACGTCTCCAGCGTTAGTTTTCATGGCCCGAGCCGAGTTTCAGAGGGGAAAACAGGAAATACGCAACGTTAAATAAATACCTTTGATATTGATCAGAAATATACTAGGGTGGCATGATGGCGGCTTAGTGGTTAGTCTCCTTACACCTCAAGGGTCTGGGTTCGATTCCCGTCTCGGGGTCTGTGTTGGGAGTTTGTCAGTTCTCCCCGTGTTTGATGCATTTCCTTGAGGTATTCCGGTTTCCTCCCACAGTCCAGAG
This sequence comes from Clarias magur, assembly GCA_013621035.1. Taxonomy (NCBI): domain Eukaryota; kingdom Metazoa; phylum Chordata; class Actinopteri; order Siluriformes; family Clariidae; genus Clarias; species Clarias magur. Next base: position 332,083 of record QNUK01000355.1, read on the forward strand.
TATCCCGCCTCGTGTTTCCTGGGATACGTTCATGTGATGGTACAGCAGTTAAACGGTTTGATGAATTGTCTCCGCTCTTGCTATTGAATGCTGCCCTGCTGTACTCTTGTGCCGGGCAGCCGCACACAGGAGAGGAGAGAGTCGATCACAGATCACTGCATGCCCTTTCGATTTTACTGTGGCGGAAAATCACCGCTGGCCATTTGCCATTGTTTGTAGTACAACAAAAAAAACTCACCTGAGGTCACGCCTCCTTCACTGAGACTGACAGACGACAGAGGCCACGCCTCCTTCACAGAGACTAAAAGATGACACAGAGGCCACGCCTCCTTCACAGAGACTAAAAGATGACACAGAGGCCACGCCTCCTTCACAGAGACTAAAAGATGACACAGAGGCCACGCCTCCTTCACTGAGACTGAAAGATGACACAGAGGCCACGCCTCCTTCACTGAGACTGAAAGATGACACAGAGGCCACGCCTCCTTAACTGAGACTGAAAGATGACACAGGCCACGCCTCCTTTACAGAGACTAAAAGGTCTTAAAGAGGACACGCCTCCTTCACAGAGACTAAACAATCTTAAAGAGGCCACACCTCCTTCCTGGAGACTGAAAGATGACACAGAAGCCACGCCTCCTTCACTGAGACTGAAAGGTCTTAAAGAGGACACGCCTCCTTCACAGAGACTAAAAGATCTCACAGAGCCCACGCCTCCTTAACTGAGACTGAAAGATGACACAGGCCACGCCTCCTTTACAGAGACTAAAAGGTCTTAAAGAGGACACGCCTCCTTCACAGAGACTAAACAATCTTAAAGAGGCCACACCTCCTTCCTGGAGACTGAAAGATGACACAGAAGCCACGCCTCCTTCACTGAGACTGAAAGGTCTTAAAGAGGACACGCCTCCTTAACAGAGACTAAACGATCTCACAGAGGCGACGCCTCATTCCCGGAGACTGAAAGATGACACAGAGGCCACATCTCCTTTACTGAGACTGAAAGATGAGACAGGCCACGTCTCCTTCACGGAGACTCAAAGATCTCACAGAGGTAGACCACGCCTCCTTCATTGAGACTGATAGATGACACAAAGGCCACGCCTTCCTCACTGAAACTGAAAGATCTCACAGAGGTCATGTCTCTGAGGTAAAATTTCTAAACAACCACTATAAATATATTTAAAAGCACTCCATGATCTTGACCTTTGACCTCTTTTGTGCTCGAGTGAGGAAATGTATACGATGATCCCCACTATCAGCCATGGCCTTAGCCCTATTGGAGTCAGAGCTGTCCTCTTCCTGCAGCACTTCCTGTCCTGTGAAGGCTATTCCAAGTCATTGCCGGTGTGTGTGTGTGTGTGTGTGTGTGTGTGTGTGTGTGTGTGCGTGTGTGTGTGTGTGTGTTTGTGTTTGAGCCAATATATGAATCAAGAGTCAAGCTGGGGGAACTGTTCTGCCAGTAATAACAACAAGCCCGCCAGTGTGTGTGTGTGCGCGAGTGTGTGTGTGTGTGTGTGTGTGTGTGTGTGTGTGTGTGAAACAAGTCAGAGTAAAGTTACAGTAAGTGTACCAGAACACCCTACTGGGTGATTACACAGATCACCCAACAATGGTTCAAAAACACACACACACACACACACACACGCACGCACGCAGAGCTAGAATGCTAAGACGCAGCTCACACACAGGAAGTTGTATTTGTACAGCACATTCACAGGAACGTGGAACGTTTTCCTTTGAACGTGTGACTACAACCTCTTCATTTCTTCACTCCAGTGTGTGTATACACTGCTCACTCTCTGGGATCTGGTGTGTGACTTGCTAGCACAGGTTGTTTGCTTTCACAGATCGTCTGCGAATCACAGGTTTACAGTATATTAATAGGCTCATTCTAACGCGGTATTGTTTCTATAGTAACGGCTCACTCACAGGGACGTATTCGAAGGATGCGCCAAGTTATTTAAACCTAATAAACGTATTAATCGCCTGTTATTTAAGAAATAAACACATAACTGCTGATGTGGTGAAGTTTTCGGGGCTTTGCAACGGTCCGAGTTAAAGCTGTGTGTGTGTGTGTGTGTGTGTGTGTGTGTGTGGTGTCTCAGCTCTCCTGCCTTCAAGCATACGGTGTGTTTTTGTTGTCTTGAATTAGGAGCCGCCGGGTTAGAGGCCACTTCCTGAAACCATCCCCCTCTTACACACACACACACACACATACACACAAATCCCTGTTTAAACCCAAGCAACCCCAACCACATAATCATCAGCTATTTCCTGATACGTATATTTGCGTTAATGAAAAACTGTATAGGGAAGGTGCACAAAGAGAAGTTGAGCAAAGAGAGAGAGATCCTTACCGTGAAGACATCGTCGTCTCCGAGTTCCGTCTCATTCTGTAGCGTAGACGAGGACGTGGTGGACCCTGTGACACACAACAAACAACGCCCTGAATACACACATTATAAACATGTTATAATGTTTCTGTTATGGTTTCTATAGTAACGGCTCATCGACAGGTTTGCACAGCGGACCTGCTCCATGCAGCCAAGGCTAGTAACAAAAGGTGTTCTTATTTCACCAGTAAAAATGTCTTATCTATACTTATAAGTATTTAGGGAGGAGTATAGCTGTGCAATTTAGGTTGGTTTTTGTTTTGGTGTGATTCAATCAATGTTAAATGGTCTAAAATTGACCAACATCTTTTGCAAATACTCGCGTTTTATGAGAGTATCGCTTCTTCTTTTTCTTCTTCTTTTGAATTTATGCACAGTTAGCGCAACACCACCTCCTACTGGACTGGAGTATGGAATAAGGACACTGGCAGGAAAATAAGATTATCACTTTGAACAAGACATTTACACAACAACTAACAGAATTTACACAATCAGTTTTAAGCTAAAACAAATCAGACATTAAACATTACTGCTACTGGATCAACTCAAAACGAAAAATTTGTAATGATGAAATTTTTTTACCTAATCAACCTATTATCCACAGCTATACTAAAAATGGGTTTGTTTATAATTTATGGAAGGAGTCTCCAGTGCCAGTGCTTTATAACAGCATTTTTGTCTCATCAGGTTAAAGAGAGAGAAAAACGGAGGATGGAGGAGGAACGATAAATTCATGGCTGTTTATTGTAAATGAGAACAGGATCGAACTTTTTTTACGTACAGCATTTCCACAATTCTATGCACCAGTGACAGCCGACGCAATGTTATATTGAAGTATCACGATTTAATAAACATAAAATTTGGTATTACATTTTTTTTCCAATTTTATTACATTCTAAGACGTGGAACCTTCTAGTATACCTTTTGCTATCTCTATCATCCAAAAATGATTATTTCTAAACAAACTTAGCAAATAATCCACTCCTACCACATGGGGTGTCGGTGTAGGAATAGTTTAGAGTGCACCACCTGTAGGATTGTAAAGAAAAGGTATACCGGCTCAAACGCCTCCAAAGTCTTGAGCGTGTGTCGAGCAGCTGTGATCAGGCAGCCGGGTACATGCAGCTTCTAACGTGCGTGTTTTGGGACTAATTAGTGCTCGCTGTGTTTTGAGTTTAAATGCCTTTCACAGGATCCTAAACATTCCAACATGTACATTTGAAGTTGTTGTTGTTGTTGTGTAAAATCAGTCTGGCTAACGTCCTCACCATCCGTCAGATCCTCGATGGCCTTCCTGACGCCACGGTCGAAGGCACGGGCGTCCGCCGGACTCTGGAACGTCAGGCCGCACTTCTTGTTGTCCACCCGCCAGTGATGGAACGTTGGAGTGGCTTTAGTGTAGATCAGGTCCTTCTTCAGGAAGCACTTGAGGATCACCTGCATACAGAACATCACACACTGTAACTTTGTCAACACCTGACAAAGGAATATCGACAGATATGTCAGGCTTGGGTGGATCTCTGCGACATAATCTGACAAAGTGTAGGTGAGGTTAATACTAGCGAGAGATGCTTCGATACCTGGCTCAGGTATATAGTATGCTGCATGTACATCCACAAGGACCAGTAGTCCGGTGGATGCGTTTGTTGATTGCAAATACATTTGGGAGTAATATTTTAAAAGTCATTGTTATTAGTTTGTTTGGTTACTTGGTATAAGTTTCAAATGCTATACGTGCTAAACTCCTGTGTAAAGCTAATATAAGCTATTATTATTATTATTATTATTATTATTACTATTATTGTTGTTGTTTATTCCAGTTTCATGCTACAATAATTTATGTTATTGTTTATTTTTATATCTGAATTTTTATGGATCTGGAAGATCTGAAACTTATTTGAGCATAAAAAAATGTACTAGTGTTATTGCTTAAGCAATTAAATTATAGGTAGTTTTAAGTTTTATCTTCATTATGCTTTATCTTTATTCCTTCTCCTACTGTATCTTTATTCTACTAATGCTAATGATGTTGGTCCAACTCTAGTTGTTGTTGTCAGTCTTTCGGCAGCTCCCGTTGAGGGGTCGCCACAACGGACCATTTGATCCGCACAGGTTTTTTACGCCGGATGCTCTTCCTGACGCAACACTCCCATTTCATCCAGGTCTGGGACCAGCACTGCATCCAGTGGCTGGGGTTTGGGCACTGGCTGGGAATCGAACCCGGGGACCAACTCTAATATACTCTGATATTCATTCATTGTCTATACCGCATTGTCCTGTACAGGGTCGCTGGGGCCGTGAGCCTATCTCAGGAGACTTCGGGCACATGGGGTACACTGGACCGCGTGTCAATCCATCGCAGGACACACAGGCAGTTTGGGAACGCCAATTAACCAAATCTGCATGTCATCGGACTGTGGGAGTAAACCATAGTACCTGGAGAAAACCCACCGAGGTGGAAATCAGACCCTGACCCTGGAGGTGCGAGGCCACAGTTCTTATCACTACACAACTGTGCCACCTTGTATACTCTAAAATATGGTATAAAAATGGATGCACGTCCATTTGTCGTTTTTTTATCATTGTTTCTCATTCATCTTTTTCTTGTTGAAATAAATTAACGAATGTGCCAGCTTTACAGATTTCTCTTCTGTTGAATGCATCTCTAGTTACATTTTGTTGTTAAGGCAAACACTAAGGGGACAAACATTAAACTAGACTGCTCCCAAAGACGGCGACGAAGTGCTGTTTTAGAGATGGGGAAGAAAAAAAGTCTGGCATGGTTGTGTAAAAAAATGAACTTATATAGTAATACTTCTAAAAATGTGGACAACCGTATTCATAGACACACCTGCTTATCTCGGAGTCTCTCTCCATAGATGAAGAACCCGTTGCGGCCAAGGATGTCCAGATCACCTGGAACCACCTTACACACGCCCACCCGGCTGAGCCCGCCCCCTTCCTGAGCCAGCCAACCACCACTCGAATCATCCCTTGTCATCACCACCGCCTTCACGCGCACCAGGTAGTCGTCACTGTGGAGACAGGTGAAGAGAAAACAAGGAAGTGTCACCCGAGGAGGGCAAAATCTTTCATTACTTAGGAATATTCGGCGCAGAACCTGAGATCCGAGCAAGGTGTCAGATTTACCTACACACCTCAAACTGAGAACTATGCAAAGCAGTGGTGCGGAGAATCATATTAAAGTTGTTTGTGCTGCCAAAGCAAAGCGTGTTAAACTCTGGGAACGGCAGCTAATCACGGCCCCGGAGGATGTTAGGCAAACTCTCACCTCCCGCAACATGATCTGTTTAGGACCTGCTAGTTTAATACACATGCTCATTAGATTGTAAAAATAAAACATAAATCAATCTATTGAAATATTTTCACATTTAACAGATTGCATTGTTCTGTTCTTATTGGTCAGATTCTGATTGGTCAGAAAGGTATTCTTAGTTCGCCTCAATGGCAGATAGTAACAACATGCACAGATGATGCTTTCTATACAGCAAAGTTTATTTCACTCAAGTGTCTCTAACAGTTCATTACGTACACTATATGAATAAAAGTAGTTGTCCAAACCTGTTAATTATTGAATTAAATTAAAGTGTTTCAATCAGGCCCCGTATCCCCATTCCAAAACATCTTGGACAATGCTATGCTTCCTATTTGTGGCAACAGTTTGGGGAAGGCCCTTTTCTTTTCCAACATGACTGTGCACCAGTGCACAAAGCAGGAACTATAAAGACATGGTTTGATGAGTTTGGTGTGAAAGAACTTGAGCGGCCCGAACACAGAGCCCTGACCTCAACCCTATTGAACACCTTTGGGATGGACTGGAACGGAGATTGCGAGCCAGGCCTTCTCGTCCAACATCAGTGTCTGACCTCATAAATGCTCTACTGAATGAATGGACAAAATGGGGACCAAATCCATATTGAAATGCAGATTTGGATACAACGTCATTGCAGGTTTGGCCAAATCCTCACTCACTCACTCATCATCTATACCGCTTAATCCTGTATTCAGGGTCACGGGGGCCTGGACCCTATCCCAGGAGACTTAGGGGACATGGCAGGGTACACCCTGGACAGGGTGCCAATCCATCGCAGGGCACAGACACACACACACACACTCATTCACACACTACAGGCAATTTGTGAACACCAATTAGCCTAACCTACATGTCTTTGTACCCTGGTGGTGCAAGGCGACAGTGCTAACCACTACACCACCGTGCCACCTGGCCAAATACTTTTGTCCATAAAGTGTATATATTATTCAGGTGTGTATAATCAATTTAAAGCAACGGTTTGTGATTTTTTAATTAGAGAAACACTATTACAATAATAACACATGGGCAAGCCCTCCAAGTCCAGAGCAACTGCTCAGCCCTCCTATGCTTTTATACCATGGTGTATATTAGTGATGGGAATCAGGAACCATTCCATAATCGATCATCGGTTTGAGTAAACCAGTTAATGATCGATTAATAGTTGCTTCAACCACACAGTACAATACGTCTTGCATTTTTTTGTGTTGCCTGAAAATCAATCCCACCACCATTCAGTATTACTACACCAAGAGTACATTACGCACACGTACATCATCTAGGGTTACTCGCAAAGGCATTCATTACGGAGTACAAACGTTACAAAGATGACACAGCTGTCAAAGCAGAAATACACCATCATTGGAGGCCAACTGTTTACCATTGTACATATACTCCCTGTGTTTACTTGTATCATTCAGGAGCCAACCTTTCTTCCCAGGAAAAGTGTATAACAGGTCTGCTTGAGGTGGTGTAGTAGAGGTGAGAAGTAGCCCCTTTTCTATCAATGCAGTTCCAGAGCTAGTTTGGGAGCCGGTGCCCAATTTCAAACGACACTAACACTTTGCTGCGACGGAACAAAGAACGATATGTTAGGGGGGACCACCAGCTTTAAAAAATGCACTCAATATGCAATGGACAGCTCAAGTGCTTTCTACTAATGATGAGACAGACAGAGCCTGTCGCAAAGCCATGGTGACGTTTCCCATAGCTGTTGTTGCTAGCATTTTTTTTGCAGCTAGCTTTTTTTGCCACTAGCGTTACCAATATAAATGCCGCTAGCATTGCTGCTGACTTTGCTGGGAAGGTAGAGACGTACGGACATGGATGCATACAGTGATATATATGGTGTGACCCTCTAGTCCATGAAAAAACACAGCCAGTTCTCAGGAGGTTCGCTATTGAACCTAGGCACTAGCACCAGACATGATCTAGCACCTTTTTCAATTTGGTGGAACACTTTGTGAAAATTACAAACAGTACCTTTAATCCAGTTAGTTGACTCCAAAGCAGGCACATAGACACTCCTGTGTTTATGTGAAATTATCACAGACGATCTTGGTAATCACAGAGGCTCTTGGCTACAGATGTTTTAATCAATATAAATCATGAACATTTCTTGATTGTGATTTCCAGCATGTATGGTACACGATATGCTTCCTGCTGACCTCACTGCTGTCCCAACGTCTGCGATGCAAAAGAAGGCCTCGTCAAGTCACATAGAGGAAGAGACTCGTTATGCAAATGGCACTGGCTCTTGGCAGGGAGTGTGGGAACCGCTTTAATTGAAGGCCCGATTTTCATGCCTGTGTTTGAGGCTACGGATCAAAGAGAGACGCAGAGAATGGAAACAGTGTTTACGGTTCATTCAACTGATGCTCCCTGAACCAGACAATTCATTACCGTTACCGTTGTGTTTTCCACAAATTTATAAAGGTGTAAAGAAGAAATTATGTCGAATAAGAGTCAGCTCTAGGTCTTTTTTTTTTTTAAAGGTTGCCATGACTATGACTGCTAAAAAAAAAAGAGAAGACTTCCTGTTGTCTCTTGTTCGGCTCCCGATGACAGGAAAAAAGAAACACAACACCAGACCGCATCAGCGGGACAGAAAAACAGCTCATAGACATAAGACATTAGTGTGTATATGTGTGTTTGTGTGTGTATATATATGTGTGTATGCGGGCTCTTGTGCAAGCTGGGTGACATACATCTGGATGACTAAATCAATAACAGATCAACATTTACAATACACATGAAAAAATAACGATCACTTGGGGTTAAAGAACTTTATCACAGAGCCTATTCTGGGACAGCTGTATCAAAGGTGAGCTTCTCAGCATTGCTAGATTCTTACTGGTTGAAAGATTATTTAATTATCCATTTCTTCAGGCTTTAACATGATTTACATTTATAAATTGAGGCAACACCAATAAAGCTACTATGACACTAAATGGTTCTCTCTTACATCACATCTGCTGTTCTACATGAATCTCTCCTACCCAAAACGCTTATAATAATAATTAGGATTTCATTGTTAATGTGATTTCTCCAAGGGTCTACCAGTACTGTATTCCTTCCTGTAAGACCCTTGCCATTTGAGACACAGAGTCATTAATAGAACAGGATACAGGAAGTGGGCTGAGCAGTAGAACATGCTGGGTGTGGGAGTTTTGGCGATGATCATGTGGAATTGTCTTGCTAGGACAATCACAAATGATGTTTAGACCTTTCATTAAGCAAATGGTTTTAATGCTTACCTGCCTGGCCATAAAGCTCACAATACTGCACATGGGGCATTTAGGGCGGGACACACACTCAATCGGTACTCAGCTGGTGAAATCATCTCAAACGGTTAGTAGTTTCCAGAGCCAGCAACAAAGTCAACTCCACAACATAATCCAAAGATGAATCTCTACTGCATTATCTTTTATTGCACCACAGCGGCATCACTTCTTGGAACTGTTAATTACATTTCTATATTTGCAATTCTGACATGTCCATATGAGGGCTATATTTATTCCGTATAAACTATTTAGGCATACACTGCTGATGCTCAATGCCATCTAATCAATCAATAATTAAGGCCAAGCACTATGATATCAACCCTATGTCATCATAGTGTGGTTCTTCTAAGTTATTTTTTTTCACCATCCGGGGGTTTTTGAGGGTCGTATTATGCTCAAAACATCATGAAAATTGGCAGACAGGTTAAAATCTGCTGCCATTAGCTCGAGAGTTTGGGCCCTGGGCGTGGCACGGCGCCCTCACACGAGATTTTGCTGCATGCACACGAAACCCGGTAGACATTTAGAGCTCATCGAGTTGAACGACTTTCACATTGAATGTTATGGGCTCAACACAACAGGGAGTCAGTTATTTTGGTTCGTTTGCAAACTCACCCAATGGATTTTGATGTACTCCTCCTAGGGGATTTATACCACCGCCACCAAATTTATACGATCGCCATTTATATAATTATATAATATATGCTATCAGTATTTTACACGTTTACAGTTTTAGAAAAAGCTGTTATCAAGATCTTATTAATTATTTATTTAATTATTTTTTCTAAGAATTTTGCTAATTAGCGAAATAAAAACAGTACAGGCTAATTTCCATCTAATATTTGGTACATTTTAGCTTGGGCCAATGATAATACTATTGATAGTGTCATTATTATTAATTAATTACATTTTTATTAACTTACTAAGTGAGGAGCAAGCAGCTAAGACTGTAGCAACTACTACTAGCTAGCAATAAATGAGGAGAAAAAAGAGAAAGTACGCCTTTATTTCCATCTGTGTAGACGGGATCGCCGTAACTGGCACTCTCTTAGCTTGTAATGATTGTTTGCTGTGTTTGAATTGTCAATAAAATCATCGTGAGTGAGTCAGCACTTTTTCTGACATGATAACTGGATGGGATTAGCTTTAGTTCTACAGTGTCAAGTGTGGCTTGTAGGAACAGATTAGCATTTAGACAGACAGAGATAAGCTAATTAGATTTTAATGCTTGCTAGCTGTGTTAGCAATAAGGTCAAATACAACATTAGTTCTATGCAGGAGACTGTAGTAAAGAACAGCTAGCAGAATTTTACTAATTAGCGAAATAAAAACAGTACAGGCTAATTTCCATCTAATATTTGGTACATTTTAGCATGGGCCAATGATAATACTATTGATAGTGTCATTATTATTCATTAATTAATTTTAAACTTGCTTAGTCTTACAATGGTCGGTTATTAATAACAGAACACCTATGATGACATCTCCAAGGAGTTACATTTCATCCTTGTCCAATAGCAGGGATCATCAACTAGCTAGCTATCACAGAAGCGTGTTATTCCCTGACCTGACTGGGCAAAAAGATAAACGAATATTGCTTAGCTATGTAAAATTACTATGCAATGAGAATATTATCCATGCCATACACATGATATAGGTATGTAGGTGTGGTATGTTGGTCTGTAATTTGCCCCACCCCAGACTGCCATCAGAGCTGTGCGAATTAATTAAATCAGTTTTCAATTTCTAAATCGATTCACATATTTTCATATTATTCAGGTATCCATACAACCATTAAGCGGTCTAAAATTGACAGATTTCTTGCTTTCACCGTGTGCAAATACTCCTGTTTTAAAACAGTACCGCATCTTCTTCTTTTGAATTCATGGGCAGTTGGTGCAATATCGCCACCTATTGGACTGGAGTGTGGAGAAGAATATTGGCAAGAAAAAGGATGATCACTTTCTGCAACTCTTAACATACAAAAAATCAACAACACAAGCTACACAGCATTTCAGTGCTTATTAAATCATATATTAGTAGTTTTTAATGGTCCAAAACCTGATCGAAATATCTACTTGAGACAAATCAGTAATATAAATTACAAATGAATAAATATTAGCAATAAATATTAGTGCTTTCGAATCAAATAGAAAATCTCAAAGCATGAAAATCTAATGAGATCAACAGTCCGGTCTATGCTTCACAGCTTTAACTGACACTCCAGTTAAATCATTAGGCCTGTCCTGGCCACCCCAAAGGTCTGGTACACTCCTTACTTTTGCAGCAAAAAGAATTTCTCTTATTCTCTAAGACAACTTCCTGTATATCCAAAAACATCCTTGGGGAAGCCATATTTCTGAAAGCGCATTGAATTATCCTATACTATTACTGTGCATTCTGGGATTTCCTGTGCTCACTGGATATTATCTGCTATGGTATTGGACGTGGTTACAAAAACATTTTTGAAACATAAATCTCATGATACGTATCATTAAATACTGCAATATTATAACTCAGTCTTTTTCCATCTGTGGATAAAAACCAAATAATTTCTCGGACGATTAGTATTTATTATTGTACATTGCCTGAGATTCCATCCTGCCTTGTGTGTGTGTGTGTGTGTGTGTGTGTGTGTGTGTGTGTGTGTGTTTGTGTGTGTGTGCGTGGGTGTGTGTGTGTGTATTTGCTCAGCACGGGTGTAAGTGGGTCATAAATTATAATAATAAAAGATAACAATTCCCACAACGCCCGAGTCACACACACGTTCTGTCCACAAGCCCTCAGCAAGAACGAGATAAAGAGCAACGATAAGCAAAGAAAAGAGTTTTAGCTGATAGGCCGTGTTGGACCCGCGGGAGCCGAAAGCTATCGGTCTTGTGTGCTAATCAATAGTGTGTGCTTTACTGTAGTGTGTTTAAGCAAAGAGTGTGCCAAAGAAGTGCCTGTGGATTCTCAGATACTGATTTATTTCCTACTCCAACAGCCCTTCCTGTTGTAAATTGAGCACAGGTGTATATTAATGCGCTCACATGAATATTGCATGGCTTAATAAACAGATTAAAAAGCATGTTATTCTGCAAAGGGGGAAAAAAAGATCTGTAAGGAGTTGTTTATATAATGTAGGTGGAAGGAGTCTCCAGTTTCAGAGCTCGGTTTTTGGCTGGTGTGTAAACTACCATTTATAGCAGGCTGTAACGGAAGTGACACAGGAAAGAACATGATTTGCATCACACCGGCCTTTATTTGTCCTACTTTTTTTTTTTTGCCTTATACATGCTGAATAACAGAGCTGATTACAGGAGTTAATGTTAAGCTCTGGAAGTGCTCGCTTAGCCAAAAGGAAGGTGTTTAAATCCATGCTAATGCTATTAGCCAGGGACTTTGATCCCTGAAAAAAAAAGTCTAAAAGTGGTTATTCTTATATTGCTAAATTGCCTTACAAAGTCCTGTCGTAAGTCAGGTTTACTCTTGCAAAGGCGTTCTACAGTTCAACCAATGTGGTGGTAAAAACAGTCAGTCTACCTGAAGATACAAAAAAAAACATGCTAGAGAAGTGTGATTTCCTCAAACGGTAAATGTCATGCTTTGATCAAGTTGATGGATAGCTACAGACGAAGTGACATAAGATAAGACTAAACAGTTCAGTTTGTAACAAGATGTCCCTGATACTCCTCCTCCACACGCCTCTGCTACACTCAGAACAAAATGTTCAAATGTAATTATCAGACTTATATGAGAACTGTGACGGAGCCAGATTTTTTTTCTTAGTTATCAATTTTCTTAGTTAACTCAATTTTGGGTGGCAGAGAAACTAGGTCTGGACGACAAATAATCACTAATTTGGGTCTCTTGTTATTAGAGACGGGGAAAAATAAATTCAGCTACATATTGCAATTCATGTAGTTCCACACTGACTCCAAAAAAAAAATTACTTTTTTAAAAGACAGCTGGTAATATGGTGCAGTTACTCTATAATCCTGTAGTTGGTGCACTCTAAACTATTCACACATACAGTTAGCAGACAGCATCCTGCGTGGCAGGACCACATTATTTGCCAAGTTTGTTTAGAATTGTAATAAAATAAAACAAAAAAAATTAAATATATTGCAAATCAGAATATTTATAAATTACAGATCGAAACGACACCGAGGTATCATGATAATAGCGTATCGGCTGGTCCCTGCTGATTCCCTAAACATGCTACATATGTTAAATATGCTTACACATTTTCTCTTTAATAGAAACTTCAAATATTTTTATTAGTATTAATTTTATAAAAATAATTATTTAAAGTAACTACAAGTAAAAAAAAAAATACCAAAAATATATAACCAAATAGCAGCAATCAAGGTAAAATAAAAAAAAGTCTATGTTTTCACACCACAAAACTCAACCAGAACTACACTAAAACAGTTAGGATGAACTTTCTGGCGCTGGTTCAGTTTACGCCTCCTAACAATTAATTAGCTTAATGTTCAACACAGGAAAAAGTGCAGCCTGAAAAGTGCTTGTGTGTGGGGTGGTCAGATTTCGATCTAGAGTGGCGTGATCCACCCCTGTCCACTCATCTCGCTCCACTACTGCATGAGAAGGGTTTCCCCCAGATCGCCATGCTAGCTAACTTAATGTGGTCTGATACTGTACCTGATACTTCAGTAACCAATAATGACAAGGTCTGCATGAGATAAAAGATAACTTTATCTTGGAGAGCATAAATAAATCATAAAGCATAAAGTCCATACAATAACAAAACCTTTTTTTCTTGGGAGTGGGTCCACACAGAGGTACGCAAACCTTACACACTGATGACCTCCGTTCTGACCTTCTCAATGAGCACAGACTGACCAGGGAAATCCATTAATAAGACATTTTCACCATTTAAGTTGGTACTGAGCTGGTCCACTACAATAAACTCCTAATAGGTTGCTTCCGTTTGTTGAATGATTTCCTTCTGAAACAGGAAGCCAGAGGAATGGCCTGTTGAGATGCGTAACAGATTAACATTCAACGTATGCCACAAACCCCACTAGATCTAAAACAAACCGAACAAACAAGATATTTAAAAGTGATTGTTTATTATGTAATCTGTGGAGGATTTCTCACTGTATTTGCCATGTATAATTGCTCCTAAAGTCATCACATGGAAACATACAGTATGATATATTAAGATGTATTAAGCCCAGATTAGCTAAGAGACTCATCATCATACTGTGATTGAAATCTTCTGTAAACGTCGATCACCGTTAAGTCTTCAGTCACAAATATTTCATCATAAATCCGGCTCAAACGCCCCTCATATAGGTTGTCAGCTTAGGATAATGTGTAGTAGTCTTGTAGCTGTGTTGCTTGCTAACATTATCTAACAAAAACGAAAAGAAGGTAAAATTTTCTGATTATGTAACAGTAGTTAAATAAACAATAAAACCAAGACCACCCAGGCTAGCTAATGTCTCATACCAACGATAGCTAGCTTTAACAACAATCATAATTCAGACCAGTATCCAGAACAAGATTAATGGGTGTTCACTGATACAATCTGGGCCAGCAAAGAAAAATAGTGTGGATCTAATGGGTACATACACACAAGAGAGCAGACATTGCTCATTCTTTTAACATGAATCGTTTAACCACTGGCACAATTCTAAAGGACAAGGACAAGATCACGGAACATGTTGGTTTTATATTTTGTATAACTAATTGTGTTAATATCCTAGTACTAGACAATGTTTGTTGGACTTATGAACAAACTGGACTTACGAACGAGCTCTCGGAACAGAAGTCTTTCATAACTTGGGGACTTACTGTATACATGTTTGCATTTGAGGTGGTAAAGTGTTGCAGTTTCTCTATAATCCTACAGGTGGCGCTTCGAGAAGCAGTATAGCACCCTGTGTAGTAGAAGTAAATTATTTGCTAAGTTTGTATAATGACATTTAATACTAATATTTATAAAATCGTGATATGGAATACACAATACAAATCAAATCGGCACCTGGCTATCATGATATCATATCGTGAGGTCCCTGGAGGTTCACTCACTCATCGTCTACACCACTTTATCCTGTATACAGGGTCGCAGGGGCCTGGAGCCTATCCCAGGAGATCTAGGTCGCGTGTCAGTGTACACCATGGACAATCCATGAACAACAGGGCAATTTTGGAATGTCAAGTACATTGTTAACCCTAATGCTCAAAGTAATTTGATGAGTATTTAGAACTTTTTGATATTTATGAGTTTGTAGAAATTACAATTTCACATTAGCTGCACAAATTTGATATTTTAAGTAACTGTAAGTACTTAAGTATCAGTAGCTTAAGGTAGTCACCTTAAAGTTCCACCAACTTAAAATCTTCCAGCCTAGCACTTTTGTTCCTGACGTCATCAGGGCAATAGGGAGCTGGTGGCTCAGTGGTAGGTGTTTTGTCTGCCATGTGAAAGGCCCGGGTTCCATTCCCAACAACTGGATGAAGCGTCTGTCCCAATCCCAGATAAAATGGGAGGGTTGCGTCAGGAAGGGCATCTGGTGTAAAACGTGTGCCAAGCTTGTGTGCGGACCGGACTGTCTGCTGTGGCGACCAGCAGGAAGGCCCACAGCAATTTATTTGATTTGCAATAACTAAAAAAAATTATAATTGCTATCAAATAGAATGAATAGTTAAGCTATTCAATAATGCAAGTTTGTTTACTTAAAATTGGAAACATCATTACTTAAAAAATTTGATGTAACTGAATACCTCACATTTTTTGAGTTTTTGCCAGCCTAATCTGCCTGTCTTTGGACTGTGGGAGGAAACCAAGAGTGCATGGAGGAAACACACGAAGTACCCACCAAGTACCCTAAAGGTGCGAGGCCACAGTGCGAGCCACTAAGCCACCATCGCCTTGTCCGTATTGATTTCTATCCCTAATAGATCATTTAATTGAATGAAGACAAAAAAAAAAAACAAGAACAACTCCATGTCTTATCTACATGTAATATGGTAATATAATATAATAGTAATAAATCTCAGAATTCCCAGAAACGCCTGTGCAACTTTTCTACTGAATCATCTGAAACGCTGTTAATCATCACTGTCGCATTTTGATCAAGGGTTTCGGTATGAGAATCTGCACAGCGCGGATGTCACAGGAACAGCTTGTGCTGATCTCACACTTCCGGTGATCTGTAAGGTGATATAATGTAACCATGCGGTTTGACATGATGTGGTGTTGTGATGCAGGTTAGAGGTCGGGTAGAGCTGAGCTCCGCCTGTGACGTCGGGAGGGTTTTATTTATTTATTTATTTATTTTATGAATGAAGCGTGGTATGCAAATAAGCGCAATTGACGAAAGGGAGAGAGAGAGAGAGGGAGGGAGAGGGAGGGAGGGAGGGGGTGAGTATGGCGGATTTAGTTCCCACCAGTGTGTGTGTGAGAAAGAGAGAGAGCTACAGAAATACGCCAAAGCACCTCGGGTTTAACCCCACGTGGGGGGTTATAAGGTTTACCCAGCATGCTTAACGTCGACGAAACATCACCGGGGAATCGTTTCCGCTCCAGCCACCCTTCCACCTCTCTCCCTCTCTCTCTGTGCTCAGGGCCCCACTCAGGCCGAATCTCTCTCTCTCTCTCTCTCTCAGTCTGAGATAACTGTGTGATCCTCGTGCGTGCGTGTGCGTGTCCAGGCACAAACGCGTGCGCGCGTGTGCGCTTCCGAGATTTGACGCGCAATAAATAAATATATCAATCAATCCCAGCAGTGAGAAAAAAAAAATAAACGCACCCCAGGAGAAGGAGGAGGAGCAGTTGTAGGGGGGGGGGGGGTAAAGGAAGGGGGCGGCAGAATGGGGTTTGAGAAGGAGGAGGGAGGGTGTTTTTTCTCTCTCTTTCTTTCTGTTTTTTACTTACTCGTCTGGCTGCGATTCCTCGGTCATCGTATCTCCCTCGTTTCACCTACAGTAATAATAATAATAATGATAATAGTAATAACATCCCCGAGCGCGCGCGCACCAGCGTCCAGTAGGCTCCATTTTGTCTCACACCGATCCCGGTCTCCTTTTTTCCCCCCTCTTTTCTTTTCTTTAAGCTGTATTTATTACAGCAGCAGTCGTCTCCTTTCTTTCTGTTTGTTTGGGTTTTTTTTTTGTTTGTTTGTTTATTTCGTCTTGCAGACTTCAACCAGCGCGCGACAGTGTATAATCCGACCCGATGGTCTCGTGGACGCCGGAGGTTTCGGTCTGCGGTGAGCGCGCGCGCGCGGCGGAGGCGACAACGCGGCGGTGGCGGCTGCAGTCGCGAGTTGCTCTCGGTGAGGACGGCCCCGCGCGAGCCCCATCGCCGCTCCGCGCTCACTCCATGTTGGATCTGTGTATAGAGTCGGCGAAAGACGAGTGAGAGAGAGAGGGAGAGGGAGGGAGGGAGGGGGCGGGGGGGTGAGGTGAGTAAGAGGGGGGTGCGGAAGTAATGACGTCAGAACCGACAGACCGACCGTTTCGGACGAAAATGCTCTTACCGCGCTTGTTATTCGTAAGGATACGTTATGAGTCACTTCAATCAAACGATTCCTTTGAACACTCTCACATTAACCGCGTTGTGATTCGTTTGACTCCCTCCTGCTCTGTCTATAGAAATAAAAGAAAGGATTTGTGTGAACATTGGTCAGAACTCGCTCATCGGAGGACCCAAAACCTGCCTGTCTGTCTGTCTGTCTGTCCAGACAGATTATGTCACAGCATCGTGCAAAAATGTCTGACAGATTTTAATGAACCTTTTGCAGGACCCGAAGTTAACCCTGCGCCATAAATGAAATGGAAATGTTGAGGAGAAGTGAAGTTATGAGTGGTTTTGTGCAAGATTATAAACTGCGATATATAATTTGGACTGCGTACTGCGCATGCGTCAAACTGTGGGCGAGTCTTAAATCGACTGTGGTACAGAATTGAATGAAACTTCTGCAGTACTTAGATATCTGCCTGACGTTTAACCTGCACCATAAGTGAAATCAAAATGTGGAGTAAAAGCGATGTTATGAACAGTTATGTGCTTTCATATGATTTTTACGTGATTTAATAATCTACATTAAAATAAGCTACTAAAGTGCTACTCGCTCAATGTAAACAAACACCTGCAGCAATAGATATTCATTAGAAAAGCTCAACTGAATTGTTTTTACTGGGATTAGTTCATATCTTTTCACAGCGCTGAAGGAAATTTTAACACGCTGGAGCTGTTGTTGTAAGCACACAACAAAACTTTATCTTTTAACTTTACAAGATCTACTTTTTGATTTCTCATCTGTGATTCACTCTCCACATACCGAACTGGGAGTGTATTTGGCTGACGATGAAAGAAGTACAACTTAGCATAAGCAAGTCATAAAAAACCTCAACCTTACAGAAAGTGATTTCTTTGCATTAAAAAGTTAGACAGAGAGTTCTGCAGTAAAAAAGAGACAGGCAGACATGTACGTGGGTTTCAACCTGAAATAATAATAACAATATCACTGATTACATATAACTGATCAGCTTATTTTTAGCTTTTACATTTTTTTTTTTTAACTTTTTATGTGAATGTAACTCACACTGGGTAGCATGGTGGCATAGTGGTTAGTACTGCAGCCTTGCAGGGGACCTTCGAGGGTTTGATTCTTGCCTCTGGATCTCTGTGTGTGGGATTTGCATGTTCTCCCCATATATCTCGATCCCACAGTCGAGATATATGCAGATTGGTCTAATTGACGCTCCCAAATATTCTGTAGTGTGTGAGTGTGTATGTATGTGTGTGTGTGCGTCCTGTGATGGATTAGCACGCCTATAGAGTGATATAATCAGGTACTAATTTAAATCAAGAAACCTATGCAGGAATCCTGTCATCACCAAACTACACACAAACCAATGACTGCCCAAAAATACACATGTCCAAATACATACATACATATACAAAATAAAGAGTATACAGTACATTCCTACATTGCACATCTGTCATGATTATTTAGTCTCAGACTTTATTGCCTCACCAAAATCATCCATCATATCACCAACGTCCA
This sequence comes from Clarias magur, assembly GCA_013621035.1. Classification (NCBI taxonomy): domain Eukaryota; kingdom Metazoa; phylum Chordata; class Actinopteri; order Siluriformes; family Clariidae; genus Clarias; species Clarias magur. The sequence goes on from QNUK01000355.1 coordinate 351,122, forward strand.
ACACTCTCAAACTCAGTGACATCATTCTGCCATTTCATTATTATTTATTTAATACTTATACTTGGTTTATATTTTGTTTTCATTTACACAATATGACATAAAGCTAAACATAGCATCTATATTTTTGTTGAACATCCCATTGCAGATTTAGCCCCACTTTGGCGTCATAATAAGCTCCAGGCTTTGGAAAAGGTTTTAGACCCCAATTTGGAGCCTAACTGTTTTGATTTATGTTCATTAGTGAGATCAGGTGCTGATATTGAGAGTTCATCCCAAAGGTTTTTAATGGAGTTGAAGTCAAAATTCTCTGTGCTGGACCCTCGAGGTGTTCCACTCCAAACTTAACACAGCATGTCTTCATGGATCCCAAGAGATTTAGACCTCTTAGTTCCAATTATGGGGAATTGTAAATCTACATCATACAAAGACATTTTACAGGGCTACGTGTGTGTGCTTCTGATTTTCATTGCATCAATTTAGGAATATGGGTGTAATGGTCAGTTGACGACATACTTTTGGCCTTATAATTGAAAACATGTAGTAGCTGAAAACTAATTGAGGCCCACACATGAATAACATTATTAATTTCATTTAAAATTATGTGAATGTATAGTGTTGAGTCTGGTTCAGCTTAATGGCAAAGGAGACTAATCACTCAGTGCATTAACTATATACCCCTTATACACCTCCCTGGTAACCTGTACCTGTTTATATTGCAATAAACACCTTTTAAGTAAGAATGAAAGTTTATCTACTCCAAAATCTTTTATGTAAGTACCTGCCTCAAACCACTTCCAGTTCCTTCAGTGATATCACGCAGACATGTTGAGGTGGTTTAGGTCATAGTGTTACTACATTGCCTAGCTGAAAACTTTCTTTTTTCACTTTCCTTTTCTTAGCGCACTCGTTCTACAGGTCTAACCACCCAAACATTTACGGAGAACTTGTAGAGAAAAGCTAGAAGTCATGTGGATTATATAGCGATATCAATACAGTTTAATATAAGTTTGAATACAGCATATCATTGTTGTTGTTGCACTTTGTTTGTGCAACCAATTATGTTTGAGGTGGTATCAAATTTTTCCCAGATTCACGCACCACAAATCCGGTCACTTTCGCATTACGTCCTTCCTCAGATTTTGAAAAAGACGACGAGCATGCATTCGGTCAAGCTGCGGACCTGCCTCGCCTTTTTCGGTTGTGGAGATGACAGGCTCTTGCACTGTGAAGTCTGTTGCTTCGTCTCAGGTTTGTACCCGTATACCCAAGTTTCATCACGGGTAATGATCCTGGACATGAAGGACGGGTCATCCACGACACACTCGTCATCTTACATTGATGTTCATCCATGCCACTCAAAACACCTCGAGCATCTTATTTGCAGCATCGTCGTAAACTTGCCGAATCATGTCAAATGTCTCTGTGGTAGATTTGCCCAGTTTCACGTAGAATTTTACATTTAGTCTTTGCTCTTCCTTGCTCTGCACTAGCAAATGTGGTAACACTTGTGGTCAAAATAGCAATTCAATTAAATTTTATTTCTATAGCGCTTTTAACAATGGTCATTGTCTCAAAGCAGCTTCACAGAAATGAAATAGCACCAGTTGCACAGCTCCCTATGTACAGTACAGTGGATGATGTCTTTTGGCACACTGACTTATGAAGGTCGGTGCTCCCTGTGACTTAGTGCAGCCGTGTGCTGCCATCTGTTACACAACTAGTCTCCAAACTTTTTGATACCACCTTTGATATATTGGCTTTGATAGGCTAGCATTACTTGTTAGCTATGTTAGCCTTGGAGCTCTACTGTAATGCAAAACGAAAAGGGATATTGTGTCGATTTGTCTTTTTTCTGATTTTATTGATAATAACATAGTATATAACATGTAATAACATTCAAAGTATGTAATCCTATTCGAAAGATGCTATGCTGTCAAGATAGTTTTTACCGCATTTAAACGTCATTCGTTCATGCTAAATCGGAAGCTAGCATAAACTAGCAACACGTCACATATAGAAATATTTAGTTTTTATGTAATAATTGGTTTTTTTATAGCAGAAAAAGACTGCTATTTGTTCTTTTTTCCATGCAGCTGTAAAAAAAAACAAAAAAACACTTTCACTTTCAATTTACAGATTTTTTTCCTTATTCTTATTCATTTTACAGCTGCATTGTATGTTAATTTATGTTGCAAGCACACACACACATATATACACTTGTTGTTACATATTTTATATTACAAATCCATGAATTAGCACTTAAAATGTTAATTATCTAAAGAACAGGGCGATCGCCGTGGCTTCAAGTAAACCATGTCATCTTCTGCCACCTAGTGGTCATGTTCCAGAATAAATATTGCCAACCTCATGAGGCGCTTATTACAGGAAATATCACTTGTGTATTAATCTTTATAATTATTGGCACACACACACTCACACACTGGGAACTGGGAATTAGCCTCATCTGCTTGTTGTTGGACTGTGGGAGGAAACCTGAATACCTGGAGGAAACCCACCAAACTCAGGGAAAACATGCAAACTCCACACACACACACACACACACACACACACACACCGAGGTGGAAGTCGAACCTGGACGCTGTAGGTTGATGTCAAGCTTTGTTGGAAAAAAATGCGAAACAGTTTTTTTTTTTTTTTTGCAACCACCTGTGCTTGAGATCTCTGACTTTTTTTTTTTCTATGAGCCATTATAACTACACAAGGAATGACTATAATGATGTCCCTTTTGTGACATCACAGTGTTACATCCTTTCACATACTTTAAATAATCAAAACGCAACACCAACCAATATTTCAACATAACAATACTGAATGACGGCTGTGTTCTCTCACGCACAACAAATGCTCCATGATAATAGGAATTTAACGCTACACAAGTAGTTTTTAAGCTAAATCTTGGTCAGAGATAATGTGATGTGTTTTCGTCATAGTTTATTTAAAGTCATATGTTTTTAATTTGCAAATGACTAAATAATGGACATCTTCTGTACCCTCTCATTATGAAGTAAGTTGCTCCAAGCAAAATCAAGAAAACTTTCCCCACACCATTACACTACCTCCACCACCCTCAGTTGTTGACTCAAGGAATGTGGGGCCACAGATTCATAATGCCAAATTCTCAATTTAATATCTGCATGTTTCAGTGGAAATGAAGGAAAACAAATACTCATAAAAAAGAGTATAATCTAACACCCTAAAACATTATAAAGTTATAAAAACATTATAAAGAATTATAGAGTGCGTTGTAAGTTGCAGGTCTGTGCTGAATAATTATTGTATTGAGTTTTTATTAATATAGAAGCGCATTGGGAAAAAACCCAGAGAACCTATTTCATTACTATACCTTAGTTACTACATCATAATTATGAGATAAATTCTTTTTCGTTTGTGAATGCAATGTGTTTCTGTAGATTGATAGAAACAATTTTTATAATGTGTTTTTGTTCCAGTAATGTGTCGTGAATATGTATGGAGACTGTATCTTAATCACTTACGTCAAACTGGGGCTTTTGATTGTGCAATACATTTATTCCTCTATATAATCAGATAAATAATTTTGTGAGTGGACCCTATCGCCAGTTCTCCGGTTTTCCTTCCTTGGATCACTTTTCGAATGTCCTGACTGCAGACCAGGAACATCCCACAAGTTTTGGACTGTTGTCAAAGTCGCTCACATGCTTACACTTTCCCATTGTTTTCTGCTTCCAACACATTAACTTAACAGAAATAAAATATTCACTTGCTGGCTAATATATCTCACCCACTTCCAGATGCCACTGGAATAAGATATTCATCTCTAGCTACTGTGACAAGGGCCAAATTGTGATGGGTTAGAGTAACTCCAAAATTGCAGCTCTAGTGGGATGTTCCTGGTTTGCAGTGGTTAGGATTGGCCAAAAGATATCCAACGAAGGAAAACCAGTAAACCAGAGATGGCCAAGGCTCACTGATGCACATGGGGAGTGAAGGCTGGCCCGTGTAGTCCGACTCAATAGAAGCTCAAATTGATGAAAAGGTTAATGCTGGTTCCAATAGAAAGGTGTCAGAGCACCCATTACTGTTTTGGTGGCATAAGGGGGACCTTACTCAATATTAGGCATAATGTTACGGCTGATAAGTGTATGTGTTTCGTCCAGCAGGAGGCGCCATGTGCACTGAGCATACATAAGATTTAGAATTTCAGTTTGCTTTGAAGTAGAAGTACTTCTTTGGCCTTGGCTAACTAATGAATAAAACTCCACACTTGCATGCTTCTATAAAAAATAATGCATGCCAGCGTAGAGCGATATGACCCGACGTGAAGTGGACAGTAGATCAGATAGTAATAAATAACAAGTTGATGTTAAACGCAGTCGATCTAATATGTTATCTGTCCTTGGACTCCTGTGCTCGACTCTCCACATAAACAACGGTTAACAACAATGATTACAAACACTATTGTTAATTAATACAGGACAATCTAATCGTTGATATGGTGGAGTTTTCCATGAGGAGATGTTTATGGAACATTTATGACAGGAGTATACAGTGTCAGTGCTTTGTAACAGTCACTATGTGTTCAGCCACAGGAACGCCTTCAGGACACGGTGCGGTTCCTCTGCCACATGAAAAGCGGCATTGTTTTGACTTATTTACTTTAACGGAGTGAAAAATATGTGAGCCTTTTTGAGAGAAACGATTGTTTACAGCTGCTATAATGAACTAACTTGTCTCAGAGACATTGAACATATTAAATGGCACTATGCACAGTGAAAAGGCATGACATATTGTCTACTAATAAATAGAAATCGTAATTGCCAAATTGCTGTGGTATAAAACGGAAAAAACATGAATGGGATAACTGGAAAGTTATAATCTTCTTTTGGCAAGCAGAACTGTGCTTTCTGTCAGGCCACATCACATCAAAACGACGATGATTATTTTCCTAGAATGTCACACCCCCTAGTGGTTTATTGTGTAAACTAAACAAAAAAAAAAAAGAAAAATTTTATAACAAAAGTTACATAGTGGCATAGTGGTTAGCATTGTCGCCTTGCAACTCCAGTGTCTGGGTTCGATTCCCACCTCAGGTCTGTGTGCATGGAGTTCACATGTTCTCCTCATATTTGCTCGGTTTCCTCCATGTACTCCAGTTTCCTCCATTAGTCCAAAGACATGCAGATTAGGTTAATTGAGCTTCCCAAATTGCCCGTTGTATGTGTGAATGAGGGTAATATGTCCAAGGTGTACCCCGACTCATGTACTATGTCTCCTGGGATAGGCTCCAGGCCTCCCGTGATCCTGTATACAGGATAACGCGGTATAGCCGATGAGTGAGTGAGTGAGAAAAATAAAGGCCCTTGGTTAGGTAGAAGGCATGAAACTTAACATGAACTGCAAAAGCATGTCTATTTAGACAGACCACAAACTATTAAATTGATGGTGAGTTTCTGTTGGACAGGCCCGAAGATGGACATATGTGTACTTTTCTGGTCAGACCCTGGGAAAGTTATGATAACAAACAATCGAGATGATTTTACACTGAGTGTTTTATAGTATTTATTCATCCACACACACACACACACACACACACACACACACACACACACACACACACACACACAAAAACACACACACACACACACACACACAGGACTTGAAGTTAAACACAAAGTCTGATTTAAACTGTTTATCCTTCTAGATTAGAAATATTTACATTTAAAGTTACATTATTCATTTACACACTGTACTGCTGGGAAAGTAGTCTGAGAACTGCACACTGTAGAGAGGAACGTGACTAAACCACGAGTCTGGGATTCATTTAAAGAAAGCTTTTTACACTCTTTGAGGGTTTTTGACATTCTTTAGCAAACTAAAGGTTCTTTGATTCCTAATATGGTTCTACCTGAAACACTTGTTGGGTTCTCCATTGAAACTTTAGAAGTTCCGCAAAGAACTGTAGTCTCTAGCTTTGACCTTTAATTCTGAGTGCAGATATCCACCTGATCCAATGCAAGCCTGTGTTTGTTCAAAACGTTAAAAAAATGTAAATTAAATTTAAATGTAATTATCCTTAAAAGAAGACATACATTTTGTGTTCCTTAAAAAAACTCAAGCAAAAAAAAAAAAAAAAGGTTGCACAAGTAATTCTTTAAATTTGCATTTTTATTATTTTTTTTAGGAACAATTTTTTTTTTCCTACCACAATTTTCCTAACAGTTCCAGTAACACGATGGGTAAAAAGAGCTCCTTCAAGGTTTTTAAATAGGGTTTATATATAAATAAGGTTTAAATAGTTAAGAGTTCTTATAGCTTCCCAAATGCTTTCTAGTTTGAGCCCTGCATAATGCATTAAGGTGCAAATCAATAAACACTTCCAGATTTTTATCATTTCGAAGCAGTAAAGACACATTGATTCTTATTTAAATGAATATGATTTTAGTAGCCATTTGTGTAAAACATTTAAATCAATCGATGCTCCTGGAGACAATTTTAAAAAATGATGGCATCGGGATGATCTTCAGCTCCACCTAGATCTTCCAGGAACCTGGAAACTCTGACTTGTTCGTATAATCCTGATCTAAAGCAGAAAATTCCTGAACTACTTTGAGCTCTCTGTTCTGCCTACAACTACACTTAAATCTAGCACTGTAAAAGATTCTTTGGTTCAGGGGATCCCCTGAATGGTTTGAGTTTGAACTTGAAAACAGACGTTTTTCCTTTCAGGAAAAAAAAAACAACAACAAAAACATTAATCATTCAAAATGCCCCTGAGCAAGCATTTTGAAAAAGATTGATAAATTTATATATGTAGGAATTACTTGCGCTCACATTTAGTTTGTCCCTCTGAGGGACCCCTTAAAGATTTATCATGGGTGCTCTCTTCTATTCCAAGTAGAACTTTTTTCGAAAATTAAAAACCTTTAGCTTGCGACTTCCAGAGTACATTGTGTGCTATTTCTCCCTAAGAGCTTGGGATCTTTAACATATCCCATGATGCTTGTGTCACTTTTCAATAAATAAGTTTTATTCAGTCTGGCATTTCCAGCATGAGTGGCTGAAAACATAACATGCTCATAAAAGTACATACTAACGAGATAAGAACATTATAATTGAAATGACTCATAAGTATAAGTGAAATGATCCTCAAGAGCAAAAATGAAATGCTGTATCTGGTTGGTTGCTGATGTGTGCAATAGCGGCTCCTTTAAGGACACACACTCCCTCACTACCTCCTTCTCTCTCTCTCTCTCTCTCTCTCTCCCTCCTGCTGTCCAGTTCGGAGACACGACACTGAATTAAGACTAGGCGACTTTCCGCGGACAGCATGGGGATTTTACCCGACTTGTAAACACAGCTGGAATAAACGAAGCACGATTTTTGGAACATCTTCAGCACCGCATCTTTGGATTTGATTTTTTTTTTGTTGTTGTTCTTGTTTCTTCTGCTTCTGAAAACAAGAAAAGAAAAGAAAAAAAAAAGGTGGAACCTAGCACTTTTGGCATTTAAAAGCGAGCAGGAGTTTGTGCAATGTGTGTGGTGTGTGTGTGAGCAGCTCCGGAGCTCGGTGGATTCCCCCTGGCTTGATGCCGTGTGAGTCCGAGCGACTCCGTGGTTCCGCACAGCCGCCATCGGCGCGCCCAAAGCCGGCCTCGGCGTGAGCGGGGACTCGGTGCTGCGCCGTCACCTCCAACACCTCCTTCACCAGCACACTCACCTCCTCCTTCACCTCCTTCTCCTCCTACTTCTTCTTCTCCTCATCCACCGCCTCCTCTTTCTCCACCTCCTCCTCCTCCTCATGGCGCAGCGGGTGCGTAAAGCAAAAAATCCCGGAGGGGAAAAAGTGATTTTTATCTGTCTGTGGGTTGAATGGAAGTCAGCTATCAAGTGTACACAGATTCAGAACGAATCATTAACAGTAGGATAATTGTGGAGGTTATCACTCTTAAAAAAAATAATAAAATAAAGATGGTAGAAAAGACGATCAACAAATCATTTTCAAGCACATCAAGTGGTTTTTGTTTGTTTGTTTTTGCTATATATATTATATATAGACATATTGGGGGAACTAAATACCTGTAAATATAGGTACATCATGTGGATATATAAGATGGGGAATTCTGACTTTCTGATACCAAACTAAATACATTTTTAATAATAATATAGTAATGAATGTTATATAATGTTACACCACTCGCAATTTAAGGCACAATTTGTTGTTACTTTGTAAAAAGTCTCAATCTCGCCTAAAAAATTCGACGCTACTTTGGAAGTGATTGACCACAAGATACAAATCTAGGACTAAAACAACTAACTCATGTGCGTGCGTGTGTGTGTTCCGAAAAGCCTTGAGACGTGGCCCATTCTGGAGTAAGAAATTTGAATCCAGCCCTGAGGACATTTATTTGCAAATAAAATTCCATTCTAATAGGTTTTTTTAATATACAGCCAAGATTCGGTTTTCTTTATCAGTAATTTATAATCCCTTTAATTATTTTTCCAATTTGAATTTACATATTTAGTATAAATGGTTAAAGATTTTAACACGGCTAATGAAGGCTACACACACATTGTTCAGGGTTCTATGCAAAGTTTTATTTTTATTTTTTAATTTAGCATTTAACCAAAAAAAAAATAAATAAAAAAATAATAATAACATTTAATGTAACCATAAGTTTTTAAAAAATAAACTTTTCTTATAATTGAACAAACTAAGAAACGTTTACTTCTGTTCCAGTCGCCTAACGTTTGCCCAATTATAATTAGCCTTATCAGATTATAGGAAATTGCAGATATTGGATTAGATTTGTGGTTAATTTTAGGTTAATCTTTAAACACACTCTAATAATGATATAAATAAATTTTGAAAATATATAATACACAAATAAATAAATAAATAAAATATTTAATAATATTTTCAAAGCCTAACGTGTATCCTTCTTTGTTGTTGAAAAGTCTGTGGTATTGTAGGATTGTTATTCTAAAGTATTTTTTAAAATAGTCTTTTTTATTGGGGGAAATAATAAACAATGCCACGTGTGTTTTAAACTTTAAATATATATTAAAAATCGGGGACATGAATTTGATTAGTCTGTATGGATATCGTGTTTTGTTATGAATCATTATATTTAATAATATTGGTAAAGATGTGTGTATTTTGTGCGTGTGTTGTATTATTCAAACCGCATTGAATTACAGTCTGGAGATTTGCTGTTTTAGATTATTAATTCTGTGTGTGTGTGTGTGTGTGTGTGTTTGTGTTCAGTACGAAGATCTGGTTCATTACGGAGGGGACGGCCTCGGGATCCCGACCCCGGCGGTGTACGGTGAGCCTCACGCGGCGGCGCGCGCCGTGCACGCGATTCACGGGGGACCGGGCCCTGGTTCCGCCGCCGCCGCTTTGCACGCGCACCACTATCCGCTGGCAGCGGCTCCAGGCGTGGGATCGGCCGTTAACGACGCGCTAAAACGCGACAAAGACGCCATTTATGGGTATGTGTCCTCCATTTATGGCGTTAATAATAAAACCCGGCACCTATTATGGAGCTGCTGGAACTGCTGCAATATAGAGTGAAGTTTGTGGATTGTGTAACTACATTGCGCTTATTTTTAGTTTTATTATTGTACTCTGAAATCGTGATGATTAGCCTGATATAACACGCACTGAAATAAAAACAGGAAAGTTAAGAGAATTTCTGCTTAGATGCCCGAGAATTCTTAATTACATATTTAGAGCGTGCAATTAAAATATGCAATAAATGTGCATAATATCTTCCTAATATATACTGTTATAGATATAGTGGTTGAAAAAAGTTACATAGAAATCACGTGTTCATACCGTTTATCCATTTCTGCCTATTGTGCACGTGATTTTTGCTTTAAAAATATTTCGTTGATTCGTTCGTTTTCAGATATGATTCTTTTATTTTGACGTGATCCTGCATTTCTTGTGTACACAACATTTTACCTGTTTTCCCCTCGACGTTATTTACATAATCACACGTGGTTAAACACAGAACCACGTGTGAAAATATTTGTGATTTTTTCCCCCCTTGTAAGCTATTTCTAGGTATCTGCTCTAATCCTTATGAATTATTTCAGAGGTCCTAGATATGATTTCTGTGCTTTGTTTAAACGTAGCACTGGCATGCAAAATCTAATTAACTGAAATCACGCAATCAGTCAATAAATCAATCTAGAAAAAATAAATAAATGACAAATGAAATATGACTAGGAAAAAAGTAAATCAAGGAACGCTTTTCAAATATAGCACGTCACATCTGTAAAAGCGATAATACAGTAATTATTGTTCATATAATCTGTATTAACTAAAGCATCTGTATAGCAGCTGTTCACTTTCTAGATAAACACACAAACAAACAATCAAACAACACCCATGCTTATGGACACATGCTATGAACATTGGCTTTATTTGATTTCCTTAGTAACAAAAAGAAGCGGATTTATTAAATAAAACGAGCACACGCACACACACACACACACACACTAAACTGTTCATGGCCTATAATGTCGAGGTGTAAATGCTGTTAAACTGCAAAACACTTAAGGCACTGGCTGTGTTCCAAACCGCACACTGAACTAACCTACTACTAAGTTATAAACGGTTGTATTAATGCAACAGTACGCCATCTTAGGTAACCATGGTAACCCATATTAGCAGGTCATTCCGCTTTGTGAGTTTGCGATTTGGGGCAGAGCCAGATTTTCCCCTTTGTGTTTTGACATTTTATGGGCTTGTTGTGAAATTGTCTGAAACTAACACAATACTCTGTTGGTAATTATTTGCTGGTGAACAGACTCAGGGGAAACAGCCTCAGGATTAGGCTCAATAATTAAGAGAGGATTGATTAAATTAGGCTGATTATGTGAATTGCTAAAACGTTCGCAAGGCGCTAACGTATTCTTTCCGTTATATATTTGTATGGTTTTATTGTGTCCCAAAGTAACAATGATAATCGTAATCTAGCACGCCATTTATAGTAACCATGGTAACCAGTGACCTTGTTTTGGCGTAATGTTTAAGATTTACAGCGTTCTTCCATTTTTCTTTTTGATTTGTTTTATTTCTTCTTTGAATGATTTGAGAATTAAAATGAAGAGTATCTGATGATTTAATATTTATGATCGAATATTGAAACAAATGACAATCCGTTTAATGTATAGGCCAACGTTTTGTTTGTTTGTTTGTAAAGCTTCGAATACACAGCCTAAAAGCAACGACACAAATGAGAGCTAAATCTCTAGCAATTTTTTTAAACAAACTTGCGATTTTGGTTTTGTTTAACATGTGCATAGATTTTTGTTTGTTTATTTATTTGAAATTACGCAATCCGGTGGGGGGAAAAACAGTAACGCATTATGTGCATAATTTCCACATGAATTTAATTCACACAATCCTAAAAACACTTGTGTGTTCGTTTAATTTCGGCAGTAATTGTGTTGATGCTATATATCTTTTATGTTTATTTTAAAGTAGAAATGAAGTCAAGGCTAGAATAACGCTGATTAACTCATTCACCTTAGATTAGCTGGTCATTGTGAACTACGTTGGGGAATTCTGCGATTATATATAGAGATACATTTTCAAATAATAATTAAACGTTAGGTAAGGAAATGTTTATTAAAAAGCTACTTTGCGTTTTTATTTTGTTTTAGTTGCGGTTTTTATTTCTTGTTTTATAAAATCAAAACTAACCAATGAGTTTTTTTTTTTAACTCATTGTTTTTTCTTTTTTTTTTCTTATGTATTTTCAGACACCCGCTGTTTCCTTTGCTTGCACTGGTTTTCGAGAAATGTGAATTAGCGACGTGTACGCCGAGAGAAAGCGGCCTGGCGGCTGACGTCTGCTCATCCGCGTCCTTCGACGAGGACATTACCGTGTTTTCAAAACAGGTCCCTCTTTCCCACCTCTAATCCCCTCTGCATGGGTTTAATGACTTCTAATGAGTCGTGTCGAATAAACGCACTGAAATTTAAAACTTGACCCTGAAGCGCGAGTACGCATGCGCTAAGCTCATTACGCTCTTTATTAATTTAATTATGTTATTTCTATTACAGATAAGGACTGAAAAACCGTTTTTCACGCCCAATCCTGACTTGGATAACCTGGTAGGTTGCCTATTAAAGAAAGGCATTATAAAGATCGACTTTGGATTAAAATTTAACTAATTGTTCATTCATGTGCAAAATTATTTACAGATGGTGCAAGCAATACAAGTGCTGCGTTTTCATCTTTTAGAATTAGAAAAGGTGAGATTTCTTGTTTTCCTATTATTATTGTTGTATAGTAACAAAATAAGAGAATTAGTCTCAAGTAAAATCCGTAAGAATTCGCTCGTAAAATTATTTTTGCCGTTTTTTTTTCTTTGCATAAGTCTGATTTATTTTGCGATTCCTTCATTTGTCATGGTTTGTCGTGTGATTTCACCTCTAATTTGCTGATTTTTATTTTTAATATATTATTCACGTGCTTTGACGCGTTTAGATGCAGTGTCAGGGCATGTCACGCTGTATAATTCACCTGTGTTTCATGTGCAAACAGACATTTAATCAAGGGATTTTTTTTTGACTATAGGTCCACGAGCTTTGCGATAATTTCTGTCACCGGTACATCAGCTGTCTGAAAGGGAAGATGCCGATGGACTTGGTGGTGGATGACAGAGAAGGATCTTCCAAATCCGACAGCGAGGAATTTAGTCGAAACTCCGGCGGCACCACAGATCAAGTCAGTCTATTTCTGTAACCTATCAGCAGGGGTTTCCCTTATGATTAGCCTTTATTTCACCGTGGGATTTATTTCATTTGGAGCCCGTTATCCGTAAGCGGCTTGTGCGCATGCGCGTCTGTCCTTCTCTACATTATGTATAATGAAAACACGGGCTTAATGTCTAAAAACATCCACCAATGACCTTTCAGCCAAGGGAGCCATGTCTATCCCGTGCACTTACCCAGCACAAGTGGCCTAGTAAACCTGTGTCAGGATTTGCTTGTACTGTAACTGATTATGGCATTATTTATTCATCTCTGCAAGAATTGCTTGCGATGTTCCCACACACAAACGAATAAACAAATTAATTAATAAATATATAAATAAAAAGAACAAGAACAAAAATAATCCAAAACCAACTCTAGCCTAGATCTAAACAGGTGTGCAAACATTTTAGGCATGTAAATACACAATGTTTGAAGATGACAGATTTATCTTTTATAGTGAATAGAAAGAAAGACAGCCTTTATTACATTGTGTAAAATGCCAACAATAGGACATACTATCCTACTAAATTCTACCTCGTCTTCTTTCTTTCTTTTTTTAGTGATTGATTAGTTGGTTTAATTGTTATGTTTTTTGTCTTGAGAATCAGTAATGCATGTTTTGGAACATGCTAGCATTTTAAGTTTGCCAAATTGTGTTTAAACTGGTGTTTATTCTAGGTATAATATGCCATATATGAAGAAATATGTGTAATTCATGGGAGTTTTCACAATGCATAATTATTTTTGAAGATTTCAATGATATTGAATTAACAACAACAACATTACAACGATACAGAGGAAATATCTCCATACATTCACATAAATTCACATAATTAAGCAATTTCACACACAACCCCAGATATTTTAACACAAATTAATCATGAATAGTAGAGACAATTTCTTGTGTTGTATACGTATAAAGAAATTATAATCATATAGAGGATGCTTTAAATTAATATTCTGATAAATATGTGTTAATTTCCCTTACGTATGGAGACTACTGGGATGCCCTGCAGGAACTTTTATATTGCATTAATATGCACCAAAATTATAATAATAATATCTAGACTTTATTGTTTTTCATTAAACTTACTTTAAGTGCTCTTTGGGTGATTAAATATTCTCCTTCTACAAAAAAAGACGAAGAGTTCTACTTGGAACCCTTCTAACAGAGAAATAATTAATTGTAGGCTTTGACATTTGACGCGGTTCTCAGTGAAGGACAGCTCAATAACTATTTCCTAAGAGTCTATATGCTGTGAAGTGAATTGCAGTAAATGTAATATAATGTAATATATTACATTACCATGGTGTGTTATTCGCAGCATATAAAGGAGATTGTTTTTACTAGAGAGAGTAAATGGGCGAATCCTATTTGTCCAGAGTTAATGAGACACGGTGGCATGACTGGTCCTTAATTCTTGTTCTTCAGCCTTGCCTTCAGCCTTGTACGTCTATCCTGCACCCTACGTTCCCTCCCTAACTGTATATTGTACAACATATAAAAAAAATCTTTCAAACTGAATGGCACAGAATATTCAAAGTGTAGGCACTACAGAAATGTTAGTGTCTTAACCCCCTGTCAAAGCATTAATAAAGGTTACACGGACATTTGAGCTCAGTTTATTTCTGAAAGCAGGCTTGAACGACTCGTCCTTAGTGTTGTGCAAAGGGAGGTTTTGCTTCGGGTCGTACACAGTTTACAGAAGGTTTATCCACCACAGCTGTTCCGAGGTCAGCGCGGAGTTTGAAGTTTTATGAAGGTTCGGCTGCAAAAGCACGACGATGACGCAGGGGAGGAATCAGTGTTTATGTGCAAGTCGAACATTATTACTCAACAATCATGTTCTGTATTGGGGCTGAGTTTTAAAAAACATCCTGCTTTTCGGGTGGTGTATATAAAAGAGCCGACGCGGGTCTGGCTTCAAAGGCTCATGGGATGGTGTTGTTTCTGAATGAAGCCACATGTTTACATTTCTGTGTTTGCTTTTCATATGAGGGAAATACTTGTGTGTTAAATGAGTTTTCAGACTTGTCTAGATGGGCTTCTCTCTCTCCCTCTGTCTCTCTATGTAGTTTTCTGTGTATGTGTGTGCTTGCTTACATTTTCGTATATGCACCTAAACACATGCAGACATACTGTAGCTCCATGTGTCGCTTTCTCATAAAAGTTTCTCCTGAGGTTGTGGGATGGTGATTGTTATGTTACGTACTTTTAAACATGTAATCAAGTACTTGAAATTCTACACATTGCTTTGACAGGGAATGAAAAAAAAAAAAGATAGAATTACGGCTTTGCCGCATCACACCTCCAGGGTTCCTGGTTCGTTCCTGAGCTCGGGTTACGGTCTGTTTGGAGTTTCTCATGCTCCATGTGGGTTTCCTCTCCGGTTTCTTTCCACCTCCCAAAAAACATACCTGTAGGTGCATTCTTGACTCCACATTGCCCCTAGGACTGAATGAGAGTGTCAAGGTGTGTGTGCACGGTGCTGTGTGATGAACTGGCTTCTGTCCCGAACGTTTCTTAGGATTCTGCAGATCTACTATGATGCCAATATTTGAGTCTCGGCGAAAGCAGAGGGGATGTTGGGTGCAGAATGTTGTGTCTGATGTCATGTTAAATCATGAAATCATGTTTTGTTGGGTATACACAGTGTGTATACACTAAGCTGCTTGCTCTGATCAAGTTCCCATGCAGAAAAAAAAAATCCCTACCAAAAGCATATATATATATATATATATGAAAAAGTCAATTGAAGAACTGAAGAGATGACTGAAGTGCAGTCCAGTTTAGCCGCTTCATTCTCAGAACAGCGTTGTGTGTTTTTTGAATTCCCATATGTCATAACAGTGAACATGCGCTCACCGCCGCCCGCATTCAATCCCAACCACAAATATCCATCCTGGCTAGCTACATCAGCTGTGAGCTTAGCAAGCCATGTTAATTGTTCAACACCTCGGACACCTCTGCCGGCTTCACAGGCTAGCTGGAGCATGCTAACCAGGCAGCCGCAACCCACGCAGCTCACGTAATGGAGTATCTTTTTGCTAAAATGGCCGAACGGTCTGTGAAAAGAAATATGTTTTGCTCAGGAAAAATTCAAACGTTTAAGAAGTTTGGTTCGCACTATTCCTAGCTCTGCCCACTCGTCCTGTTTGTTCCTCATGGTACAGTACACTGGGATGAGCGAGCAGGTTTTATCATAGAACTTACAGTGCAACTTATATAGCATCGGAAATAAAGAAACGATGGCATTTTCCAAAAAAAAAAAACGAAATCAAAAGTAAAGGCCCCACAGACTAGAAATAACCAGGCTGGTGGAGAAGAAAGAAACAAAGAGGTGTTTATATATCTTGTGCATCATGATATTTAGTGTAGATGAACCCTATCATCCCCCTGCCTCCATATGTTTTAGCTGCGTTCTAGCTCTGTCTGTCTATGTGTGTGTGTGTGTGTGTGTGTGTGTGTGTGCATGAAAACTGAGCATGTGTTCTATATTATCTCTTACAGCATGAGTCTGGTATGCAGTTTCATACTGCACTGGACCAAATCATATATCACCAATATATCTAATACTCATTTCTCTCTCTCTTTCTCACACACACACACACTCATACAAGATGTGTTGGAGGGAAGATGATTCCATCTCCGTTCACTCCACAGAAGGTCCAGCACCCTGCGGCGGACGCTCCAGTTCTCTCAATGGAGACAACAGTAGTGAACATGGTACAACACACACACCCAAACAGACACACACACACACACACACACACACACACACACACACACACACACACACACACACACACACACACACACACACACATAGTGGCTGTCATATTAGCATGAGTATTTGTGAAGTGCACACCGAGTGCCAAGTGAAACAGAGCTGCTGAGGTTTTGTCATCTCTTGCATAGGTTTACACTTTAGCACCACCCTGGGGGTCCACTACTACACCACTACTACTACTACTACACACACATACACACTAATTCATATGGGAATAAAGATATTTTAGGTTTTTAGTGTGTGTGCGTAGATTTGTCAGGAAATGGTGCGTGGTGGATCGAAAGAGAGTCTGGTCTGTGCTATTCAACCCTGTGCACCAAACCATGGCCAATAAAAAACAGCATACACACTTCTCCAAAGCATTCAAGTGCGTGCAAATGTGTGTGTGTGTGTGTGTGTGTGTGTGTGTGTGTGTGTGTGTGTGTGTGTGTGTGTGTTGTGTGTTTCCTCACAGCTGTTTGGCTGTCTCTGTCAGAATAACATGCTCCCTTAGTTGAGAAAGAAAGATAATGTGTGTAGACATATTTATACTTTTGTGATACTTTCCTGAACTAGAACTACACAGTTCCTGTTGTGCATTTCCACCACACTGCAGGAACCGTAGAACCACAGCTGTTTCATTTAAGTGTTTTGCAAAAGAAAAAAAAAAAAGTGGATATTTGCCCAAGTTGCTTAGGTTTTTTATTTTTTATTTTTTGGGTTTGCAATGTAAATGCACCCAAAGTTCCTGAAAAAGGTCTTGTATCCATGGTGTGAATATATTCTCGAATGATGTCCAAGTTTAGAAACACTTGTGTGTTTCTCAAACACCCTCCCACACACATATTTAACAAATCACTGACATTTGGCACAGTAAACCCTCAACGAGTTCCTGGTCCATCACAAGTATCTATTCAGGGAACAAAAAACACAACAACAACAACAGCAACAACAACAACAACAAAACAGCAAGGCCAGGAGCTAAAACTGGTCCCAATTAATCCTCAAATCCCCTTAAGTTCCTCAAAATGTTCCTGTATTACTGAAAAGGCTTTGCAGCATATAAGCACTTCTTAAGTCCCTGCAAAATAGTCCGTCAGTTCCACCTGCAATATAAATGTGCCTAAAGTTTCTTTAAATTCCTGAAAAAGGTTTTCGACTCCCTGAAAAAACTACCTGGTTTCCTGACAATGGAAAAACACCTAAATGCCCTGTGTTCCTGAAAAGGCTTCCGGGTCCCTGACCAAGTTCCTGCAGTGGAAAATCACTTTACAAATGTCTAAACATGATTAAGTTTATACACGTCCTCCCCACATCAGGACCAGCCCCTGAGACAGTGCAGGTCCCGGTCTTTACTTTGAACTGATACAGGAACATCCAAGTGGCCAGGTTTCCTCTCCAGAGGAAGTGAGGTTCCTGCACAAGCGTAACAAGCGAGAGAAGCTTTCTGCTGTCTTCCATTCACTTCGAGTCATCTTTGAAAAAAAGAAGATGCATGTCATGTCGTCTGGAACTTATCCACTTCTGGAGACAGTAAACAGTTTATTATTTGAACCACAAGCTCGACAATCAGCTCATTGTTCCAGAATAACCATATGTTCATACTAGCTGGGGGCAAGCTGATGACGTCACCACAGATTTGTCTCGTAGTAGTGTAGAAACCACTACTGTTGTCTCTTGTGGGTGTGGCCTATCTGAGTTATGATAAGAACTAGTAATAGTATATAATATAGAATAGATATGATTTTCACTATTAAGGCAATGATTTGATATTTGATGATATCACTGAATTTAGACCGCTAATTCATGTAAGAACAACAAAATTTTCAAAGTTTCAAATAAAAATTTTCAAATTAAAAATGAAAAGTTTATGATACCACGAATTTGGTACAACATTATTCACTTATAACGGATCCATATTTGATGACACTACTGAATCTGCTATGTTGCTATTCTATTTATATTAAAACAACATGATGTTTACTTGATATAATTTAATGTGACCAAATTTCTTTATTCACAAATAACAAATAATTACATACAGAAGAACGAATTAACATATCCAAACTTTGGGCAAATCATCTTGTAATCTTTTGAGTTGTACAGGAATTTATCATTAATATATTTCCTCCCCTGACATCTGAAAATGGTTTTAATAGATGATCCTACTTCCTGCTTGTGAAGACATAAATACTTTGCCGTCTGTAGACATAAAAAGTCTTTGCAGTAGTACATTTCTAATGCTATGCTAGTTAGTCCATTCCTTAGCCGTGATGCAAAAGGATTAGCAAAGCCAAACTGTAAAAAAAAAAAAAAAACCTCAGGTTTCAGGTATCAAAACTGTTTTTCGAAGCTCTCACTTATAATTATGACAGTAATCAGTGTTTAAGTGTGAAGTTTAGCAGATGAAAGCAGCATACAGTAATTCTCAGCGGTCTCTGCTAAGAACCTAAAACGGCTCAGGGTTAGCCATATTAATTATGCATCTCTACTGAATGGAATGATCTCAGGGGCATCACAAGGCAGTTTTTGTATGTGTGTGTGTGTGTGTGTGTGTGTGTGTGTGTGAATGAGGTCCTTGGCCAGATGCGCAGCGAAAATACACATAACTACACAAATAAACTGTTGCTGCACTAACCATGTTTTTGAGCATGATGCACACGCACATGCGCACGCACACACACCAATGAATTCTGCTGGCTAGGGCTGGCTAGTGTGTATGTTTGTACATGTGTGTGTAGTAGTAGTCAGGAAATGACGTTCCCTTAGAGTAATAAATGCTAACTGTACGGCTAATGTAGCCTGTGCATTTAAAGGGTGGAGGAGTGTAGAAAGGTTAGTACTGGGGCTCTAAAACAACATTTAAACTACCTCATAGCATAGAAATGTAGTTTTTAAATGTTTATCTCCTCTTGGATGGCTTAAACTGATGATTTAGACTTGTATTTGGGACAGATGTGTTATCTTAGTGGTAAATTCCCCTCAGCTCCAGAATGTGGCCACCAGAAGCTTTTAATACCTCGCTAGCTAATTTAGTTAATGTTAGTGAAAATGAATTAAAATATAAATTCATATATTTTAATAGGTTACCAAATTGTTGAGCTAAGGTGACTTTACCCAAATACTAAAAATGTTAGCAGCTAAGTATTAAAACAAACAAACAAACAAACATATTTAATAAACTCCACAATATGCTAGTTAGAAACTGTTAGCCACAGTGTCTAGATTCTAAGATAGCTTTGTCAGTTAATATTATTTTCATTTTATACATATAATATATGATTCAATTAATTGAAGCGTTAAACATAATGCTTGAAATCAAGACTCGCATACTGAAATCCCACATTCAAATGCGAGCTAGTTTGGCTGGCTAGCAAGGTAGCAAGTGGTTACTAGAGTGATTACTAGTGATTACTCTAGTCATTACTAGAGACAGCAGAAGGGGAGAGGATGATATGTTTAAAGTGTTTTGTGAGATCTAAATGACATGTCTTTACTAAATTTTCCATTAAAAATGAATATCTGCTCTATTCAGATATACAGTGTACTATAAACAGAAGGTTTCCCTAAGGGCTGTTAGCTAGCTGCCTAGGTAGTAGGAAAGGGCTGGAGGAAAAGTTGACGTGTTATTGATAGTTTGTAATGATGTGTTTAGGCTGAATTTTTTTGTGTTTTTCTGTAGAATTCAGTACATTTAATATTTTTGCCACATTTTCTGGATGTACACGGTTGTGAATTGTGAGAAAAACATTTTGTTTAATGTGATAACAGTTTAAGTTTGATGATCTTTAAATGGTTAGATAGCCTTAAATAGCCAGGATTTGTTTGTGTTTGGCTCAGATGTCTTTTTTTCAGCGCTAAATTCACCTCTGTCTAGGTGAATCTAAGTGCTAGGCTAGCTAATTTGGGTAACAGTAGTTAAAATTATAAAAAAAATTTCTGATGTATTTTGACAGGTTTGGCTAGCTATGAAGTATGTTGATTCTAATAATCTTACTAACAATACTTGTATTGAACTGTATCCAGTACTAGCTAGTTTAGTAGCACGTAGCTAGCTGGCTTGTTAGTAGGAATGGTAGGAGGAGACAACAGTTTGAATGGTTTAAAATGATATGTTTAAGCTGAATTTAGGGTTTTACTTTGATTTATGCAACCTTTTATACAATAGTTTATGCAACTCTATTTTTATATACATTGAGAACTGTGAGGCATTACAGCAACATACATGTTTGCGAAAATCATAGATAGCAACATAAACATTCCTCTTTTTTTGCAAGTCTGAAGTTAAAAATTAGGTTACGTAATTTTACTGCTTTCCTAAAAATGCTATATAAACGCACATGCATATTTATAGAAAGTTATTTATGCTAACCTTTACAACAACAGGTGACCTTTTGGACCACGGTGCTGCTTCTCCAAGCACAGGGGACGACGATGAGACAGACAAGGACAGGAGGAACAACAAAAAACGAGGGATTTTCCCTAAAGTGGCAACCAACATCATGCGAGCATGGCTGTTCCAGCACCTAACAGTAGGAACAAATATTTCCATTTTTTATATTTTATAATATTTTTCCAAGTTTTTTTTCTTTGTCGTGTACACGAACGGGCAAAACGTTTTACAGGAATTGTATAGATATGTAGCTCTCTGTTTATAGATGTTTAAGGATGAGTGTAAGAATTTATTTTACTGTTAGAGCAAATCGTGGGCCTCCTAAGGGACAACATTCCACACCACAGCCGTTAGACATACCACAGTTTATTATCAACCAAAAAATTTGCTTAAAACACATATCACAGAGACAGTTTGATTGTAAGATTAAACACAATAAAAATGTTATAGGCTACTGGGCAGTCTCTTAAAAAGCCATACATTACAGTACAGCTCAAACTAAAGTGCTGGTGCTATCGGTTTACAATGACTTTACAAGAGCTGCTTTATGTTAAGGGTTCGCAGACACAAGAGTATAAACACAGAACACAGGGCCAAAGAAAGACAAAGCTACAGAGTGCAAAGAATAATCTTATCATGTGGAAATATAGGAACAATGATCTAAAGTTTCTCATTTTACAATACAATACCATTTTATTTTACAGTAAAACTAATTTCATTAGTTCTGGTTTTTTACATGTGTGCCTAAATAATATATATAAAATTCAACATGAAAACTTAAACATTTAGAAATAAATAAAATAAATAAGTAAAATTATTTAATTTGTAGAAATTTCAAACAATATTAAAAATACATGTAGCATTTTCAGTGCATCTTTAAAGAATATTTATAATAAAACAACATAAAGTGGATAGTTGATTAATATTTTGCTGTCCTGATCTCCAAATAACCATGGGTTTATATTATTTACACTCTTTGTGCATGTAATATAAAATATTATCATAAAAAAAATTCTGCACTTACTAGATTTAATGAAGCATTAGAAATTTATGTATGTATTCACATACTAGAATAAATAAAAAAAAAATACATTTTAACTAAGCCCTATTATCAGGTTACTGTACTTCTTTCTTTCTTTTTATTTTTACTGTACATCTTATGTACAAATTTTTAACTCAAATGAAATTTGTACCTAGCTGCTTACTTTTGCAAATTCTTTCTTTTGGTATTTCTACAAATCTCACATAATTACTGTTAGTAAATGTTTCTGTAAAAAAATGTACGAAACATTACAGGAAGAAAAAAAAATGTTTTTAATAGTCAGAAACACAATGTGGCCAAATTTAAGATATTTTTGTCAAACTGATAAAAAATGTTGTCAAACTTCTTATTGTGATTTTCCTTTATCTTGTTCATGATCATGGCTTGGAAAGTAAACATTTTGCATAGCAAATGTATATCATTTGCCATGCAAATAGCAGATAAATATTTATAAGCAGTATTGAAGATAACCAACCAAATAGATTCATTACATTTTATGTTACTGTGACAAATTAGGAGAACTAATTTTGGCATTTTTTATTTCAACTTGTATTTTAAATCTTGTTTAGTACAAATTATAGACTAACAAGAGTTTAAGCAAATAATAAATAAATAAATAGGCACAGATTCTGCTAGGAATGTGATAGGATTGTTTTCCATTTAGTTAATTATGTAACTTCCAACAGAAAAAGTTGAAATCATGAAAGAAGACAAATATATTTAGAAAGTCACATCTTTACTCATTTCGATCAGGGTTCTAGCAAGACTTCGATGTTAGAAAATCAAACGTTGAAAAAAGACTTTAGGAACGAACAAAGTGTAATGATGGTACCAGCACTACAGCTTATGATTTTGAGCTGTAAGTGAAAATGGTAATCTTATATAAAGTGTTAGTGTAAAAGAAAAAAACACAAGGCAATTCACATTGTGAAGGCATGTAGCATCATCTGTCTCTTTCATTCTATTGGTATTTTACTTATGCTTGCACACACACACACACACACACACACACGGGCTGCACTCTGTTGGGTAATTAGCGTGTAATTTGCCGCCCTCCTGTTAGCAGATGTGCAGCAGAGTGTGTTAAGCCTGCAGCAGCAGTGAACAGGAACAGCGCTGGCATTTGGCTCTTGTTTCATATCTCACTAATCAAACGCATGCCCTTGATGACACACATCCTATGCTAACATTCTGTAGCGGTCAATAAAACATCACACTGCAGGGTTATTTTTTGGTGTGACAGAAATATGGCTAATGCCCATGCAACGTTTGAGACACAAAGTGTTTAAATTCATGCTTGTATTTAATTCTTCCAATTGCCAATAATATCACTGTAACAAAGTGGCCCAAGTAGCACAACCTATAAATGCGTGCTACAAATCGTTAGAATTTCGGACACGTGGACAAACTTTGTCTAAGATCCCCAAAGCTCGTTAAAGGTCGGGGGTCACGGATACCACAGAATGCTTCAGTTGTCCGGCTGCTCATATCTGCCAGAGTAACCCGCAGAGAAAGTACACACAACGGCAAAATGGTCTGGCCCGTCCTCTGAGCTCCCCTTTGATGTCACTGATCTGAAATAGAAAAAAGGAAAAATCTATTCGAGACTTCAGTGCCTGACCGCCTGCATGCTCTCCCCGATAAACTCTCACTGTGTACATTTCTTATTCATGCTGATGTTTGTAAAAATTACATTTCTCTGACCTCCGCCTGCTGATTATGGCCTAATTTCGTCTGTCAGAATCGCAGGCGCCAGACTAATTAGCACACACACACACACACACACAAACACACACACACACACACAAAGGTTTGTGAAGACCTTGCAATAAAATATTACTTTGCCACACCTAAATTTGATTTGAACCTTAATCTAACTAATGATTTTTTTTGTTTCTTTTATTTATTTTTTTGTTCTGCTTTAAGGAAATCTGTAATTTCCATTAAAATAGGAAAGAAATGTGGCGACTTTAAAAATGGGGACCAGTGAGATATTATTTGCTTTAGGACATTTAGGAATTTGGATTTTACACAAGGATTTGAAAACATGTTCACACACACACACACACACACACACACACACACACACACACACACAGTTGTCTTACTCTAATTATGAGGACCTTCCACTGAAATATTCCTATGCTACATTTAAATCTAACGTTCCCCTTAACCTCAGTAATTAAAAGGAAATCCTTTGCTTCTTTTGTTTTATTTTATATTATTATTATTATTTAAGAAATTTTTATTTCGAAAAAGAAAAGAAAAAGGCAGTTTACGTTGTGGTGATCTGCGAAATGGGGACCATTCAGATATTACTTGCTTTGTGAAAAGCGGTCCCAACAAAGTAAAAAAAAAAAAGGAGAAAAAAATCGCCTCCAGCACACACACGCACACACACACACACACACGTTTACCTTTGCACCATACATCAGAGACTGGCAACTCTGCCCTTTTCATGACTTCTTTTTATTAACAGCCTCTGGTTTTCTTCATTCGTGGCTTTTTATTTTTATCTCCAGCGGCTTTTTTTTTTCACGCTACCGATTTTAGTTTTGCGCCTTTTCTGTTTGCCTTACTGCTCCTTTTGAAGTGCAGAGACATTTGGAAGCAATGAACAAGACTCTATTAGTGTCACTAAGGTAAATGGGTGAAAAACATGGTGGTGGAGGTGGAGGAGGGATTTTTTTTTTTTTGGTAAATGGGGGGCCAGAGATCCCTTGGTTTCCCTATTCTCCTCCTCTCCTCTCCTCCATCTGTCCAGGGTCGAACTCACTGTTATCAAAACATCATCCATTACGGAGCTGACAGCCTCATCGGGGGACCCGGGACCCTGCGAAAAGCCGTGGGGAATTTCCGTCACTGCCCCGCGCCAAAAGGGGGGAAAAAGTAGGGAGGGGGTGAAGGGGAAAAAAAAAGAAAAATGAAGGAGAGAATGAAAGAGAGGAGAAGCGATTCATCATGAGAGCTCATTTTTTCTCTTTTCTTTGAGGTGGTAAGCGAAGATTGGTGGAGTGAAGAGAGATGGAGAGGCAGGGGATTATCAGAAAATCCCGTCGCTCCCTGACTTTGTGTTTTATTCCTTCAAGTCACGATCCAGAGTTTGTGAAGTCATTTTTGTTGATTACGAAAGATTATTTTGTTTTGCAGATCTGAAGTACCTCAAATTTAACAAATAAGTCATTTCCACATAACGCGCCCATTGTGTTTAACGCAAAAGTAATGCAGTACATGCTCAGGATTTCATATTTAATAATGTAGACGTTTGCACGTGTTTTAAAACTATAAGAAAGTAGTCAATGTTTTACAGATGATTTTATACATTTTGACCTTAAGAAATATAGTTTTGAAGGCAAGCGGCAAGACTTTTGCCGAATGTAAACTGTAGGTTTTAAATTGACCGGATTTTTTTGTAAAATATTAAATATGCTATATATGGAAAAGAGAAAAACAATTTATAAAGGTCAAATTTGTAAAACATTAAAACGTATATTAAACATATTTGAAGATTTAAGGTGTTCAATTTTGTTTTAAAATTCTTGAAATTCATACTTATTTACCTGACAAATATTAGAACTTATTCTTTTCCTATTCATTAAACATTCTGCATTTAATTTAATCTTTTTATAGTTTGAAATTCTTCCAGTTTTATATTATATGTTTATGTTAGGTTTTCTTGCTTCTTAATTGTAGATAAAATTATTGTTTGCAAACATCTAAATATAAAGCAAAAATAATAATAATACATTATGGGAATTTTTTTAACAAAAAAAAATTGAAGATGGTGGTACTTTTATTTTGTGGTTACGCAGATTTAAAAAAAAATCTCCATTTGTATATGTTTGATAATAAATTATTATCATTTTAATCGCAATACAGTATATTATGTGAATACAGTATTGAAATTTATAATTGATCAAAAAAATTCTCTTTCGGGATGAGATGTTTGTCTGCCATGTTCTTCAAAAACCTCAAAATTAACTTGTGATTCTGTTGACTATACTCGCCATAAAGTACTAATTTAAAAATTGGATATATATATATTGTCTGAGCAAGGATGTGCAGCAGTGCCAAATGGCGGCAGAATAAGGAACCCGAGTATGGACTTTATCTCATGAGCTTGGACACTGTCAGGGAAAAACGCTTTCCATCTAGGCAGCCTAATCTCCGAGGAATGTTGGGGAGGTGGCGATGATTGGAAACGTCCGTGATAAAAAAAATATTGTTTTTAGTGAAAATCACTTTAGAAGAATCTGTGGCAGATCTCCTATTTTGTTAGTATCTTTTCAAATTCTTTGTTGCTTATTTAATATGAAACGCTTCTTGATGTTTCTAACTGTAGCCTTTTTTAAACGGAGTATCACTATATGTCTGTGCGCACACATGGTGTGTTTTAAAGGTGTTTTAACTTTAATTCCCCAGAATTACTGATAATTAGGGCACTAACAGTTTTATTACCCCAGAAAACAGGATAATCACCTCCACACACAAACGCACACACACACACACACAAACACACACACACACACACACACACACACACACACACACACACACACACACACACACACACACACACTTACTTCCTCATCACCCAAGGAGCAGCGCAGGCTCATTCAGCTGTAAACCACTAAAGCTCACTAAAGCTCACCCACAATTTGCTAGCAGAGCAATAGCGACAGGTGTTCAGCACCCAAAAGCTGGAGCGAGGCCGAGTTGTTAACACCGCTGACCCCTGATCAGATTTAACGCCGGCCGATCTGTATTTTCAGCTCCTGATAAGATATCGCATCTGATCCGGGGTCAGTACATAATCGCACACGGGGGTTTTCTTCATTTCCGCACAGATTCCCCCCGGGATTACGACAAGGGTTTAGGGGTTGCGAAGCCTTTGATTGCAGGATTGTTATTCGTAATTACTTTGTTACTTGCCATTTGGAATACAGAATGTAAACTCATTCAAATTAGCACCAACGCTTCCTGTTACCCTTTTGTTTTGTTATTTGTTTTCCTCACAGAGCAGTTTATATTGTGATCAGGGATGTGATTGTTAACTGCCATGAAGGATTGTTAAGGAAATAACAACAATAGCAAGCAGAAATGTAAATGGATGAATTTTACTTAAGTCATTTATTGTTTAATGATACAAATAGCCATTTACGCAGAGAATGATCAAGATGCAATAAAAAATAAATACAATTTAAAATCTATGCTAAAGGCAAAATGATGTTAAGGATATTGTAACGATTTAATTTAAATGCATTTTTAAATAATAGTTTGTTGATGACAGGGTAGTATTATTAAACTGGCCTTATTTACTTACTAGTACAACATTAAATAAATATAAAGTTAGAAATAATAATATAATTCAATTCAATTCAATTCAATTTTATTTATATAGCGCTTTTAACAATTGACATTGTCGCAAAGCAGCTTTACACAATAAAAAGAAGTAAGTTTTTATGCAATGTGTATGAATCAAAATGATAAGATTGTAATATATAGTTATAACGTTTCGTGGCTTGTACCAGTAAATTCCTCGTTACAGTTGAATGTAATGTAAATTACAGTAAATTTGGCATGTGAATTTCGGAGGCGAGTTCTTAAGTCGAAATTTTGTATTGCGAAACGCATTTTCCCATAGGAAATAACGTAAATTCAGATAATCCGTTCCAGTCACTCAAAATATTCCCAATTTTATCAATTTCCAACACTATTCATATTTCTGCATCTAAAAACATTTAAAACATTTATTTAAAAAAACATATAAAATATGAAATAAATAAACATTAAACTTTAATTAACCTTAATGTATTTAAAAACGAACTTAAAGTGGCTTGCTGCCGTGCTTGCTAACATCCTTGGGGCCCATGGTGCTTCGCCAGGTTTTCTGTTGACGCAAACAAGTTTTGAACGGCTACCAGGCGTTCGCACAACTTAGCCGGCATTCGGTTCGGCTCAGTTCGGTCGTTCGTATGCTGAAAATGCTTTACATGCCAAAAGCACATTTCTTGCACAATATTAGTTTCTTGCACAATTTTAGAGGCGGGGCGTTCCGGGGGTAACACTCAATGTACTATGTATTGAGGTGTAGTGATGAAAAAAAGATGCTGCGTTCCAATATAAAGTGTTAATTCTGAATTTCCAATATACATTTAGAAATAAAAAAACAAAAACAAAATCAAGTCAGAATTCCTACTCCAGCATGTGATGATCAGCACAACTGCTTACACCATCAACAGTGAACAAAATGAACATTCTGTGCACATTTTCTGGGTAAATTTTTGACATTTACCAAATAATATTTCCACTTTCCCACTTCCACAAATAAAGCTGTGATTTGTTCTCAAGTCTCCATCGGGTTTTTGGTTCCAAGTGACTCCGCCCCATAGCTCATTGGGATATTATTGTTAATGTGTCCTATAGTTTATATAGTCTACTGTACTGTACTGTATATTTGCTTATCATGGTGCTCTTTTGCTTGTTTTTATGTGTATGTTTTTTCATGAAATTCTTCCGCCTTTTTTTCAAGTCTTTCAAGAAAATTATATAACGCAGGATATCAGATTAACTGTATTGCGCATACACCCAACAATCTAATTACTTGACCTCTGTCCAGTGTCTTAAAATGTCAGAAATCTGACATCAGTATGACCAATGTGTGTTCTTTGTCCTGTGTGTTAGCACCCTTACCCGTCTGAAGAGCAGAAGAAGCAGTTAGCTCAGGATACGGGTCTCACCATCCTCCAGGTCAACAACTGGTGAGTGTGTTTTAAACTGAAGAGACACCGATACACCATAAAGTCACACATTTGGAAAGACGATTGAGTTTGTGTAGACTGATGCCAATATTCCTTTGCAAAGATCTAAAATTTGCACAAACCTTTCCTCGCCATAAGAAGCATTTACATTACATCCAGTTGCGCATACTTCTCGTGGCCGATCAGAAATTGACAAGCGAAGAGAGTTTTAAAAAGAATTCTTGCCATTTACTGCGAAATTTAGTAAATCGACATAGACATCGTGCCATGGGTCCCAAGAATCCTATCAAGGAGCGCAGCAAGAATAAAACAAAGCCACTTTCAGTTTTGCTTTTAAAACGGCCTGTGCCAAGAGAAATCATAAATTAAGGGTAAGTTAGGTTTAATATCTATTTATTTAATATTTTACCTTATTTACATGTCTTTTCTAAATGTTTTGATTGTTTTTATATGGAAACATACAATTATATTGTTGGAAATTGGCAATATTGGTAATATTTTTGATGGCTGGAACAGATTATCTGCATTTATATTACTTGCTATGGGAAAATGCGTTTCACAATAGGAAACCTATGAAACGGTTTAAATCCGTATGCCGAGGTAACACTATAACAATAATAATCCATTCATCCATCCATACGTCTAGGAACCTCTGTAGATCAACCAGAGATCGTGGAGCCCAATGGGAACCATTGTATTAATTCCCATTTGTACGACCGTAGTAGGAGCTCCAGTCAACATTCACACGCTTATTTACACAGTACGGGCAATTTGGGAATGCCAATTAGCATGTCTTTGGACTGTGGGAGGAAACTGGAGAACCCGGAGGAAACCCACCAAGCATGTGTAGAATGTGCAACCTCCATGCACACAGACCCGATGTGGCAAGACAATAGTGCTAACCACTAAGCCAACAATGCCGACTATAATAATAATAATTATAATAGCAATACTTTGGACTAGAAAAAATTTAAATAAACATTTTTTTAGTTGTCGTTCCAGTTCCCTTGGCGACGCTGACGTTATAGAATGTTGGCAGCTCGTTTGAGTCAGACTGGAAAGTACCAAACTGATTTTCATTGTAGTCGCACGTTCCCTCAGCGACGGTGACATTACGGGTTCTCCCCAAGTCATTACATCACGCGAGTTCAGCTGGTACTCGCCAAAATCATTTTCATTGTTGACGACCTTGCCGGGTCTTTCCAGCGCCTTTGCATGGGAACAGTGTGGTCCATTTTCGGAACAGGTGAGGGGGTGGCATGAGGAGTGCAAACAAGCACTTGTCAAGTTAAACAATTTTCACAGTGAACAGCTGGACCGGTTTATTTAAACACATACACACACACACACACACACCACCAAGTCCCCCTTCACACACACACACACACACACAAAGGCTGACCGCTGCATAACCCCACATTACGGTGAGGCCAGGGGAACATTTTATGATGGTGCAACCCATGTGTTTTTACGTTCTAAGGTTAAGCAGCCCAAGTGTCCATAACAACACATAGGAATTCACAGAAGTGGATTAATTCATTGTCCTGAACATTAATAATCATGATGCATATAATGAACGTATAGTGTTTGTGTTGTGCGGCATGTCTTGGCGAATAACCTTCATTTGTGTCTCTTCAAGAGCGCCTCAAATAGCTGTAGCATATTTACCACATGCTTTGTATTTATGGTACATGCTTGCCATGTGAGTGTGCAGTATGCGTGTGTATATGATGAGGAGGCAGAGCCTGGCGCTCGTAAAACCCCAGATTCATGGTGTGAAGCGAGGGGTCAGCCAAGGGTCAAACTTTTACCCCCTAAAAGAGGGGGCAGGATCTGCAACCGTGTTGGCGTTTTGTTCTCGAATCCGATTGGTCACTGGACAGGTGGCGTGTCATAACGGCGCTGATTTATTGGCAGCGGTGCTGATCTGGGGTCAGTTTTTAATATTCCTTTCTCTGATAGTACAATGACATGGACACTTAGAAGAAAAGATCATGAAAATGTAGTTGTTAAGCGGTACACCTTAAGCACGCAACTTTTGTACATCTCGTATCGTTTACGTAGAAAAGTGCGGGTATTTTACAGCTTTGACTCTAAAACGTAATTATGGTCCATTTATTTAATTTACATCTTTCTTAAAGGACATTATGTCCACATTTAAAAGTACATATTAAGGCTTCAAAATAAAAGAGTGACAAGAAAAGGTACAGTTTTAGTATTCCTGTTTCTGAGACACGGTGTATTAGCACTTTAAATCATTTCAAATGCAATCACTTCCCCCAGTCGCTGGTTTAATGCCCTGAATCTCATTAACAGTCAAGGACACCTTTTTTAATATTTTCGAAACGGATCCATTTGTCCTCCATAATTTATTTTAGCTCTTCCCATTTCTGGTGCATAACCTTCATTAGCTCAGCGCCGGCCTTTTCGTGCCATACAACCCCCAGCTTTTTTCAAGGGAACAGGAAATGGGACCGCGTGCCCCGAGGTCAAACAGTGAGGACATAAATCATGTACGGACCCAGGGCACTGGCACCTTCAGGTCAGAGGTCACGAGGGGGGTTTTTTAGACTGAGGAAGACCAGAGCTGCACCTCTGCTCGGCGTGTGACGTCATGAGGTCGCAGAGTCAAAGGGTGAAAGGCCAAGCACTGTAGGGGATAGATACTAAATACTAAAAGTGTTTTGAGGCTGTGCCTGTACATCGACATCTCTGACATTAAAGAAGAACTCCACCGCTTTTCCAACTTAACCCCTGATCAGCACATCTGCAGTGTGGGTGTCAGTGATGTGGACTAGGGATTTCAAGTTTCTCATGTTTCTAAAAATGTAATTAAAAAAAAAAAAAAAATATATATATATATATATATATATACATACAATAGCAGCAGAGATACGTTTTGGTCTCACTTTCCTGGGAAGGTCTTCATGAGAGACAGTTTCATCCTGGAACTTGATGGGTTTTGCAAATGCACTTGACACAATACTGTTTTTGAAAGAACTTTTCCAGAACAGCCGATCTTCATGTCTTTAAATAACATCTGACGTTATTGTCTATTTCCATATATATTATTTGATAGCGTGGAAATCTTCAATACTGTTCTCCAATGTGGACAATTAATCGCATAACAACACTTTTTAACTTTTGATTGGTGTTTGTGTGTATATACTAGATGTGCCTTCGATTTCGTTCACGTAGTATTTAATTGCACACTCATAAGTGCGTTTTGGAAAATGTACAGTGCCATCTGTTGAATTTTGAGATTAATTAATGATTTTTTTCAAGGTCGAAAAAAGACGTTTTCCATTCAAATTACAAAGTAGCATATCTTCTTTTCCCATGGGCCAATTGAGATGAAATAAAGCCTATATGTTACCCCAAGCCCAGCCAAATACACCTGTGAAAACCGTATTCAAATTCGTTCAGTAGTTTTTACGTGATGCGTGCACAAACAGACAGACAAACAGACAGACAAAAAAAAAATCCCAAAACCATCTTGATGTGTTTTATTACTCATCATACGTCGCCACAAATAATTTTTGCACAAATATCTAATGTACAGACACGCCCACTTTACAGTTTTATAACAGGTATAGATATACTATATAGTATGTAGTATATACACACGTGTCAATAGTATATAGTGTATATAGTACCAGTTCAAACCTTAAGAAGATGTTGGTGCTACAGTTCCCAAAAGAAAAAAACAACATCTTTCATGTAGGATAAACTGATCACAAGTTAAAAACAATAAACAATTCTGGTAACTAATCCCTGTCCAAACTGTTAATTTATTACCTATTATGAATATATAATTAAAATGATACTTAATATCCGTAAAATAAATACAAATATTAGTACAAATCAATTATATTTTGTAACATATAAATTAAAATATAAAATATTAAAATATGTTTAATGGATATACACATATTAACATAGAAGATCAAGAGCAATAAATACTCTACAGCAAGAAAGCTATGTGACTAAATCATGCACTGTAACAAAACCTGATATTGTAAGTGTCTAATACAAACTAAAGACATTTTGCCAATAACAGATACATTTAAGATAACCAAAGTTGAGTTACACTTTATTTAAATATTACTTAAAATTATAACAAATAGCTCAGATGGACTCTAATATTCTACTCACGGTGGGAATAATCGTCTAATGGGAATAAAAATGTATCGTCACCCCAGTTGGAATATTGTGGCCGGATCCTCGCCGATCAGAATGAGAGGTGTACCGGTGTAAACCTTTGATAATCCGTTCAGTAGCTTAATATTAGCCAGGTAAACACTGGATCTGATTGTTTCTTTCTTGTTGGAATAAATATAATCTTGAGACTTGCAGTTTCATATGTAGTAAAGGAATTCCAGGAATGGAACCAGTCATAACGCAGAAGGCAGGGTTTATCAGAAAAGATGGGAAGCCTAACCTATTCGCAACGTTTTAGAAAAATACTTCTTCTTCTCCTTCTTCTGTTATTTCTGGCAGATTAAACACTTGAAAGCAGGCAGAGCCACTTTTTGTGTAATTAAATGCTTTGAGCACGTAAACATGCGTCTTATCAGCTCAGCGTTCATGTAAACAGTTAAATTGGAATCTCTAATCAGAATGGTTTTAATCAGATTGGAGAGATATTAGCCATGTGAACATAGTTTCTAAGAGAGATCCTTGTGTTTAGTGATACATTTTATATGGAAAGAAAACAGATTAATGATTGATAAAAAATTTTTAAAAAGGAATAATTTTGGAATTTCTCTCTTGTTATTGCTGTGATATATTTTGGTTATGCCGTTTAATGTCATTTTTTTGTCATTTTAAGGAATTTTAAGTGGGTTTGGAGTAAAGAGTTAAGCTCTTTTTGTCTTTTTTATGTCAAAATTTGTTTTAAAAACCATCTAGGGAAAGACCTGACCACTTTCAGGCTAGGTTCCAGGTAAAATTTTCTAAAGAAAAAAAAAAAAAAGTGAATGTGTAATTAAATGCTAAGCTGTAAATCTAATAGATTAACCATCCAAAGAGCCACAGCATAAAGAAAACCATTGATTCCTCTTAAAACATAAATTACATAATGTGACATGTAACCAGGTTGTTCTCACTATATTTATATCTCCAGGTTCATCAATGCCAGGAGAAGGATAGTCCAGCCGATGATCGACCAGTCGAATCGTGCAGGTGAGGCCATGCTAACGCTGTCTTACTCCCACTAAAGCTACTTGTCTCGCCTGCACGCTCACATACTTCGACTAAGTGGGTCCAATATGAACCAAAGAAGTTAACAGAGTTCCAAGGGTCTTTATTAAGTGACACAAAACAAATCGCTGAACCGAGTGATATATTTCATCCTTCTATTCTCTCTTTTCTCTCTCTCTCTGGCTCTTTTTCTCCTGACTGTCTTGAGCCTTGTTTCTGTTGAGCTGTAGTAAAGTTTATGGGCTGTGAGGGGGGTGTGCGGGTCGGGCAGGCTCCAGGCCGAGGCAGGGAGGAGGGCTGGGGAAGTTCAAAGGCATTTCTGTGGGTCTGAACTGCTGCCCTCGTGCCAGTTAACCAGACACAGCTCACAAACCCCATACGGACTGTACGCTAATGGGCTTCAGAGGGAGGGGAGCGGGGAATGGGAATGCATGACTGGAACACTATAGCGATATGTGTTTGATTTGAGAAGGATTTTGACTGGAGTGTGTGTCGTTGTAGTAGGTCACAGTGGGCCGTACACTCCTGACAGTCAGCCAATGGGAGGCTACATGTTGGATGGACAGGCTCACATGGCAGCCAGAGCCCCAGGTGACATATCATTTATACTATTCATGCATTTAAAGGAGCATTATTTAAAAGTGTTTAAAAGTGGTTTGTAACATAAATATGCTTTCAAAGATACTGAATACCTTATAATTTTTGGTAATGGACCAATCGACCAAAAATTATGCCTTAGGTTCATTCTTCTGGCCCAGAATTAAGCTCCGCCTCCAGGTTAAACATAGCTGCTCAGCTGTAATCGTATATTTAAAAAAAGACAAAAAAGGCAAATATAACAATTTTTGTTGCAGTTAAGATTAGTTACAGTCTTAAACTCTTTGGATACCTTCCTCAATTCCAGGAGTAATATCTTAGATAGAGAATTAACTTTCTTGGTTACAGTCTCAACTTTCTCAGCTATAAGATTAACTTTCTTACTTACAATATAAACTTACAAGAAACTTTAATACATTCAAGAACAACTTTCTTAGTTCCAGGAGTAATTTCATAGATACAGAATTAACTTTCTTACTTACAATATCATCTTCCTTAACTCCAAGATTAACTTAATTCATTACAAGTACAACTTTCTCATTACAAGTAATTCCTTAGATTTAACTTTTTTATTTACAAATTTCCTTAGCTACATAATTCATTTTTTTTTAGTTACAAGAACAACTTCCTTAGTTACATGTGTACTTTCCTACATACACGATTAACTTTTAACATAAAGATATACAAGGTGGGCAACTTCCTTAGTTACAGAACCAAACTTTCTAAGCTACAGAATTATCTTCCTGACACCTTCCTTAGTTGTAACATTTACTACTTTAGTTACAGGAACAACTTCCTTAAATACAGCAATAATTTTCATACTTACAAGTTCAACCTCCTTGTATACAGCAGTATCTTTGAAACAAGGTGAATTTCCTTAGTTATAAGATTATCTTCAATAGTTCCAGGACTGCCTTGCTTAAACTACAAGTACATTATTAACTTTCTTAGTTACAGGATTATTCTTTACATACAGAATTAGCTTCCTTACATACGATACCAACTTCATTAAGTACAAGATGAACTTTCTTATTTCCAAGACCAACCTTCTTGGTTACAGGAGCAACTTCCTTAGTAAGAAATTCAAGTTCATTAATTACAGGGTGAAGTTCCTTAGGTAGCTTAGAGAGCATTACTTGGCTAAGCTATGGCATTAACTTCCTTAATTACAGGAGCAGCTTCCTTACCTACAACATTAACTGACTTAGTTACAGAACCACTTTCCTGAATTAAAGAATCAGCTTTCTTATTTACAGGAGGAACTTGCTTAACTACAGAATTAACATCTTTAGTTACAGGATCATCTTTTTTTTTAAACCTCTAGGAATCATATACCATTATATCTACCTTAGCAAAGTCTGATTCACCATAATTACCTTTTCTCCTGGACGTATTTGTTTACCGCCAGGATTCTATGAAGATTAAACAAAGAATTATATTAGCCTCGTCTAGGAGAAAGAAAGCTGCTCAGCTCAATCCCTTTTCCCTTTTTTACAAGACGGGCTTCACCTGTGTGTGTGTTTTGTTTTAATTGAAGCTGTAATTCACCTCATGGGCAGCAGAGGGCTCTGTATATTACAAACTGCACCTTTAAACACATTTAACAACAGGTATTTGAATTGTACTTGAATGAAGGAAACGACAGTGAATGATTTCTCCCCCAGCTCTCTCACTTTCTCTTACCCTCTCTCTCTCAGGCTCACTGGGGATGGGGATGGACAGTCAATGGCACTACATGTAACCAATGTGTACTGCATCTTAACACCTACCTAGGTGTCAGGTAAGTCTGCTTAAGTGTGTGTGCTTGTGTGTTTGTCAGGAGACGTTTCTGTAACTTAAACAAAAGGAAACTCCAGTTTCAGAAGAGATATATTTCTCTTGTTTTTTTTTATTAATTTGCCTTATTTCCCATTGAGAAATATTGTCTTGTAAGAGAAGCATTTTTTTTTTCCCTGAGTACACAATGATGAAGAAAAGAACAAGCAGCTGAAAAGAGAGAGAGCGCTTGTTAGTGCCTCTGCGGGATTGCTGCTTTTCACTCCCTCTTTATGAATCATTGTATTCAAACAAATCCATCTGTCATATCCCATAATGCCCCACAATGCCTGTACAGTTGACCTCCACCCCTTCCGCATGCAATTCTGCGAGCTGAGAGAGTTTACCCTGCTAAATCTCCCCTCATATGTTTCTCTTTTCCTCTCTTTTGTTAAATTCGTTTTTTATTTGCTCAGCTGTTATTTTTTCCTTTGACGCAAAACACACTGAACCTACTTAGCACTTGGGTGCTACATTGATGTTCCAGGGTCATGTTGTTATTGCTAGCGCAGGTACAATGGCAGTAAGTGGAAGAACAATGATTAAGTCATAGCAGTCAGGTTTCGGCTGAGTCGCTAATGCAAGATAGGAGGGGGAAAAATACAAAAGAGGCATACCAGAAAAAAAAATACAGATTTTTTCTCTCTTTTTTTTTGTCGTATTTATTTTAGTATATCCGGTCAGTGTAAGAATCTTCTAGACAAGTACTCTTGGTTTTTGTTTGTTTCTTTGTAAATCACATTTCTAAATAATTAAAACAAAACATTATTGAGAAATAATTATTGCACAGTATTTGTTAATTATTAAATCTCAGTGTCAGTCTAAACCACGTTTATCTGTTAGCAAGCCAGTGTGAGATTAAGAGGCCCCACCTTCACCCTAGCCCACCAGGATCTCCTTTAATGGCCCAGACATGTGGAAATGTTTTGGAGTGAGGTCAGGACTGTACGGGCGATGTGGCAGTAACTCCCAGCCGAGCCTCTGAACTGCGCAAGTGGTGCTGGTGAATGATTGTATGCACTGTACAGTTGGGTCACAGACAGATGCGTCTCTTATGCAAGTTTGTGACCGTCGATTTTCAAGAATCATTGCGTTCCACTCGCTGATGGCTCGAAGATCGTAATTCTTGAAAACGTTCAAATGTTTTACCGTGGGACTAAGAGGCTCATCACCGTGTGCGCTTGAACTCCTCTGTCAAGTCAATCGGTTTTACGCCCCCATTTCACCAGAAATTTCATCACATGTCCCGGTTTGACACATTTACAGCAGAGATGTGATGAGATGACAAGCGTGATGTTGTCTTTGGAAGCAGATGCGTCTGAGCCGGGTGTAGAGATACAGTAAAGCGCTGAGAGCACGAGGTAGACTGGAGGACTAACGTGCAGCTGCATTGCTGTCTTTATGTATTGAGATGAAACGAGGGTTAAATCCCAGAACACCACAATCAGCAGGTAATCAAGTGGCCTTCTGGTCTGTGTTTATTATAAACACATAAACACACATCTTGATGAACAAATCATTCAGGGTGTATTTTTCCTTTGAAGGTGTTTCTGAGTGGAGTTTTCCGTTACTCTGGTCCCTTTTCAAAGGAATATAGTTTAAGTTCGCTTTTCAAGGATGGTTTTAAGTAGAAACCCATTTGGGAAGAAAGAACACTAAGGAATTCCTTTTTTTTTTTTTTTTTTACTGGAATACTGTGATAAAATCTAGAATCCTTAGAGGTTTTTTAACCCTTGGACTCATTACTTACATAAAAAAGTGAGAATATATATATATATATATATATATATATATATATATATATATATATATATATATATATATTTTAACTAATTAAGACCTATATTACTAACAGTAATGTAAACTTTTAGTAGAAGTACTTCAAGCGGCTGTCTAACCAGAGTAAACAGCACAAAGTGTTTAAAACATGTTCTGCCTCTCCTAATCATTGCCTGTGAGGACCGTATGGTAAAATGTTCTCAAAAGCCAGAAGTACAACATGTAGAATCCTCCACGGTTGTTTTTGTTCATGCTGCTCATTAGGAAAGTCCCACAGCTGAAAATGTAGTGGTTTGGTTCCTAAAAACAGAGGGACGATGGCCAGTTTCTCCGTTTCTGAAAACCGTCAGCTGGTTCCTTGAAGCAGCATTGGCTCCAGTACTGACAAAAGAAAAGAGAAACACTGTGTACGCTGTAAACGCCGATATTTCTCTGTTCGCTTTTGCCTTCTGCCTCTGAAACTGAAACATGCTCGCTGCTCGCGTTTGGAGTTTTGATTTTTGATTTTTTTTTTCCTACAGTACCAAAGATGGCGAATCGTCAATGCTACAAATCCCAGAAGCCTGATAAATTACCTCTCCGTGGCTTAAGGAATGCAAGTGCCTCGCTGCCACCACAGAGACTGCTGCAGCAGGCCGTTCCAGCCGTCTCGTTCAAAATGGCCGTCCCAGCTGGAGCCTGGCGAGGACTGGGACATCAATCATAATGAGTCAAAAACAACAAAACAAAACAAAAAAAACGCTAAAAAGAAAAACACCTCTACTACTCCCAGCCTTACCTGCTGTAGGCTCGGTACAAAGACTGAACTGCCTTAAAGGATTAAGACACTCAAATGTTAAACCTCAAAAAAATATTTTATCCAGGTGTTTGAATGTTTTTTTTTATTTTTTTCTTTCTCAAATTCTAGAGTTTAGAGATCAGGAAAACCCAGAAATGACCTCCAATAGACAGTCATTAACTACTGCATAAAATAATAATCAATATTATCTCGGGATGTTTTGTGAATTAATAATGTATTTATCTACAGTACATATTTACCTCTGATTCCTTATTTATGTTTTGGCTTAAAAGCAGGGATTGTAACAGCAATGAGATGTCCATAGGTACAGCATCAACTTCCTAACTTAGAGGATCAGCTTCCTTAGCTACAACATCAGCTTCTTAAGTTACAACATCAACTCCCTTGGGTACATCATCAGTTTCCGTAGTAACAGAATCACCTTCTTTAGTTACAGAGCTAACTTTCCTCAGTTACCGGATCATCTTACTTTGTCACAACATCAGCATCCTTAGCTACATTCTGAACTTCTTAGTAACAGAATCAGTTTCCATGGTAACAGCATCACCTTCTTTAGTTTCAGAGCTAACTTGATGGTTACAGCATTAGCTTACTTAGTTATAGCAATAAATTCCTTAGTTACCTCGCAAATGTTTTTACTGTAGTTACAGCATCAACATCCTTGCTCAGAGCATCAATTCTCTAAGGACAGCATCAACATTTTTAGTTACAGCTTCAACTTCCGTAGGTACGGCATCACTTTCTGTAGTTCCTGCATCAACTTCTTTCATTACATAACTAACAAAAAATCTTTCTTGGTTATGACACTTGATTTCCTAATTAAAGGATAAAAATCCTGAATTACATCATGTTATTTACAACGTTAATCCCACAGATATAGAAGAAACTTCATGGATTACAGAATCGCTCTTAGAGATAGAATATCAACTTCCTTACTTATGAAATCGACTTCCTTATTTATAGCAATGTCTTCCTTAGATACAACTTTAAATTCCTTAATTATATCATCAGGGGTTTTTTTTTACCACTGTGTCAATCCCTTGCCAGGAGCATCTGAAAGACCAACAACAACAACATCATCAGGTTTTTTTTTAGTTACAGGATCAACATCCTTAGTTACTACACAGTCCATAGTAACTGGGGATATCCTTATTTACAGAATCAACTTATTTCTTATTTAACTTATACCATTAACTTCCTCAGTTACAGTAATAACTTTCATTGTTAGGAGCTCAGTG
The DNA here is from genome assembly GCA_013621035.1 of Clarias magur. Lineage (NCBI taxonomy): Eukaryota > Metazoa > Chordata > Actinopteri > Siluriformes > Clariidae > Clarias > Clarias magur. The sequence continues at coordinate 391,293 of QNUK01000355.1, forward strand.
TCAGCTTAGTTACAGGAACTTTCTGGCATTGAGGGAGTATCCCCAGTAGTGCTAGGCAAAATAGCAGTGGATGGGTTTCTGGACAAAGACAAGGGTCTTCCTCCAGTGTTGTTCTGGTAGAAAGTTCTCCAGACTGAAACGATTGCTACAAATATTTTGTAAATAACATGTTCATTTGTCTCTGTAAAAATTGTAGCCACAAAAAAACAAAACAAAAAACTTTTCAGATCACTATAATGCATGAAAATTTCGAAACACTGACATTATAATATTGTCTTTTGTGTCAGTTTAAATTTTGTAATTTATTATTTCTAAAACACTGGTATTTGGGCCCTTCAAATGGATTTGTACAGGTGCTGAGAAACTGGTGTGGCTCGATTGCAAGTTAAAATACAGGATGTGCATAAAGTCATCACTATCGAGATGTAAACTAACCATGCATAATTTCTTTCATTTCTTAATTTCTTAGTTCAATTTTTCTGCATAACTTGCATAGTTCAAAAATGTAGTGTGTGGCCTTTTTTAACTGTGCAACTTCCTGTTGAAGTGTATTGGAGGTCACTTTTGTGCCGTCTCGTATCCACCCAATTAATACACTGAATAAAATATGCACTTTGAGGTTTAACAGTGACCTTTAAGAAATTAAAAACTATTTTCTCACCAGCAACAGGAGGACCTGCACGCATTTTTAAGGATCTACGTGGAATCTATGTGGAACTACATTAAAATCTGGCCAGGCCTGGAGAAGGACATTACAAAACAAAAAAGAAGAAGAAGAAAAAAAAGAAGCTTGTATTGTTGGTACGGTTTGATTTTAGATGACATAGGCACTAAGCTTGCAAATTTTTAAGGTTGATTGTATAATTTTGTAGTGCTGCAAACACCAAAATGCAACAATGTTTACCCTTAACAAACATGCTGCAGATGCATTGATGTTTTAAAAATGAATGTTTCTTGCCTTTCTTATGCGATCTGCTGCATCTCTCGAATGAGTAACGGTGCTCCAAGAAAATCCTAAAGAAGATGATTGTAAATGGTTTGGTTTGCATTGGTACACCATATTCTGTATTTTCCGCACTATGTGTGTTTGTGAGTGTGTGTTCGCGTGTGTGGGTGTGAGAGTGCGTGTGACGTTTTCATAAAACTTTTTACCTCAATAGCTGACGGCTGGTTTTATTTCTCTGATGGAGTTGGAACAATAAGGGGACTTCCCACACTGGAGCTGATGTGTGCCACCTGTAGGACAGCTGGGATACTGCGCAGTGTGAAAATTGACATTCAAATTATCATGGTTTATATTTAGAAACATATTAGACGCATATTATTATGGTTTATATTTATTCATATTGAAGACACTTTTTTGGATAAAAAGTGATATTTTGAAAAAAAGAAAACATCATACTGGCTTAGCACACTGTGAATTTATTTTTACACCGTAAGAACAATTCTTACTTTTATTTGTATCCAGGAAGCATCTATATCGCAAAAAAAAGGAAACATGCACCTTGTAGCACATCATACCCTGTACATTACTGTAGTAAGGAATAAATCACTCTGGGACATGCTGTTACTGGAACACCACAAGTGTTTTATCAGCGTTTTACAGGCTAGTTTTATAGGCTACTTTTACAGACTACTTGGCTCAACCCTGATCAGGGTTGCGTCTCCTTGCTTGTGTCGCATGAACTTAATGGAGTTTTTGGCACCACTGATCATGTTATTCCCTTTAATAAATTAAAGAATGTTATTGGAGTTATGTAAACTTCCATCTCGTAGCCCAGGTGGTATTTTGAAGTCAAACTGTTCATATGCATCTTCTTGGTAATATCTTTCATAAGCATGATATTAGTTCAAACTGTTATGCTGATGCCACACAGTTGTACATCTTTGCAAAGCATAATGACTAAATTAATAACTTTAAGAAATGGGGTAAGGATTATCCTTATCCAGAGATATGTAAATTTATTTATGAAATTATACATCAGAGCGGTTGGGGGCCTTGCTCAAGGGCCCAACAGTGGCAACTTGGTGGTTATGGGGTTTGAACTTGGGACTGTCTGAACTGTAGTCCAATGCCTAAACCACTTAGCTACCCAGTACTAGGACCAGATACGGCTAGAAGTAAGCTTTCTTATCACACAGTGCCTCTGGCTGGCCCTTCTGTTTTATCATATGCAGCAGTAATAGACCTTGGTGTGATCATGATTCCAGCTCCAGTTAGTCCAGGATGAAGAAACCAGAGTCCTTACTAGACTGCAAAGAGACAAACACATCACCTCATCTTATCCACACAATTTTTTCTTTTTAACGAAATTTGTATAAAATACTAATATTGACTTATAAAGTACTAAATGGATTCACGCCACATTACAGTGGTACATCAGCATACGAACACCCACCTTAGGAATTTTCGCCTTAAGAACTGAAGTTTTGCAAGAAATTGACCTCGGCATACCAAGCACTTTTGGCATGTTTTTGGACATAAAAATATAATTATAGTGGAATTGGAAATTGGTAATATTGGTAATATTTTGGCTGGCTGGAATGGATTATCTGCATTTACATAGTTTCCTATGGGGAAAAGGCATTTTGCAATACTTGATTTCTGCCTTAAAAACTGCCATACCTACTTCAATTACGATATGCAGCCTATTTGTTGGTGCCTTGTCTTATCTAGATTACCGCAGAGATTATTCTTACAAAGCTCCACAGTTATGGTACGGCCTTCCAGGTAAAGTTTGGGACTCAAGCATCGTCTCAGTGTATAAGACTCGCCTGATAATTTTTCTTATTTCTTATTGCCTTTTGCAAACAGTTTTTCCTTAGGTAAAGAACGAACCCTGAGGACTGGGATGACTTGATTCCCTGGCCCTCATCCAACCCCCAGTCCCACTCTCACATGTTCGTTCAGGTTTTTTGACGCTGGAGAGACTGTTCGATTTATGACCCAGGACACCCTCATGTCTGACTCGCCATTTTAGTCACGCTCTTATAGCTAGTCCTCAGAATCCCTGCTTGCACTCTGCACAGTGTACATTGTACAATCACATGACAATGAGCATATCTAATACATTTTTCTGATAAGCTACACATGCTACTCCTGAGATACATGTGATCATGACCCTTTCTGTCCTCCTTCCTGAGCCAACATGATCCTGATCTCTGCTTCTGGTTGAAGTTCTCATCCCTTAGAAACCACTCACTGCTGCCGAGGCTGCCTAATGATACACTTAGTAACTGTACAAACGGCTTCAGGCTGCAATCAATGCCAACATTTTGCTACAATAGGACGATAATTGCCATGATAGACTCCTAGACAGTTTTAACACTTGAGTGTCTGTCAGTAAAACAGTTGTTAACATCAACAAAATAGACTTAAAGAGTCTTAAAGAGCCTGGTTCCTCTTAAGGTTTCCTCCAGCTTGCTTATTGGGTATAAAGGTATGAAATTGTAATTAATATAAGGAATAAACAATGTATATTTATTTATTTAATGTGATACTGGAGCCTCCTTTCATAATTGTAAACATAAACCTTGCTGAACAGAAAAACATAATTCATAACTAATATCAGTGTTTTTTTTCCCTTTAATATATAACTTTACATTTTAAAAAGTCATTGTTTGTTATCAGACTATACGAGGCTTTGAAAAAAAAAATCGATGTCTAAATTACTGTTAAATGACGTTACTATTATAAGTTACCAATGAACACATTGAAATAAACCTTGCAGCTGGAGGCACTTCAAGAGCTGCTGTGATAGAGAACTAATCAACACCTCCTGACCAACCGGGATATACAGACTTATGGCTTTGTGTAATGTTTAACAGGTGAATTATGTATAAATCCAGTAGCCATCATGCTTACAGAAGACAAAGGGATTAGATATCAGCTTGGATCAGTTTCAGACTGTGTGTGTGTGTGTGTGTGTGTGTGTGTGTGTGTGTGTGTGTGTGTGTGTGTGTGTGTGTGTGTGTGCACGGACAGATGTAGGTTGCCCCATGAAAGCATGTATAAGGGCAGGAAGTCGCCCTCATTTGAAGAACTAATTAGAATAATTTAACCAGAAAACAAAAACCTGTCAATGCCCATGTTGGAGATCAGGAGAACTCCGGTCTGGAGAGACCCGAAACATCTACACAGACAGAAGCCTTCTGTTTAATAAGCTTTAAAATGTTGATTTAGATCTCTATATGACACCATAAATAATATAATTTCTCCGTGTTTAATCCTAATGATGATTAATGATGCGGGAATTTAATACTGAATCCCTGGCATCTGAGTTTCACTGAGAAATTATTTAAAAAGATGGACTGGCGAAAAAAAATTAGAATATTTGAATAAAAAATTCAATCAAATGATTTATTGAACCAGATGTAGGCAATCCGTCAGAATTTTCCAGCAGTCAAATGGGTTTGGATGTTCACTTATTTAGTTGTCACTGAAAATTTGCAAATGATTATAAACTCATGCACTCAAAAAAATTATTTTCACCTTGTGCTTGCGTTTTTTTTTTCGGGAAGTGATGCAGGTTGTGGTAGTAGTACGGACGAGGATTTAACTATTACTTTTACCCCTGAGCATAGCCTTGAACAATCCTCATAGGAGAAACTTACATTTTTAAATATAGTTTTATTTATGTGGCAAAGCAGCTTTACAGAATGAAAAGAAAAATGAGGTATGATCATTTTGCCAAACATATTTCTGCTTGAAGAAATTAATTGTTCTGGTTATCAGGTACTAATAAAGATAAAACAGTGAAGGGAAAAGGCAACATACACATTGTAATATCACTATGCATGCATAGATTACTATTACTGGTAATTATTATTAATTATCAATTACTATTAATAATACCAACAGCAATAATAATAATAATAATAATAATAATAATAATAATAAGTGGCACAGTGATGTAGTGGCCTTGCTAATAGTGTGTGAATGAGTGTGTGTGTGCATTACAGTTACCTCCATATTTGTGTGTGCCCTATGATGGATTAGCATGGATTGTACACAGTATGTACCCCACCTTGTGCCCAAGTCTCCTTGGATAGGCTCCAGGCTTCCAGGATAAGTGATATACAGAATGAATGAATCAAGGAAGGAATTAATAATAATAATAATAATAACAATAACAATAATAATAAAATAATAATAATAATAATAATAATTTGAATGAGTTCTCTTCCCTTTAAATTCAAGAATGTGTAGGCTCAGATTGATTTTTTCCCCCACTTATTGAATATAATGAACAACTGAATAATAAGACGAGCCTTTAAAGGGTTGAAGGTCCCTTTTTGATTGAACTCTTGTTTTCCTGGTGTGTAAATATGATCAATTTTTTTAAAATCATTTATAAAAAATTTGAATTTATTTTAATAGATATATATTTTTCATATTTATTTATGTTTAGAAATCTATATCAAATACACAGGTTTTGTTATTCAATTAAAATGAAAGAAACCTTTTTCAACATTTATCTCATATGATTAATTCCAGAAATTTGTGCACCCATATGGCAAAATGAAAAAGACATTAAATGTTATTTGTAACAGCATTATTTTTAGTGTATTGGGATTAATAGAATAAAAGGTGTTCCTTTGTAGGTGCAAGAAACAAACAAAACAAACAACAAATGGGAAAGTGCATTTACACATGCCATGGTCTAAAACTGCAGATGAGAACTTGTGATCGCATGGAAAAGAATGATTTTTGTTAGTAAATATCATAAACAGCTTCAGAAATTAGCATGTAAAATTAAATTAATTATGTAGAAATATTAAAATGAGATACATGTAAACAATTTCCTGCATTAAACAATGTGCGCATTTCACACGTGAAATTCATGTTTCCCTAAAAGAGGAAATGATATAGTTATGACATTTTCAAATGCAATTTGTTTGCATATACAGTACATCATAAAATAAACTGATAGTTTACATTTTTCCTAATAATTTTTTTGCACTTGCATGGAATTGCTCTTTTCAGTAGCCCATGAACATTAAAGCAGATTTAAGATGATGATTTAAAAAGCTAGAAAAGTTGGAATTCTGATGTCTCGTTTTTTTTGTTTTTTTTGTTCACACACCCAGATTCGAGGCTCCTCTAATCAGTGAGCGATGACATCATCAGGACAAAAAAATGAAAAAATTCACTTTGTCTATTCAGGAAATCTCAGCCTCCAATAATCCACTGCTGCAGAGAAGACTCATCTATCAACTAAAGTACTTCTGTGTGTGTGTGTGTGTGTGTGTGTGTGTGTGTGTGTGTGTGTGTGTGTGTGTGCGTGCCTTAGGGGCCACATTAAGCATGGAAAGACACATAAAGAACATTCAAAGGCTGAGGTAGCCGTATAGCAGTAAAAGAAGACAGAGAGATATGGTCATGTCCATGCGGTCATTAAAGCGTTGAGGAGATTTACAGGCCGTGGATCAGTGCGTAGACTAACTTATTCACAGCGAGCCATCAGCACAGAGCGAAACAGCAGGAACACTTATGATATACTGCACACACTTTCCTTTCAACACCTTAAAACTGGACTTTTTTGTTACAGCCGAACACAGGTTTTTTTTTTGCTGGTTACAAAATTAAAGATTTAGCTAACCTTTAAACTAGCCTTGTAAGTCATGGAAGGAGTAAAACACTCTGCAGCGTGGTGTTACAAAAAAATATTCCATGACGGCTCGGGCGTGGTGTGCTCTAGTGCCAGTCCTGGAATCTAATGTGATTGGATTTGTAATAAGTGCGTTGGTCTTATACTGCGGCGATTCGCCAAATATTACAGCTACTGCCGGATTAATAAATTATACTTTTTTTTTTTAATAACGTTTTTATAGTTATGTTCAGATTGTGCAACAACCAAGAGACAAGTCAGTTCATGTTGCCTCTTTTATAACAATGGCAACAAGTAAATGTGGAGCCAATTTATTTTAACGCAAGAAGCTGATTAAAAGTATAAAACGTTATTACAGCATGAAATTTTTTTAATTCAGGCACGTCCTCATATCAATAAGAGCAGAAATGGATAATGGGTTTAATAAAATGCTTTTAGTACAATCATAAAACACTCAAATAAACCATAAATTAAAAGCATTTAAGAGCTCCAGAAAAGGATTCTGTCTGTCTTCCTGTCTGGCTGTCTGTCTGTCTGTCTGTGTTTTAATACCTACGGAGTGAAACTTCAGTGCACCCAGAGGAAGTGGATTCAACACTGCTGATTTTGCCATTTCATACATGGAACTCAAACACACACACACACACACACACACACACACACACACACACACACACACACACACACACACACACACACACACACGCACACAGACTCACTCACAGTGCCAAGTCTGGGTCCTCTTACACACATAACGACGCCCACTTTCCCTATGATATACGAGCGGCATCGGCAGGGGTTATTTGGGAACATCGAAAGGTTGAAAGTGCTGTAACTCAAGAGCGCACACAAATCTGTTTATTGGGCCGAAGCTATTTAATGTCGCAATGTCTCATTAAAAAGGAGAAGTTAACGCTGTCATCTGATTGTGACATTAAAATGAACATCTTAATAATAACAACAGTTAGAAATATGATATAAAGTTAATACCCAAGAATATTGCAAATTTGTGGAAAAGGATCCTTTTCACCTTCACAATAATGTTTATATGTTTTTTTTATCTTATACAAATCAAATATAGCTATCTATTTGACTATGTGTATGTAATTTACAAATGCTATCTATTTAAATAAATCTATTTACTTTTTCTTTTTTTATTGTGATGTAGTACACAATTAACATATTTGGAATTTTTATGTATGCCAATTATTGCACATATATGAATATTATTGGATATGAGAAAAATATATACTGTTATTTTTTTGTTTTTCTTTTCTAAAATTTTTTTTTTTTCAATTTACAATTAAACCTTGCCAAATGTGACACAGAGGGTGTATAAGTAAACCGGGACTTGTGATGAAATTTCTGTTGAATGACGGCGCATATACATTGACATTTATAGAGGACTTCAAGCACAGTACGTGATGAGACTCTTAGCCGCAGTAAATACGTGAATGATGATCCCGACCCTCTGCAGTCGTTCTCATGAACATTCAGGGAGTGGAATGCCTGATCCTTGAAAATGAATAATTTGTCACCCACTTGAGGAAGAGACGCATTTCTCTGTGGGAACTGTACACACAATCATTCACAATCATTAAGCATGTAACAGGAATTTATTGCCACATGCTCCGTACAGTCCTGACCTCACTCCAAGAGATTTCCACATGTTAAAGGAGTTCCTGGGAGGCCAGCGTTTCAGACATGAAGCAGACAGGCAGTCCGATCACGTCTCCAGCATACTGAGAAAACTTTGATGGTGCCCAAGCATAAGTGCATTAGTGTAGCTGGTGATTATATAGAGAAATAAAGGGAGTTTTTACTCTCAGAACTGGGTTCAAATGTGTTCTGCGCAATCAAAAGTCCTGGTTTGACTCGAACAGGCCTTGTGTGTCTTGGATTCCCAGGAAAAATTTTATTGTTATCATAATTCTGTTTTCTTTTGATTTAGTCAGTAATATACAGTATTTTATGGATTTATTTAAAAAAACATCTGAGAAAAAATAATCAGGTTTTCACCATGTGGTCAAAAGTATGTGGACACCTAAGCATGACACCTACAGTATACGTGATTGTTGAAGACCTCACCCTGTACACAGGATAGAGCTGTATTGATGATGAGTGAGCGATATTTTGTCATTAATGTTTTTATTCTGTTGTCACCATATGTTTAAAGTATTCTTATATTTACAACAACAACAACAACAACAACAAAAGTTTAGGTGAATTTATAAATGTAATTCTTATTAAATGTTTTGAATTTACATTTTTTTTAATTCTTTTATTGCACTTCCCTTGCAGTTCACACACACACACACACACTTGTAGTGATAAAGTCTTGGGAACAAACAAATAAAATTTCGTTCTGGCTGCGCATTCGGAACGCAGATGTGATCCTCTCGAACAGACACGCGCAGTGGCTGATGGGAAAGAGACAGTAACTTGGCGGTTCGCTTGAATTGACAAACAAACCACGCACGAGCCGAAAGTTAGCAAGTTAGCAAAGATATACGTTATACAAAGCAATGTCGGGTGTTAGAGGTAAAGTTAATTTGTTGTTTGTATGCTATGTTTTATAAAATATGCCCCGTAGCCTTCAGGAAACAGTATGAATACGCGGAGGATGAGGAAGGAGGAGGAGAGCCCTGATCAGCCTGAGATCCCGAGAATCACTCAGAGCAAACCCAAAATAAACCGACTGAAGAGGAGCCCGAAAACTGCGCAGAAAGCAGACATTACTAACTACAGAACTCAAACAGGTGAGCTACAGGTAGTGAAACTCATGTCGATGTACTATTGTATGTTTGACTATTAAAAGTGAAAATAAAACACCAAGAGTATTAAAGTTAGTCATCTTCAATGATAAAAACACATCGAGTTTCATCTCCTAAATATCCCACACACACTCATTAAAAAAGTGATCACTTTTGGTACGTCCTGACCACTGCAGCAGTTTTGATCAGTTTCTGATCCAGTCCTCTAGCCATCATAATTTGGGCCTTGTCAAAGTCACTCAAATCCTTACGTTTGCCCATTTTTCCTGCTTTCAACACATTGACTTCAGGAAAGGAAAAGGTTCACTTGCTGCCTAATATATCCCATCCACTTCCAGCTGTCATTGTAACAGGATATTGAAAATGTAGCTACTGTGAAAAGGGCCAAATTGTGATGGCTAGGCAACTGGGTCAGAGCAACTCCAAAACTGTAGCTCTTTTGGAGGCTGCAGTGGTCAGGACTAGGGCTGCAACAACTAATCGATAATTATCGATAATGAAATTCGTTGTCAGCGAATTTCAAATCAAATTCAAATTCAAATTTTATTTGTCACATACACAGTCATACACAGTACGATATGCAGTGAAATGCTTATACGACCGCTCCGTGACCTTAAATAATTTTTACAAAAGGAACCTATAAAACAGATTCCAACAAAGTTACAAAATATATATATATACATAAAATCTGAAGTATGAAAAAATGTGCTCTTGTCAGAAGTGGGATGTGATGTAATATATTGCGACTATAGTCTGTGAAAACTTGAGGTAGTTTTTTAATGAGATGAGGGGGGGTGTGAAAAGAAGTCCTTGAAGTGTGCAAAATGTGCATATGTGCATATATGTGCAATGTGCATTGACATAATTGTCCGTTCTGTTGTGTGCAAGAAAATGCAAAGGTGTTTAGTCCAGTGTGTTGGTTTGATTGAGAGACCGTATCGCCTGCGGGAAGAAGCTCCTTCTCAGTCTCTCTGTATTGGCCTTGAGGGAGCGGAAGCGCTTCCCAGACCGCAGCAGAGAGAACAGTCCATTGCTGGGGTGGCTGAGGTCCTTCATGATCTTCCTGGCCTTGGTCCAGCACCGCTTGCTGTAGACAGAGTGCAGGTCAGGGAGCTCAGTTCGGATGATGCGCTCAGCTGATCGCACCACCCTCTGTAAGGCTCGTCTGTCCTGCATGGTGCTGTTCCCGAACCAGGATGCGATGTTTCCCGTCAGGATGCTCTCTATGGTGCAGGAGTAAAAGTTCCTGAGCACCTTGGAGGGCAGTCTGAAGTCTCTCAGGCGTCTGAGGTGGTAGAGACGCTGTCGGGCCTTTTTCACCACGGTGTTGATGTGACAGGACCAGGATAGGTCCTGCGTGATGTGAACACCGAGGTACTTGAAGCAGTCCACTCTCTCCACTGGGCTCTCGTTGATGACGGGGGTCTGGTAGTTCCTCTCCTGCTTAGTGCTGAAGTCCACTATCAGCTCCTTTGTTTTACTGACATTTAGAAGAAGGTTGTTCCTCTGGCACCAGTTCTCCAGATTTCCAATCTCCTTCAAGTAGGCCGTCTCGTCGTTGTCAGAGATCAGGCCCACCACGACGGTGTCGTCAGCAAACTTGATGATGGTGGTGGAGCTGGTAGTGGCCGCACAGTCATGTGTGTACAGAGAGTACAGCAGGGGGCTCAGAACACAGCCCTGTGGGGCTCCAGTGCTGAGAGTGAGAGAGGCTGAGACGTGTCCACCCATCCTTACAGCCTGTGGTCTCCCAGTTAGGAAATTAGAGATCCACTGACATAGAGATGAGCTGAGTCCCAGATGCTCCAGTTTGGTGGTGAGTGTGGAGGGTATTATGGTGTTAAATGCTGAGCTGTAGTCGATGAAAAGCATTTTAACATAATTCCCCCTTCTAGTGTCTAGGTGAGTGAGTGTTGTGTGGAGGAGATGAGAGATGGCATCATCTGTGGAGCGGTTCGGGCGGTATGCAAACTGTAGTGGGTCCAGAGTGTCGGACCCACAATTTCAATGTATACAAAAAAATACAATTTCACTGTATTTTGCATGCTCAAATGTTATTTATTTATTTTTAGAAAGAGACAAGTCAGCATAAGTGAGTTAATCCAAAAAAAGAAATCCCCCAGAGTACAACAATTGTTTTGCTTCATTATTTATTTATTTATTTATAATATATATTTAGGATATTTAGAGTAGTTTTACTGTTCAAAAAAAACTTTCTTTAATTTAAGGTTTAAAACGTCAAAATTAAAGATCATTAAACTCTATATGTGGCTTTTGCATTTTTTAAAGTTTAGTTTTATACATAACTAAATAACCTGACTTATGGTTTTATATAGTTATAAGCAAAACATCAAATTAAAGAAGCGTTTAGTTTTTATCCGATTAATTGAAAAAATAATCACCCAACTAATCGATTATTGAAATAATTGCTAGTTGCAGCCCTAGTCAGGACAAACCAAAAGTGATCCAAGTAAGGAAAACCAGTGAACGGACAGATCAATATGTCTGTTCTTCATGCAGGAAGTTTAAAATCAGTTTGTTTCACATGTTCTGAAACCTTGATGATAATAAAAAGCAGTAATGTGAAGCGCCGCTATGAGAAAACATGGGACATTGGAGCAAACATATGTTCAGCAGTCCGAGGTGAGGGCGTGTAAAATGCCTGAACTGAGAGACTGAGCAACCAGAGTCCTTTCACATTCATTTTACAACCCAGCTGCATGCAAATGAAGATTCACTAAAGGTTGATTTAAAGATTATCATTTGTATTCCAAGCAAATACAAGGAAATCTAGACCATCAAAGTTTAAACTGTCCACATGATTGAAATAGTTACTGAAAATCGATTATTATTGAAATGTTTTGGAAATTTTAAATGGTTTATTTTCATAGCTTTACAATAACGGCAGATATATAGAGAGATCTGAATCCTAACACAAACATGAAAGTCGGACCTCGGCTCCAAGAACTGAACCTTCTTAAATGTAATGGAGTGTAAAGTAGGATGTATCCCTTTTAGACTTTCCAAGGATTCTAATATTAAGACGATACACTGCCTGGCCAAAAGAAAAGAATAGTTTCACATGCAAATGTGCCATCAAACTCCATAGATGTGATAACTTGGTCATTCAGGTCATCAGCTGACTTTATTTTATTGCCACTGAGTCTAGACCTGAGCCTAACACTGTCTCCAGAGGCTTGTACAGTGGACACTACATGATGGATGCATCACTTCTTTTGCTTCCCTTCTTACCCTAACACGCCCTCTGGACTCATCAGGACACATGACCATTTTCCATTGCTTCAAAGGTTTTCTTATGACCACAGAGCTGTTTAGTCCCGATCCTGTGAGTTTTTGCTACATTGTCTTCACATTGACCACGTCTTACATGAAGTTACATGAAGGTTTAATAATTCCTGGTTTTAATAATGCATTGGAGAGTTCCTAACCCATTTAGGAGATATAAATACAAATACATATAGTCAGCTTTTCTTTAAGTAACTGAATTAAGCTACCTACAGCTACTTTCATCATTATTTAATTTCTTCAGATTTCAAGACACCGACCCGTGTACCGAGGGCAGGTTTTAGGAGCTCCGTTACTGAAGAATCTCCAAACAGTGATTATGAACTTCAGCATGAAATCATCTGGGATCCAACATCACCCACAACTCCCATCAGGAATGGCAAGTGGGCTTCGATTCTATAAAATGAATTGTCGCTTAATTAAAACATCTGTGATCATGTTCCGAATTATTGTTTAGGACGGGGCCGACGGAGGTCCGCTGTTTTCAAGTCAGTGGACGTAACGGACATCGTCAACAGGATAGCTCCAAAGGTTCTTAAGAAATACATTGTGACTTGTTTATATATTTTTTGTTGAGTGTGTACTTCAACGTTGGTGTCTTGGTTTTGTAACGTAGAACAAGAAGCTGGATGAAGCGGAGTCATCTTTGCTGCAGTGGATCGGGGACACAGCCGTCCCTTGTACTCCGGAAGTCCGGGAGCCCAGGACCAAGCCCAAACCAGCAAGGTCTGATTGTATAACACTTTGATATCAGTAGTTTGTGGGTTAATTTTGCCTGGTGTAAATGAATACAAATACAGGTCTTTGATTTTATTTACTACATAGTACACTCTTTTGTATCCTAGATTTCAAAACCATAGAGAAAATTATTAGAAAAAGTTATTAGAGTATGCTCCATCCACATGACCGCTTTGTTCCTGCACAGACAAAACCCTGTGGATGACCTGCTGAAGTTAGCAAAGCAGTTCGACTTCAACATGATCCAACAGGAGGAAGCTCATGTCCGGCCAAACCCCCAGAGTTCTGCAGAAGTCATTGATGAAGACCAAGATCTGTTTTTCAACAAGAACAGCCCACCCGCTCTTCCACAGACTTCCTCTGGATCTGTGAGGCCACCACTGACTGTGGAGGACACCATAAAGAACCGTGTAGATCCTCTGGACGATCTGGGTCTTATGCCAGAAATGGAAGATGATCTCGATTTGCTCTTTGAGGGTTCGACGCAGCAGCTCAGCGGCGGCCTGAGCCAGAGTTTCAGGATTCGTTCTCAGGACGTGGGTGAAGTCGCTCCACAGTTTGGAGTTGACTCGGTAGTAGACTCAGTCACTCAAATGGGCGGCGCTTCGAAATTAAGCACCGTTCGCTCATGTGCGGGTGCACCAATAGTTAGCACGGTCAAGCAAGTTGGAGCGGCTGATGATTTTGATGATGACTGGAATGATGACGATTTGCTGGACAACTCGCTGGTAATGGAGATGACGCAAAACCCGGAGCTGTTCTCCGCACCTCAGCATAGCTCGACACAGAAACAGACAAACAAAAATGACAGCTCGGGAAATACCGTGTACCGTCAGAACGGTTACAAAGACGCGAAGCCTCGAGAAGCACAAACTTTGAATCAGAGACTCGAAAGCTTTCAGAGTAGCCAACATTGGAACAAGGCTCGAGGAAATGAGAACACTAGGCAAAATAAATTTCTCACGAAAACCAATTCAGAAACGAAAGTTTTTCCTTCCAGCAAAGTTCCCTCAGTGGTTCCTGATTCCTGTAGCGTATCTAAAACGAATTCTCAACAGAAGGAAATAATGGAAATCCGACGGCCGTTAGCGACCACTAGCACCAAGTCTGCATGGAAGGTCCAATCTATGACTGCAAACTCATTCGTTTCCAGATCTGACCCATTTAAAACTGGTCCTTCAGCCACCATCACGACTATTTCCAGTTTCAGGAACAATAACATCACTGAGGAGAAGGAAAACCACCTGACCATGGAGGAGGATGCCCTCAGTGACTTTGCAGTCGAGGACCTGGACTCCATTTTTGCTTCGGACGACATCTGGGATGACGGGGCAGACGACGATGACCTGTTCTGCGAAGTATGCGAGAAGGTAGAAGAATCCATGACCGAACCGAAACCTTGTCCGAAATCATTCGTAACAAGACCGACACCACGGAGCATTTATGGCCCGAGCAGTCAGAACGCCGTGGCTAACCGCCAGAGCACGCTTGTGCATCGGCCTCCGTCCGACGCTCAGGTCCGTTCCCACAACGTTACTGAGAACCGAGTGCCAACGAGTACCGAAGTTCCTACTACAGCACGTAATATAAGCACCTCAGCTCTGGGGAACAGCATGACGATGACGTCGTCTGAGAGAACATACAAATTTAGCCATGTTAAAAGCACTACAGAAACAGGAAGTTCAGCCAATAATACAGCTAGACAGATTAACGAGAGCGCCATGGCAACCACCATCCAATCACGTCAAAGAATTCAAGATGACCATCAGTTCAAAAAGCCTTTCAGCACCTTTAATGCCGCACCAGCGGTTTCCAAAGGTAACTGAATTCCAATACATGGTAATACGACTCTATAATTATTGGCACCCTTTCAGAAAATTGCCAACTTGGATCATTCTTCAAGTTTTTTAAGTGGTGTTGTTTTCTATTATTTATAGCATTGTATGTATAAAATGTAGGCTGTTTAATGACAAATTATTTTTCACTTATTTTAAATGATATTTGATGTAAAAAAAAAAAGGGGGGGGTAATTAATACGTTTAAAGAATCGTCATGCATATTGATAGTTGTATACACGGTGTATCCGGAAAGTACTCACAGCGCTTCACTTTTTCCATGTTTTGCTATGTTACAGCCTTATTTAAAAACGGATTTAATTCATTATTTTTCTTAAAACAATATTCCATAATGACAATGTGAAATGAAAATCACGTGTATACAAGTATTCACAGCCGTTGCCATGACACTCAAAATTTACCTTGGGTGCATTCTGTTTCCACTGATCATCTTCAGGATGTTTCAGTGGTAAATTCACTTGAGTGGACATGATTTGGAAAGACACACACTTGTCTATATAAGGTCCCACAGAACAGTGCATGTCACATGTCAAACACAAACCAAGCCATGAAGTCCAAAGAATTGTTTATAGACTAACGAGACAGGATTGTATCGAAGCACAGATCTAGGGAAGGGTACAGAAAAATTTCTGCAGCATTGAAGGTCCAGATGAGCACAGTGGCCTCCCTTATCCGTAAATGGAAAAAGCTTGGAACCATCAGGACTCTTCCTAGAGCGAGCTGCTTGGCCAAACTGAGCGACTGGGGGAGAAGGGCCTTAGTCAGGAGGTGACCAAGAACACGATGGTCACTCTGAAAGAGCTCCAGTGTTTCTCTGTGGAGAGAGGAGAACCTTCCAGAAGAACAACCATCTCTGCACCACTCCACCAATCATGGTGTATAGTAGAGTGGCGAGACGGAAGCCACTCCTCAGTAACAGGCACATGACAGGTGCCTGGAGTTTGCCAAAAGGCACCTGAAGGATTCTCAGACTATGAGAAACAATATTTTATTATTATTTTTTTGTTAATGCACCTTTGGCACCAATTACAGCCTCAAGTCTTTTTGAGTATAATACTACAAGATGTTTTTTTTTTTTTTCCTTCTGGAAGGTTCTTCTCTGTCCAATCAACTGAATTTACCACAGATTGACTCCAATCGAATTGTAGAAACAGCTCATGGATGATCACGATGCACCTGAGCTCAATTTTGTGTGTCATGGCAAAGTCTGTGAACACTTATAAA
Organism: Clarias magur; assembly: GCA_013621035.1. Taxonomy (NCBI): domain Eukaryota; kingdom Metazoa; phylum Chordata; class Actinopteri; order Siluriformes; family Clariidae; genus Clarias; species Clarias magur. Next base: position 407,802 of record QNUK01000355.1, read on the forward strand.
GATGTGATTTTTTTTTTTTTTCCGTTTCTCTCCTTTTAAAAAAAAATTAATTTTGCAAAGATTTCAAACAAATTTATTTCAAAGTGTCATTATGGGATATTGTTTGTAGAATTTTAAGAAAAATAATTAATTTAAGCTATTTTGAAATAAGCGCTGTGAATACTTTGCGGATTCACTGTAAATATATAATAAGTAGTAAGAAAAATGAATACTAAATATTAAACAGAATATTTTTGATATTTTAAAAATATTTCCATAACATTTTCCTTACGTAAGAATTTAAGACCACACCTGACTACTAGTGTTTTTTACTAGTGTAAAGAAATGTACAAATGCGGTGATTTACTAAGTATTTTAATGAGATCACGTGAATTCCTTTGCAGATGTGAGGAAATTGGCGGTGACTAGGTGCAGTGACGCAGAGATCGAGAGGAAGAAGCAGCAGGCTATGGAGAGGCGGAGACTCAAAATGCTGGCTAATCAGAACCTTCAGGCTCCTGTATGAGCTACTGTATATCACATAATCCCAAAGATGAATGAAACTGACCTGGTCATGGTAGCAAGTCTAAGCTGCACAACAATGCTGAGTACTTGTTTGCCCCGTTCGAGGATGAGCGGACTGGATCTTTGCCTGGTCGATCTAAGCAGGGACTTGTCAGCTGAATGCTCCAGATTTCAGAAGTCCACACTGTAGCTACAGGAAATCAGGGGACATTTGGAAATTTGCAGCACATCTGTCTGTCTGGAACGTCTCAATGGCTTCCGTGTTTGGATGAAAACGTTCCTCACTGTATCTAAGTGACGATTTGTCCTTCAGTTATATACATGATGAATGTTGTCTTAAATTATTTTCTTTCTTTTTTTTTTATTTGTGTTGTAGAAATGTTTTATTTTTGTTGTACAGCTGAAAGAGATCCAACCCTCCAAATTCACACTTAGTAAAGTGGATAATATTTTAACTTTTAATGTTATTTCATCCTATTAAAATGATCAGTTAAACTTGTCTCCCCAGATACAGCACTTATTAAACACCTAAATTGCTGTTAAAGTGTGTAGAGTAAGATTATCTGCTTCCTTAAAACTGATACTAGTAGGCCACACCTCCTTCATCAAGACTGATAGGCACAGAGACCTCACCTCCTTCACTATGACTGACGGGCACAAAGGCCCTATTTTCATCACTCTGATTGACGGGCACACAGGCCACACCTCCTTCACTCTGACTGATGGGCACAAAGGCCACACCTCCTTCACTCTGACTGATGGGCACAAAGGCCACACCTCCTTCACTCTGACTGATGGGCACAAAGGCCACACCTCCTTCACAATGACTGACGGGCACACAGGCCACACCTCCTTCACTCTGACTGATGGGCACAAAGGCCACACCTCCTTCACTCTGACTGATGGGCACAAAGGCCACACCTCCTTCACTCTGACTGATGGGCACAAAGGCCACACCTCCTTCACTCTGACTGATGGGCACAAAGGCCACACCTCCTTCACTCTGACTGATGGGCACAAAGGCCACACCTCCTTCACTCTGACTGATGGGCACAAAGGCCACACCTCCTTCACAATGACTGATGGGCACACAGGCCACACCTCCTTCACAATGACTGATGGGCACAAAGGCCACACCTCCTTCACAATGACTGATGGGCACAAAGGCCACACCTCCATCACTCTGACTGACGGGCACAAAGGCCACACCTTCTTCACTCTGACTGATGGGCACACAGGCCACACCTCCTTCATTCTGACTGATGGGCACACAGGCCACACCTTCTTCACTCTGACTGACGGGCACACAGGCCACACCTCCTTCACTCTGACTGACGGGCACACAGGCCACACCTTCTTCACTCTGACTGATGGGCACAAAGGCCACACCTTCTTTACTCTGACTGACGGGCACACAGGCCACACCTCCTTCACTCTGACTGACGGGCACAAAGGCCACACCTCCTTCACAATGACTGATGGGCACAAAGGCCACACCTCCTTCACAATGACTGATGGGCACAAAGGCCACACCTCCTTCACAATGACTGATGGGCACACAGGCCACACCTCCTTCACTCTGACTGATGGGCACACAGGCCACACCTCCTTCACTCTGACTGACGGGCACACAGGCCACACCTCCTTCACTCTGACTGATGGGCACAAAGGCCACACCTCCTTCAATCTGACTGATGGGCACACAGGCCACACCTCCTTCACTCTGACTGACGGGCACAAAGGCCACACCTTCAATCTGACTGATGGGCACACAGGCCACACCTCCTTCACGCTGACTGACGGGCACACAGGCCACACCTTCTTCACTCTGACTGACGGGCACACAGGCCACACCTCCTTCACAATGACTGATGGGCACACAGGCCACACCTCCTTCAATCTGACTGACGGGCACACAGGCCACACCTCCTTCACAATGACTGACGGGCACACAGGCCACACCTCCTTCACAATGACTGATGGGCACACAGGCCACACCTCCTTCAATCTGACTGATGGGCACACAGGCCACACCTCCTTCACTCTGACTGACGGGCACACAGGCCACACCTTCTTTACTCTGACTGACGGGCACACAGGCCACACCTCCTTCACAATGACTGACAGGCACACAGGCCACACCTCCTTCACTCTGACTGATTGACCCCGAGGCCACGCCTTTCACCTGTTCTGATGCTGCATATTTCAGTTCATTTACACAAGTATAAGTTTGAGTTAATGATACGATAATGTCGACTATTTAGTTTTCAATAATCAAACGTGCATAAACTGCAATGTTTCAACTCAGTCTGGAGTGACATGACCAGAGCAGAGGTAGATTCGGGTGAGATACTGCGCCTCCTCTCTCACTACTGAGCTCACTGACACCTGTGTGACTGCAGCACACCTGAACACACCTGAAAGAGGACTCCTGTTGTTATCAGGCTGCGGGGAGGTAACTGTAGACAGCAGTGTGTTTAAACCCCCCCACCACCACCCCCGTGGCCATGACATGTCGTCATTTCATCTGTCTGAATGGCGAAGCTGGTAACACTGCGCCTCTACAGTCGTGTGGTGTGTGTTTACTTTAGATAATGTTCAGTTTTAATAGCTAATGCAGGAATAATAAATGGCCACGGCTTATGGGGTCCTGATGTCTCCTGCGCCTTGTTTTTAAGGTTTTAACAGTGTAATTATACACACATTAGTAGGGCAGTACATGGTTTTTTTTTTTTTTTTTTTTGGAAATAGGCCCCATATAACCTAGAATTGGTAGATGACTCTATGTGTGTTCAACCCTCATACCTCAATCATCACTTAATCATTTGGTACGATATGCTCAAATACTCAACATTCACTAAATGACCCAAGAATGTGAAAGTTAAGCGTGTATCTGTAGTCTGTTCCCACAGTGTTATGTTCCCTCAGCTGTGTATTCCCTTAAAAGGATACCTAAAAGGGATCCTAAGGTCATGGTAGGGGTCACGGGGTCACCGAAGGTCAGGGTATGCATACAGACAGTATAGCAGACGTGTGGTGCAGTCATACATGTCACTTCACGTAAGCATATGAAACCCAAATGCTTTAGCTAAACAAAGTCGTTTTAAAGCATCAAGAAACAAATAATAGTTACATTTGGATCGTGTTGGGATTACTGATCCAGTGCAGAAGATGCGGTTTGACGTTACGGATACCTCATTGTCACGAAATTCTCAATTCTGAGGAGGTGTTGATTAATTTCAAATAACTGGTACGCGTTAATCCGCTCGTTCTAATTCGCTATATTATTGTTATCGTCTACAGTAACGGCGTGTTTACGTGGACAGACTTATGAGACGGTTCCTCTATTGCTTCTGGAAGGAGTCTCCAGTTTCAGCACTTTTACATCCACGGTTAATCAAAGTCAATTGTGAAACATTTGTTTCCTTTATGACAAAAATTATTAAATGATGTCCTTTTTTTTTTTTTCTTAAAAGAAATCACGAGAGGGCGGCAAGGGGCTATTTATTGCTGCTGTAATAACAATTTTAGGAATCTTGAATCATTTAAAAAATGTAATTGTAGTAAAGAACACTCGGTATCTCCGAGATGAAAGGCTCCATGAAAGCCGACACAAATGTTGAGCCCTACCACAGAGTGTTTCCCTGTTAGAAAGCGTTGTAAGTGGAGCCTTAGTTATTCAGTGAACCCTTCTAACCATTTCCTTACTACATAAAATCCTGACAATTCGTTTGAAAGAGCAAGCCGTATCTGAGTACAATGGAGCTCGTTGCTCTTTAAACGAGCCGAAAGAGGACCTTAAAGAGACTTAAAAATAGCCCTGCCTTGTCGTGTCCTTTTTTCCCCCGGTACTGATAAACACGGTGTTATCAGCGACCCACATGGAGCTGAAGTCACCCGAGAGCGCCGCTGAACTCGCCATGACCCCGCTCTCCTGTCCTCTCCGCTTTACACCGAGCTTCTGCCTTTCATCAATTATTCCCCTGTAACCGGGCGGGAGGGACACTGATATGGAAATCTACGCTGGCTCTGTATCTACAGCGACACCGAGCCGCCGGGGAAGCAGAGCGGCACCGACTAATACCCGGCCAGTGAGCAAATTCACAGACTATGGGTCTTCTTACCTACTGTAAGCCTTTTCATCCAGGTCTTTTGAGTTCTCCCTGTACCAGCTGCCTACTTCTGGGGTAGTCAATTTGAATATTGCCCCTTACACCACCACCACCACCCACACCTTACATTAATACCCTGATGGAGGGAAGTGCACAACGGTCACAATGCGAATTTTCCTTAAAGGCCTACTAGAGGTCTGTCTTTGTTCCAGACAGGAGACTAAATGCTATGATAATGACCCATGGTAGGTGACCTGTACTGTAGGTGCAGTGGGGTCCCCTGTTTTGGCAGATTGTTTATTATAGAGGTATGCGATTTGGGACAAAGCCACATGATATACAGGTTGGTCCAAAAAGTCTGGATCCACCTGTCAGCACCTTTTCCCTCCGTTTATATTTAAATAATAACTATAACATGAGTGAGAACAGGAAACAACGCTCCATACACATGTTTCACAACATTAAAGGTCCCCTATACTGTATTCCTATTTCTGTAGATATCACAGGTCTCAGAGCTCCCCCAAAGTGTGTGATAATGCCCCAGCTGAAACGCACCCCAGACAATGCATTTTCATATCTCACAATGTCTCCAACGTGCACAGCCAGGACCATCAATTTTGGAGTAAAGACATGTTTTTTTTTTTGCCATTTGGCCTCTATACACCACCACATTGAATTGCGAATGAAACGCTCAAGATGTGAGCAAAGAAAGCTTTAATTTAAGGGACAAAAGTTTGGCGTTAACCATTCAGGAATGACATCCATTATCATGCACACACATTCTGGGGAGAGTATAGAAAATGGAGCAGAATATCATAACTGCTGACATGGTGAGTGCCTTTAATGCTTGGATGAAAATCCTTTTCAGTCAATAATAACTGTGTGAAGTCTGGAACCCTCAGCTGCGTTCAGCTACTGCTTGTTTGTGGGTCTCTCTGCCTTCGGTCTTGTCTTCAGTAAGCAAAAAACCATGCTCTATTGGGTTGAGATCAGGTGACTGTTTTGGCCAGTGAAGAATATCTCAATTTCACTGCATCGAGAAGCTCTTGGGTAGCTTTTACTGTATGTTTCGCAGATCATCCAGCTGCAATCTGAATTGGCTGAATCTGAGCAGAAAGTAGCAGCCATGTCACCAATAAACACCAGTGACCCAGTTCCATTGGCAGCCATACACGCTCATGCTACAGTATAACACTGCCTCCACTATGTTTGACGGACGCTTTGAGATGCTTTGCATTGTGAGCTCTTACTCCATACAGGTTAATTTTGGTTTCATCAGTCCTTAGAAGATTTTTTTTCTTGCAAACTCTAATCTGGCCTTTCTGTTCTTGAGCGTGACCAGTGGTTTGCACCAGTTGTAAAGAGTTTGCATGTAATTCATTAAGGCGTCTCTTGACGGTAGACTTTGACAGTGACCTGTCTACCTCCTCAAGTGTGTGCTCTTCACTTGGATAGATGCTGTGAAAGGGTTCTTCATCACCATGGATGGTGATCCACTTGAGTGGTCTTCCATGGTCTTCCAGATGTTTTTTCGCCGTTGCTGAGCTTGCCGGGTAATTGCTTCTTTTCAAGAATGTTCCAAACCGTTGTATTGGCCACTCTCAATGTTTTTGTTATGCCTCTGATGGGTTCATTTGCTCCGTGCTTCCTTCACTTCATAGACACCTCTTTGGACCTCATGTTGAAGTGAACAAGGAAGAAACAAATGCAAATGTAACACTCCAGGCCTTTTTGTCTGCTTGATTAGTCATGGAGTAATGAGGGAGCAGGCCACACCCACATGCCCCAGCTGCTTTATTTATTTCTTACTTATTCAATTTCTTTAAAGGAAATTAAACCAGCTTAAGGGGAATCTATCCATGAGATGTGAAAATAGTACAAACTCAAACAGCTGCATGATGGGACAAGATTGTAGTGTCCACTTTAATTATTTTAGTCCATCATTCGAATCTTTTTACTGTCCCACATTTCTACTTATTTCTACTAAATGAAGGCCTGCATAAGTATGCAATATGAGACAGCTAAGTAGTGCGTGGACACGAGTCTGCTTGTGTGTGTGTAGGGGATAGCTGTAACTGATAGAGCTTCTAATTTGTCTGTTGTCCCTCACCTGACGATGACTGATAGCTGCAGGTATCGCGTCTCACAGCTCCGATCCAGGAGCAGTCCGCGTCCACAAGCCCATCAGTATATTACATATATGAAAGATGACAAACTGACCTCGGATCAGCGCTCTAAGCACGGCCCTTTCCTTGAGTCCGGTCCAGTTTCCGCTCAGGTCTCTGCAAAACAAACACCGTGTTGGAAACTGTGTGCTCCCCTGTGTGTGATATTGTAGCCCCTGGATTACATTTACCTCTCTACCAACTACAGATGCCTCACACCGATAACCCGGGCCGAGTTCACCAGTGTGGGTTTGAGGTGTGGGTTAAGGTAAGCTGCGAGTCGAACATCCGCTGAACGATCAGAGCTTGAGACAGAAATTGCATGCAAATCTGCACATGTTTATGGGATTCAAAAGTCTTTTTTAAAAAACGTGTTTAAAAAAAGAAAAAATCAATAATTCAACACGTCAGCTTTTTGTTCATGAACCTGAGATTATAAAGGATTATGAATGAGATTCACTGGGCTGACATTGAACCTACTGTAGGTTCTTTAAAAAAAAGGCCTGGGATGTCACTGGTTCGAGGCTACAAAAATTGTATCTGTGTGAATTTAATCATACTGTTACGGAAAAATAAACCGTGATGGTTTGGAGTTGGAACTTAGACTTATTCTTACCATCTAATCTAAGTCCTCACAAGTCCAAAGACAAGGCAGATTAGACTAATTACTTTTCCCAGGTTATCCATAAAGATGGCACCCTGTCCGTGGTGCACCCCGCTTCGTGCCCAAATTCTCCGGGGATAGGCTCCAGGCATCCCGCGACCCTGTAAACAGGAAAAGCAGTATAGAATAGAAATTAATTAATTATTTAATTGAAAGTCGACATGGTGGCGTAATGGACTTGCATCTCCAAGGTCGATGGTTTGAATGGTGGGTTTCCTCCAGGTTCTCCGGTTTCCATAGTCCAAAGACAAGTCGAGTAGGCTAATTTGTGCTCCAGAATTTCTCGTCGCGTGTCAGTGTGTGCCCTGTGGTAGATTGGCACCCTGTCCAGGCTGTAACCCACCTCATGCTCCAAGTCCCCTTGGATAAAGAATGAGTGAATTCATTTGATTTAACACCAGAAAGCCCTTCTAATAACCACATACCCACAAACAAATTTTCGACTTCGCTGATGTGACACCATTAGGGTGGCATCTTTTGTATGTTTAGTGTTTTAATAAAATGTTAACAAAAATTTCTCTCATCTAACGCGTATACATTTAATAATCATGTGGTACGTTTCTAAGACTTCCTCTAAAGGTACACTTTAGCCTGGTGAAATAAATCCTCACAGAGAAGTCCCTTTGTTTTCGGTCCATTTCGTTCTGAGAGTGGGGTGAACACACAGGCCACAGACTCATCAATTTTCTGCAGGAACAGATGAGAGCTCTGTTAAAGGAGTTATGGTAGAGGAAGTTCAGAAGAAAAACTTTAGAGAGATTAAGTTTCTGTTGAAGAGGAGTGTGTTGCGGAGCAGCGAGAAGTCGGGAACATGGATGCAAAGCCGCTGGAGCAGAAATGGATGAGTTGTTTAATGATGGGTGGCATTTCCAGAGGAGCGTGCGCTATACACGAGCACAATTAGGAGAATTCAGGAAGCATTGACTAATGATGTGGGTAATGGAAGAGGCTTTAGTACAATGTGTGTGTAAAACACGGGGGATCTCAGCACTCTCAGTGTATATTTGCAGTGTGGTATCAAGTAACACTTTAATGTTTCAGATGACATCTGTAACACATCTGCTCCTGAAACGGCCATTTTAGTTTGTGTGCGTGTGTGTGTGCGTGTGTGTGTGTGTGTGCGCGCGTGGTAAAATGGTTCGCCAGCCTCTCCACAGTTTGCATTTTGTGTCCTCAAATTGCTAAATTAACAGTCATGTAGCTTTATAGACCATGATGAAAGACAAGATGTGGCGGAAACCAGTCATCAGAACAGAGACCTGTAAGAATCACAGAGTTCTCGCTTTAAGTTTTGCTGCCATCTGGTGGTAGACCATAGGTACTACAATGGTAGCTTCCACTGCAAACTTTCAACCTGGAACATGAAGACAGATATATACTACAAAGTACAATATTTGAAGAGGAATGTGTGTTTTGTCGCTGACTACATTTAGAAGCAATTATTTGTCGAAATAGTACAAACGTCTTTTCACTTTGTACCTTTAGTGCGTACATTTTACCTTAAAAAGGGGGTTAAACATGTTTTATTACATTCTCCAGCCAATGAGCATAAAGTATCAATCTTTTTTTGCTCGTAATGTAATCATTGTCAAGATTTGACAAACTATCAAACTTGAGAAAAATGTTTCTCACTCTTAATTTATTTATTTATTTTTATCTCGTCATAAGTAAGAATCAGGCTTGTTTTTGTTTCCATGCCGACAGTGAACACCTGGAGGATTTCAGAAACAGTTTAATTTCCGTCTGAGTAAAAAAATCCGTTAAAGACTCGTCCTACATTAAATCAGTGTTAGATAACGTGCTTTGTGCCATGTCTACAAAAAGATCTGATTTTCCCTGAAGCGTGAGAACCCATTCTGGGAAACAATGGACTATAGATGTTACTATATATATATATATGAGGCTTTGACTTTCTAAAAAATAAATAAATAAAATAAGTGAGTGCTCTAATTAAACTGAAACAATGGATAAAAAAAAAACATTAAGAAGGTAAGAGAAACTGAGCTGAAATAAATAACCTGATAATCTGCATCACCCATAAAAAGGTTTTCATGTGCTTTTGCTGCCGCCTTGTGGTAAAACACGAACACTGCATTGTTCACACCTGTCGTATTTTAAATCCATTTTTAAATGGAACTCTGTTTAAATTCGGCAAGATCCCTGTGACCGTTGAGGTACCGTTTCTTAAGATTTCACATCCTCAAGTCAATATTCTTTAACGTGCCTTAAATTAAAGGTGCAATATCCTTTTTTTTTTTAATTCTATACTTGGGTCTTTCCTGTACTGCTCATAAGCTGTGTGAGGTTGGTGCAAGCACACACACAAAACAGGTCATTTGGAAACACCAACAGGTTTCTTTGGGATGTGGGAGGAAACCCACAAACAGATCGGAGGTGTGATGTGAATCCCGAACCTGGAGGTGTGAGGCGACCGTGCCAAAAACCGAACCATGCTGCATACATGACCGTACATTGGCTGTGATGTAAGATCCTGGGGGCAGAGCTTTGTGCACTTATCTAACACTGCACATTTTAAAATCTTTAAAGCTTTTGAACAGGTAATGCCTGATGGAAAGTTCACAGCTCACGTCTTTTGTTTTTTTTTTTTAAATTCGAAACTATTCATTTAAACTCAGAAAAATATACAAGCAATTTTCCTGAAACAAAAAAAAGCAGGCAGTTTTACGAGGTTCAAATGTTTTATTTCTCATCGTCATGAGTGGCATTTCAATGGTTCCCACAGCATATGATGCAGCATGCAGAGATGAAGAGGCCCAAAACAAACAAAGAAACAAACAAAAACTTCAACAAAAATATCCTAAGACTGAAATGTTTTCATCCCTCGACCCCTCCCCAAACCCCACCACCACCGTCACACTGATATCATATCCGAGGTCACACACACTGACCGATCCCCAATATAGAGCTATAGAAAGCATTGAACTGAAAGCAGAGAAGCACTAACTGTAACACATGTAAATAACAAAAAGTCTGTACAAAACAATTCATCCAAATCAGGAAAAAAGAAAAAGAAAAAAAAAGAAAGAAAAACAACAACAAAAAACCCCAAAACACGAGACCCGGTTTCCACAGCACGCTGCTTCCAAAGGGCCGGACTGAAGCTTCGTTTAATGCGACACTGATTTTTTTTTTTCCCTAATGATTGTATTTATCTGGTTATTATAAGAAGTATGGATACACGGTGTAGTGGAGTAACGTTTTGTCGTTTCCATATTTAAAACATTTACCAAAAAAAGTTTGGCAACATCCATATATATATATTTATATGCAACTGTCATTCATATAATATCGATTCTTACAATTCATTATGTAAACAAGAGGATTGTTTTTTTTTTTGTTTGTTTTTTATAATAATGTTTTATATCTCTTCCCTAGAGGTCGGACCTACATGCACAGAGAAAAGAAAGACACCCGCCCGTTTCATGCAAAGCACATCACCAGACCTTCAAAGGTCCTTTTTTTTTTGGTTTGAATTTTTTAAACTTTTTTTTTTTTGAAAAAGCAAGTCGTGCAGCGTGTGGCTCAGAAAAAAAAAAAAAACAGCAGACGTGCGCGTGAGAGAAACAGACAGAGAGAGTGAGAGAGAGAGAGAGAGAGAGAGAGAGAGAGAGAGAGAGAGCGCGCATCCTGGTGGTCTAAAAGAGGACTTAATCACGCAAAAAAAAAAAAAATTAAGCAAGCAGAGCTAACGCTAATGCTAACACTTACTGATTTACCGCCAATTCTCCGCAGAAACCTCGTAACTCGAACGCTCACATATTAGTTTGTTTTCCCGGCGTCGGCGGCTCTTGTCTGGTTGTCGCGCTGATGCCGGGCTGAAGTTAAAAAGTTTGATGAAATGTTTTAAAGTCTCAAAAATCACACACACATGAACATGTGGCACACTGAAGAAAGTGCCATCTGCCCTCTTCCTCATACACGAGTTCAAACAGGCCAGTGAGTGAGTTCGCCCCTCACACCTGGGGTACACATCTGACTAACTTGTAGCCATGAGCGGCTGTAAACAGTAATCGATGTATCTTGGTGGCGTTCAACTTAATTCGGATGTTTAAAATCTGAACTCGCGATTACGTAATTCATTTTAGAGCGTCGTGAACTTGAGCCAACGCTTGCTTTGAGTCCTGTATGGGAAAGGGTTATGAATTTAGATCTGAAGTAAAGACTAGATTGTTCGCCATGTCAACCACAGTCAAATTCCATGTTGACTCGGTGCTCAATTTGTTTTCTTTTTTTTTTTTTTTCTCTGTGAAAGTTACAAGCGTAGCAACGTGACTGAACTGTGTTTGATACACAAGAACAGATCACCATTCAAAACGTTCTCCGGTTTGTATAATCTACTATACGAATCACTTGAAAGTGTGTTTCTTGTACTCATGGTGTGATTTGAGACTTTGTGTTTTTTGCACTTAGTAAAGCCTGAACTTTACTGAAAACGTGAAAAGTACAAAAGCGCCCAGCCTACGTCTACACGAGCGCGTCAGTGTGTGTACGAGTTTAACATACTATATAGTATACAAGTACGTGGTTCGAAACATAGCCTTCTTTTAGAGAGAGAGAGAGAGAGAGAGAGAGAGAGAGTCAGTCCTGAGGTTCCTCATGGCTGGAAAACAAAAAGGCGTGAATGAAACCTGGACTCGCACTCGGCTTAGCCGTTGTGTAAACGAGGCTGGGTTATGAAACAGCTAACGGCTCGACCTCACGACTCCGTCCTTAGGTTCTGATATACATAAAAATAAAAATAAAAACTTCACAACGCTGCCCGCAGTCACGTTTCGAGAATTAAGCCCGGCTCTGATTCTGTTCTGTGCCCGAACACTTTCTCGTCTTTCGTAATGCCGAGTCGATAGCAGATGCATCCTCCTTCTCTCAATGGATAAATTTAAGATATACAAAAAAAATAAAAATAATAATAAACGTTAAGAGGGATGCAGATGGCACTGTTCCATCCGGTGTGTCTCACAATCTAATGGGTAGACACCCTTATTTAGGAAAAAAAAACCCTTTTAAAAAAAAAGTCACTGACAAAAATTATATATTCTACAATATAATATATATTTATATCTCGTAAAAGTAAACCGCTCAACTTTTTTTTTTTTGCATTTATTCGAATCTAGCGTGAATAGTGGAAAAGCGAGGACTATACGTGAACACCTCAGTAGAAACATCGCACTCGCACACTCACACACTCGCGTCTTATTACAAAAAGCTTCCTATCGCTCCAAGTGATCTCAAGTGAGGAGTGAAGAAAAAAAAAAAAATCAAAGTGTGAAAAATGTCTTTTTATAAACTGGTTCTGATGCATTCTGCTCATAATTATTTATTATTATTTCTCTTAATAATAAATCACTTTTGATTGGCACTTCATGCTCTTTTCTGCGCATCATGTCGCACTGCGCGTCTCTTTGTACACCTACGTGCTCTTTAAAAAAATAAAAATAAAAAAAAAATGCATGATCAAAATAAATATAAAATGTCCCCCCTTCAAAAATGAAAAAGAAACAAACAGTACATCATACACACACACACACACACACACACACACACACACACACACACACACACTTTCCCCCTTTCTCCACCAAACTGAAATGCTTGCCCAGTGTCCGAAAAAAAAAAAAAAACTTGTCGTGCTCGATAACACTTCCGATAATTGGCTTGAAACGTGAAAAGATAAAAAGAAAAAAAAAAAAAACATAAAAAGGGTGTGGGTGTGGTGAAGTACATGGTCACTAAACGAAATACTCGAGTGTATGCGTGAAGGGGAGTGTTTGTACAGCTGGACACGGCGAGCTGATTCTCAGGTGTGGAGGAGAATGTAGAGAAGAGAAGAGACGGGAACAGAGAGAGAGAAAAGCGAGAGAGAGAGAGAGAGAGGGGTGTTTGGTGAAAGGGGTCGTCCATCCATTCACACGTCCACCACCATCTTTTTGTGGATGTCTAAACCGCCGACCACCTGGAAGACATGAGAGGACAATCAGAGTCAAGATCCGGAAACTTCTGAACAGAGAAGCACGTCTGAGGCACGGGGCAGGTGTAAGCACATGGTCATGATCGCTATCTGAGAACGTATGATGTCACAGACACAGTGTTGTCTAGACACAGTTCTGTTTCTTATAACAATCTGACCACGTGTGTACAGCATTTTTTTATTTTATTTTTTATATTGTGTCCAAGTGTAGTGACTGTTCTTTAGTAACTATACTGCAACAACGGCCCTCGTGGGGGGAAATCCTCAAGAGGAGGCAAAAGCAAAGTGTCGTTAGAGAGGTTCCTTGTTTACGGAGCCCAACAAGAATCATGTAGTTGAAAAAGAAAAAAAACGTGCGCACCGAATACTAAACCGAGTGCGCAGACTCCTGAATCGAGCGCACTGATTGACAAATCATTAATAAACACACACAAAAAAAAGATTCCAAAAAGAGCAGTAGATTCCGCATGCGCGCGCGCGTGTGTGTGTGTGTGTGTGTGTGTGTGTGTGTGTGTGTGTATGTGTGTATGTGTGTGTGTGCACCAGCTACGATTCTTTTTAAAAGGTTAATTTGTTTTATTTTTACTTTATATTTTGTATTAATTATTTTTACATGAATATTTTTGGTTTATGAAACGAATCATCCGAATTTTCCATTATTCCTTATAGGGAAATTCGCTCTGATATACGAGTGTTTTAGACTACAAGCACACTTTAGACTATGGAACGCATTAGGCTCGCAATCCAAGGTTAAACTGCACACCCTTCATCTCCTGCGGTTCTACAGCAGTTCCTGTCTTGAGAATCGTCTTCTCAAGGCTCATCGAGGGACAGAAATTCCCGTTCTTAAGTAGAACCAAAGATGACGACGCTCACCGCACAGAACTCCTCGAAGGATATCCTCCCGTCTCCGTCCTTGTCGGCGTTGATGATGGTCTTGTCGACAATCTGTTGCAGCTGCGTGTCCTTCAGGTTGTTGCCCACCATCATCTTGAGCACCTGGAAGAGCTCGCCGTTAGATATGTAGCCGTCCTTGTCCATGTCGTAGATCCGGAACGCGACTGCGCGGAAAAGAAGGGCAGAAAAGAATCAGTGGAGAGAGCGGGAAAAGCTGCCTATGCCATACGGCCAAAAGTATGAGCACCCCTTCAACATCGACGTGTTTTGCGGCCAAAATGTGGCATCAGTGCTAAGAGGTGTTTCAGATAGGACAATACAACACCATTTTTCATAATACTTAATGCTTCTTATCTCACGATCCATTTTTGTAAAAATGCATACACATTTATATTTTTAAATCAGATAAAAAGAAACATACAGCTAAAGCTAAATACAATTTCATGCCCTGTCATTCAGATGAAACTCGTGGAAAATTTAGATTTCACATGACAGAAATAGTTAATTGTACTTCAACATAAACTTGACATGGTTACGGACACTACACGATTTTTTTTTGCTTTTTAAGAGCTTAAATCAAAAAAAAGAAAGAAAAAAATTCAAGCAACAGTTTTTACAGGTCTTGTGCTTCTAAGAAGAATTTGGCAATGAGTAGCAATACTCAAAAAAAATATTAATAACCTTTAAATCAACCTTTAAAGAGGAATTTCAGACTGGAAGCATCAGGAATGTTTTACTCACAGCGCAGTTTCTGCTCCTTGTCACCTTTGACGCTAAACTGGGACACGCCCTCGATGAACTCTAAAGAAAAAACAGAGGGAAGAAAAGAAACAAAAAAAAGCAGGTGAGTTCGACATTTTATAAATTTCTAACTAAATTTATAATTCTTTATAACATCTAACGATTACTATTGGGATGAGATTTTGAAAAAGGGGCGTGGCTTACAGCGGGGGAGGGGAAAAAAGAGAAACTATATATCTGTGCGTTTCTGAGCAATAAATTGAAACGGCGTCTTTCAGAATTAATACACGCAAAATGTGCAGATCTGCAGCACCACCATGTGGCTTCAATTGTGTATTACATCCTGTACAAAAATACAGCGCTGTGCTATATAGACCAAAGTCCTAAAAACGAACGACAATCTAATGAAGTCGGTCATTTGTATTTAGTGAAGACATCAGACGTTAATAAAAAAAAAAAATAAAAAAAAAAAACACCCTTGGCATCCCTTGTACCTTTAAAGTCCACCTCGCCGTTGCCATCCGTGTCGAAGATGTCGATGACTCGTTGGACCAGCGGGTTCTGCTGGAGCTCGGGCAACGACATGAACTCTTCCACGCTCAGGGATCCCGAGTTATCCAGGTCGAGCTTCTTAAACCTCTTACCTAGTCTCTTAATCTCATCAGCATCGACTGGAAAACAGGGAGAGCGACAGACATAAGTACACATCAAAGTGAGTGCACACCAAAGCAGAGACTCTAATAATTACAATAATAACAACAACAACATTCTCTTTGTAAAGTGGCAACCATGCTGTGTGGAACATCAGGAGTCTCAACACTCCTCACCTTCACAGAGGAACGTGGTTACATTATGTACGAGTGATTAAAAGCATCCACACACAAACACCTACTCGTTTTTTTTTTTTTTTTTTTTTTACACCTACACCTGCTGGTATTACTGCAGTTTGGTCAATGCAATTTGTCTCACACACACACTGGTTTCTTATTCATCATGAAATTTATCTTCAGATGAAAGTGAAGAGACAAAAATGATAATCGGGAGAAAAAAAGAAAAAACACGCAAACAGAAGAGACTTTTTGATTCAAGTAAAACACCAAGCTACAATCGCAAGAAGAACCATACAGGTGCACAGAGACACACTTCTTCACACTCTAACACACACACACATACACACACCACCACAGCAGCAGCAGCAGCAGCAGGATCTCTCGGCTCTACTGTGAAGTGATCGTACCTGCTTCCTGCCTGGTAGTAGCAGCCATCGCTGCAGAAACTCGGCACATTACAGTAACTACCCTAAAGCTAAACGGAGTCCCCGCCCCCACAACAGGACTGTTAAGCTCCCACACATGTGAGATGAACACACACACACACAGTTCTTTCAGTGTTTCCCACAGGTCTGAAATACACTTGCGGTGGTGGCCAGAGGAACGGGCCGGCGTTACCTACCAACAAGAAACTGTACAACAAAACAATAAATACATACGAGCTGTAAGAGGATCTTTAGATTCATTTGATATTTCTATTAATCTCATGTTTCAGAGATTCACCTTACAAACCCTCGCCATTGATTTGTATTACTATGTTTTAATAAATAAATATTTGTAAGGCTCAGGACTGTGTGATATAGGGTGAAATTTCTTTTAGCACAACCCAGGCAGTTGGATCAACTTTATTTTAAATCAACTGTACAAGCATGACTGAGGACTGATTTTAAAAAGTAGCTCACACAGACAAAGAGAGAGCACAGGTACATTGGTAGAATCGGCTGTTTTTATGGTTGTTCCCGTGACTACTGAAAACAAAACAAAACAAAAAAAAAGAAAAGAAAAAAAAATACAAACAAAAATTTGTGGGGTTCTACATTTTTTGCGACGTCATTCCCATATTCGCAGTAGCACTAAAATTTACACGTTTTAAAAGATTTTTCTATTAGTGATGGGTCGTTCATGAACCATTTGTTCGTTTTGAACGAGTCATTAACGTCTTTTACCTCAGAAGACCGAGTAGTTTTGGAGAGTGAGTCATCATTTTCTAAGCGCGCGTATACGCAAAGCATCGCAAAACCTCCGTAGGTTATGTGCAGGAAACAGAAACGAGTCGTTACCTTCGAGTCTTCTAGTCCGAGTTGTTCGTTCTTTTGAATCTATTGCACGAACGACTCGGACTAGAAGACTCGTGAGAAGAACCGTTCGATTCTGTTTCTCATAGATGCTATGCAGTGCAGTACACAGGAGTCGCGTGACGAAAGAATGAATGACTCGGACCAGAAGATATAGGAGGTGAGCTGTGATTCTGTTTATCATACCATGTCTGTAGCTGCATTGTAATATTTTCATTACTGGAACTATAGCCTAAACGTGTGCAAGTAGACGTGTTGGGGGTCTGTTTATTGAAAAAGTAACATTTTATTTTGTTTCTGATCAAAAGAACGAAATGAACTAAATGACTCAAAAAAAGATTCGTTCAAAAAAAGATTCTTTGATGAACGAGATTCAAAGGACCGAGTCACTAAAATGATTTAAACTTCATATCACTAGTTTCTACATGACATGTCAGAAACCACGAAAGCAAAATAATACATTGGAAAAGACGGATACATTAACACAGGGTTTCTCAGGAAGTCTCTCAAATTCCTGCTTTAGTTAGTAATATTTGATGTCATGTCCTTGTACAAATTTTGTATCCTGAACAAAATTGGTTTATGGATAAGGGGAAAAAAGAAAAAAAGGAGAAAAGCAAGCACTTATTTTTATTTTTAAATAAGCAACTGCAAAACAATGACCATTTATGTGTTTATAAAACAAAATATATCAAAAATAGCTACAAACAGATGTACTGTGTACAGTATTTTAAGTGTTTTCAAACAGATGTTTGAGTGTGTGTGTGTTAATGACATTAAACCTGGGTGTATATACTGTAAGAGTGTTCACACAGACGTCTTATTGTGTGTGTGTTTTCTTTAATTTGTTGAAAGCTACATGCAAAAATAAAGGTCTTCTCTGTGTGAGTGTTTGTGGAGTGTGTGTGTGCATGAGCAGGTTTGTTCGAGCGGGCCCACTATGTGCCCACTAAATAGCAGGGTGTGTGTGTGTTCAAGGTCTGTCTTTATAGATTTTAATGTAGCACTAGAAAATACAGATCAGGGAGTAGAAGACATAAATATCTAGATATCAAGATAGTTCCTTAATGTGTGTGTGTGTGTGTGTGTGTGTATGTGTATGTGTGTGTGTGTCCATCTCTGTCCTGTTTCAACTCACAGCACCATGATGTAACCAACCAGCTTCTCATTAACCAGTAACCACTGGTAACCCCAAAACCACTACATCTATGGCGAGAAGGGAAACAGCGCCCCCTTCATGACTCCTGATGACTCCTGACGTTAAGCACACAGTGGAAACCTCTTCACATCAATATATATAAAAAAATATATATATATTTTTTTTTAAAAACACATCTCTTTTACACTCCATCTTTAAAACGGTAACAGTTAAGTAACCAACGTCAGTCTCACGTCATCTGTGAAATAATTTATTACAAAAATTCATTATTATTAACACTGAATGGTAGGGATACTCATTTAACAATGCTAAATATTTTCAGTGTTAAATAAACATTAAAACACTTTTTTAATAGATCTAAAACTAAATTTCCTTCTTTAGTGCTAAATAATACAATTTCGTACATTTGTACTAATTTTAATTCTATTTTTAAATTGGTTCATTTCCTCCCAATATTAAATATTTAAAGTTTCGTAAATTAAAAAAATATATATATTTTATGGTCCTAAAAAAATTTGCTATTTACTTACAATTTTTAAAATTAATAATAACAATTTAAACATTCTTATAATAAGCTGAATAATAAACAAAAATTGTATACTAATTATAATAATTTTAACATTTGCATAATAATTTACTATTTTTTATAATAATAATTAGAAATCGTATTCAACTACTAATACAACTAATAATAAAATGTATAATAATAATAATAAATTCTTATAATAAAAAAAAATATATATATATATTTTTACTTACATTTTTAAAAATATAAGAATGTTCAAGAACTTTTCTCTGTGTCTTAAATATATAATGTTTAGATTTAATATGTTAAAAGTGTAAAATTCGTTTATTGTTTTATTTTATTTTTCAGTGTTACTAATCTGAGAAACTGTACTGTATTTTTTTTACGTGTTTAATATAGTAATTAATTTACAAAGTCTCTTTTTAGACTTTGTATTTTTTTTAGGGCTAAGTATTAAAATATTGTGCTTCATAATGTTTATTAAAACTTAAAAATTAAAATTTTGTAATAGATTTTATAATAAATATTTTAATTTCCCTCTAAATATCCTCTCAGTCTGGGGGAGATGCCCCCTTTTTGCCTCTGGCAACAAAGAAACCTGTGTACAATGCGGAGGAGTGAGACTACATGTGTGTGTGTGTGTGTGTGGAGGTGTTTGCAGAACCCTACTTGTCTAACAGAGACATGATACTTCACACAGCTTTCATAACATCTCTCCACTTGTTCTTCCTCTCTCCACACACACACACACACACACACACACACACACACACACACACACACACACACACACACACACACACACACACTTCATCTCCCCCAGGTATTCAGCTATCACAGCTCAGCGCTGCGCTGGAAGAGCCGAAGACTCCCGGACAGACGGCTGACGTTCTCTCGTAGGAACGCTGTAACGGCTCTGTGGCAGGAGCTGCTAATTGCAGGGGGATTATGGGATGCCATTGCGGTTGCTAAGCACCCGGCTGACCAACAGGTGGCTCAGTTTCACACCAGCCAGCTTGTAATCACTGGTAAAGTGATGTGCTGTTAATTACTCTGGCTCCCTCGAGAGAAAATACAGAGAGCGCAGGAGACGGAGAGAGGGACAGAGAGACAGCGAGACAGAAGGAGAGAGACAGAGAGACATGTGGTGTAGGAGAGTGACAAAGACAGAGAGCGTTACTTTACCTTAGACTTTAACTAAATGTCTGTACTCTTTTTCTATATAGACATTTATTTATTATTACTTTTTATACTGCTGTTTGTTTTTAAACAACTCTCTACTCCTTTTACAATACGAATGTAAATATTTGTCATGCCAGTAAAGCACCTTCAAGTCAGGGAGAGTGAGACCGATAACGAGCGAGAGAGACAGAGACCGAGAGAGAGAGAGAGAGACCCAATCAGAGGGACAAAAAAAGAGACAGAGAGCAAAAGTGAGAGAAAGAGAGAGAGAGACACAAAGAAAAAGACAGAGAAAGACAGCAAGAGCGAAAATGAAAGGGAGTGAGAGAGAGACAGAACAAAAAGATAGAGACTGCAAGAGAAAGAGAAACGGTGAGAGACAGCAAGAGCCAAAGAATGAGAGAGAGAGAGAGAGAGAGAGAGAGAGAGAGAGAGAGAGAGAGATGGACATAGACAGAGAAAGAAAGACAGACTGGTGTTCTTCGGAAGGTTCTAAACAGAGAGAGAGAGAAATTGGTGTAATGTTGATGATTTAACCCAGTGCTGAAATCGCCATGGAGACGTTCCTAAAACAGAGCAGAGGATCATGGGTAGAGTAGTCTCAGACCACTGAAAAGAGAATATACACACACACCACGAAACAGGGCCAGCCTGACCGTGTACTAACCTGTGCAATGCACCCTCCCACAAACATTCAAGCGCGCGCGCACACACACACACACACTAAAAATAAGCAAGGCTGCCCCTCATGTCTGACCTTTAGCAGGCAGGAGGAATTTACAGCAGCACGCCTCCGTCACTCAGCTCTCTCTCAAGATTCAACATTCAATCTCTACCTCATATACACACACACACACACACACACACACACACACACACACACACACACACACACACACACCAGTATGTGCTGCATCACAGCTGACCTGGGATCATCATCATCATCCCGACCCAGATGTAAACTAAAGACCTGCTGATCATAAAATCTACACCTCAGTCCACGAGGCCATGTCCCAGCCTGTTTCTACGGTAACGGCTATAATTGTTAGCTAGTTCATCACGGTCGTGCCGTTCACCTAAACATCTACAGACATCTACAGACACCCCGGCTCATCCTCAGCCGGTTCAAACCGGACGCCTGACAGCAGCAGCAGCAGCTACGAGAGCATCACTGTTCACACGCTCGCTCACGTCCTCGGCTGTCGGGTTACTGAGCGCGACTGTAAAATGATTCACGACACCCTACCGCGCACTGAGGAAACTCTCGGCCGTCGTCGTGACCGTACTCACTCCACATAAGAAAACGGGAAACTCCGCGCTTACAGTACGGTACGCACGAGACGGTTTTACTAAACTAGAAAATCCGGAGGAGAAAAACGGTTCGAGGTGGATGGTGAGCGTATGGGGGTTCGTCAGGGACGCTCGGGGGTTATGATGTAGGACTTCTGAGTCGGTGTAGGAGAGAGACAGTGAGAGACAGCAGGAGTGAAAGACAGAACAAAGAAACAGAGACACGGCTGCTTGTGCTTTTGCATGTCTCTTGGCTGAGAGAAAGACATTACTAGAGTGGAAATCAAGTAAAACCACCTTTAATTTCACTCTGGCTTAGAGATGTGAGGAAAATTTTATATCCACCAAACGTTTTTAATTCAGTACGGACTCCAATTATATAATTCTTTAGACAGAGACAAACAGACAGAGGAAGAAAGAAAGACAGACAGAGAGAGAGACAGACAGAGGTAGAGATAGAGAGAGAAAAGGCAGAAAGACAGACAGACAAAGAGTGTCAGAGACAGAGAAGAGACAGACAGGCAGAGGGAGAACGAAAGACAGACAGAGGGAGAGACAGACAGACAGAGAGAAAGAAAAAGGCATATAGACAAAGAAAGAGAGAGAAAGAAAAATAGAAAGAAAATGAGTGACAAGCAGAGAGATACAGAGACAGAGGAAGAAAGAAAGACAGACATACAGACAAAGAAAGAGGCAGACAGAGAAGGAGACAAAGACAGAGAGAGCAAGAGGGAGAGACAGAGAGAAAAAAAAGACAGACATACAGACAGCAAAACAAGAGTGAGAGAGAGAGAGAGAGTGAGAGAGAGAGAGACAGGTGCTGGACTTCTGACTGGAAGGTCCCCGTTGATAAGTAACCCTGCGCAGTGCTCAACCCTGAGGGACAAAACGCCATGTTTGGGTGCCGTCCATCCTTCGAGTGTGAGGAAAACACAGATTCCAGCTGATCCAGGAGGAATGAAACCGCAAAGCTGGCGGGTTCTTGTCACATGACCTGCCGTGTGCTCGAGACCTTCTGAAAAGCTGAGCGCGTTTCTCATCTCCCCGCAACACAGACGGGCATGGGGACACAGGTGCACCCTGCAGCTCGCCGGCTATAAACGTCGCCATGACAACAATGTCAAACAGGGAAACCATTACTAATGTTTGGTCTTAATCTCGGGTGAGGATTACTGTGACGATCTCCAAACGGACTACAAACGTCGCTATGTTAGTTTGAGGACTTGTGGCACTAATGCGCCACCGTGTGGATGCCCCGAGTTTATTTCAGAGGATGTGTACAATACGAGCTATGAGATTTAATCAATCACTTTTTCTTTTTAAAAAAAAATATTTTTTCTAACATTAAATGGTCTCAACTTGACTGTGGCTTTTACAGAAAATATAAACCACTTTTATCTTAGAGTTGCATTTCAAGATTACTACTTTTTCTTCCTCTTTTGAGTTTATGCATGTCTGGTGCAATACCGCCACCTACTGGACTGGAGTGTGGAGCAGACAATTGGCAGGAGGGGGGAAAAAACAAACGTCATTTCTAAACGGTCGTTTCTAACAAACAAACAAACAAATAATTAAAAAGATTATCAGTTTTCTAATTCCGTTTAAGTTTCCCATATAATAATTGTGATTAAGTGGTAACTGTAACCAGAACTTTCAAAATCAAAGCCATGGGATTTAAATTCAAAATCAAATAATGTTTTTTTTTTTTAAGGTAGTTTTAAAAAGTCAGTTAATGCAAGAAGCTTCGAGTACTTTAAGGTACTGCTTAATAGCTGAAATGAAGGGAGAGGTAGAAGAAGAAAAAAAAGAAGTAGAAGCAGGTGAAACAGACGTGCGACGTTATTTTCTTTATTTATCTCAGTCTCGGATGTTTTGATCAGAGGTGTGATTAAAGGGTCAGGTGTGCCACATTTTAAACCATCCCGCAGTCTTGGTGAGTTTGTCTTGGCGAGCGTGTGAGACTCCATCGGTCAGTGACAAGCCAATGTTGCGTTCAAACCTCCCCGAAAAAACAGAGTGATTGTGCAGTGCTATATGAAATCATAAAGAGTGAACAGTGTGTGATTAGAGGCGCATATTTAGAGTGTATCAAGACGACAACACCCCCAACCAGGAGACTTTCTGAATACTCACAGTGCGAGCACATCTCCAAGGGGTAACTTGCTTCATTTCCCTGAAAAAGACAAAAAACAGATACTCGTTAGAAACAAAAAACAACTGACACAGCACTGACATGTACACTTCTCTCTCTCTCTAAGGAAAGACTCAACTACTTCAACAACCCTAAATGTAGAACTTAGTGGAGCGTGATGGAGGATAGAGGTGGGACAGGATGTGTTGTCAGGATGCTTCTCGACTCCAAGCGTCCAGTGTTCTGTTACAAACGAGTGAGAGTGCATCGGTCAGATTGTCCACATCATCCTGAGATCATTCTCTCTCTCTCTCTTGCACACATGCTCGAATTACAGAGTACTGCAAATTAAAAGCTCCTGACTGATAGTTTAATAAAGCACTGACTGCACATTCCTGTGTGCGTGCGTGCGTGTGTGTCCGTTCACAGCTAGGCTCATTTCATTATGCATGGGGGAAAAAAAAGCACATCATTACACCAGAGAGAGAAAATTAGGCTGCATTAATGAGGAGAGAGAGAGAGAGAGAGAGAGAGATGAAGGGATGCAGAGGTGTAGAGTGATATGAATTTAGAGAGGTAGAGAAAAAGCATGGCAAAGATGGAGGGATTAAAAAAAAGAAAGAAAGACAGCAGGGATGTAGAGCGATGAGAAAAAAATGGGATGGCGAGACAGAGGGACAGAGAGAGAAACAGAGGGATGAAAGGAGATGTACACTAATATGAGGCAGAAGAGCGTTTGGGAGATCGAGAGAGAGAGAGAGAGAGAGAGAGAGAGGGATGAAGACAAACAGAAAGACATGGGGATGGAGAGAGGAATAGAAAGAGATGAGGGGATGGAGAGAGAGGTACAGAATGGTGAGAGGCAGAACAGTGAGATGAAGGGATGAAGGGATGAGCTGGAGGTGTTCGTGGAGTGAGGCACATTAAAGTCATTTATAATAAAGACACCAGAACCTCCTCTCTCTCTCTCTCTCTCTCAGCATAAATGCAGCGGATGCCAGCTGATGGAAAAAGAATTAAAAAGGCCGTACTGACGGTCTTAAAAAAAACAAACAGAAGAATTAAAAACCTTAAAACTCAACACAGCACTGGTCAATGACTGACTGAAAAAAAAAAAAACGTCTTTTAGAGAGGTCCAGTCGGTGTGTGTCGATGGAGGAGGCTTCAGACATCAAACTGTGCATTCTTCCCGTGGGCCGACTGCGATGAAACAAAGCCTGTATCTAAGACCTCAAGCTCGGCCAAATACAATATGTGTGTAAAATAAAACTATATATATAAAAAATAAAAAAACATAAAAATTCATTCAGTAGTTTTTACGTGATGCATGCACAAAAACAGACAAACAAAAATTCCCAAACCAACGTGATGTGTCCTATTACACATCTTACATCCTAAGCAAATATCTTCAACATACAGACACATGCAGTTTTATAATATGTATAGATGAAAACATAACACAGTAAATCCTCAACATACGAACGAGTTCCATTCCGAGAGCGAGAGTCCGTTCGGGAGTCCAACAAACATTATCGAAGAGGCCAGGCTTTTTCAGTAACTACACTCGCTCTGGCGGCAGCAGGTAGCGTTAGATCGCCACGCGGCTAAAGCAAAGCGTTCTAATGTGTGGCTGTATTTCACAACACATTTGAGGACACACGGGATGAAGTTTAAAGGCAAAGAGATGCACCGTGTATAACAGCTGGCGGGAGCGGGGTCATGTTTCGCCAGATAAGGAAAATATGTTCTTATTTCTGCAGAAGAATTCATGAAATTTGAAGCTGGTCTATTGCATACCAAGAATACCAAGAGTTATTTGTGTTAAAATTTTGTAATTGGGTTAGACAGTGTGTAAATAAGTTGTGTTTTGTATATACAGTGGAACCTCAGATTGCGAGTAACTCGGTTTATGAGTGTTCCGCAAGACAAGCAATGCTTTTTAATACATTTTGACTTAAAAAAAACGAGCATGTCTTGGTTTACGAGTGCCAAGTTTTTTGACACTAACACACACACACACTCTCTCGCCTTTACACCCCCCCTCCCCGGCTTCACACACACACTCTGCTCTACATAAAAACTCTGCTCTCTCGCTATTCTTTTCAAAGGTAAGGTGCAGGTTAATTTGTTTTTTACTTTACAGCAGTGATTCCGTTAGTCTGCACTCACACGAGTGTCATTAGAAAGATTTATTTTTTCCCGTTAAAACAATGTTTCCGTTGTGTGTGGGTTTGTTGTGAAACTTAAAAAGCGAGGTGAGGGGAGGAGTTTTACTGTATAAGATGAGGCGAGGGAAGGGGCTAATTCAACACACACACACACACACACACACACACACACACACACACACACACAAATACACGGTGGAAACGGAACACTTATCTGTTGGGATTTATTTTAACTTTTTTTTAAAGGTAAAGTGCAAGTTAATTTGTTTTATTTTTACTTTATATATTGTATTAATTATTTTTCCGTATTTATTTTTTTGGGCTGTGGAATGAATTATTTGAGTTTTCATTATTTCTTATGGAAAGATTTGATGTGGTTTACGAGTGTTTTGGAACACGAGCCCGCTTCCTGAACGAATTATGCTCGTAATCCAAGGTTCCACTGTACTTATTTTTATGTATACTTTTAATATATTGTTTATAAAACAAAAAAAATCTAAATGTTATCCAACTTATTATTTATTGTGGCTCTTTTTTTTTCTCCCCAAGTATCAGTTCAGTTGACACCATTTAGGCACCGGTACTTTTTAAAAGCATCAATTTGGCACCAGAATCGCAAAAAACCCAAATGATACCCAAACCCTACACACAGTATAAAACTAAAATGTTCCGTGATCTTATTGTTGTTCTCGAAAATTCTGGCGATGGTTCAAGATTCATTTTAAAAGAGCGAGGGATGTCTGCCATATTTTCACCTCGATCCATTCTCTCAATTACTTTCACTTTCGTCTCCATCGTTAAACAAAGTGACAAGGTGATCCAACTTGCATGATTGAACATGCATACGATGGAAAATATCTTTCAAAGTTTGTAAGGTAAAGGGGGCGGGGAAACTGACGTTTTAATGGCTACATTTTCATAAAAAAAAACAAGTGTCAAAGGTTTTTATTGACAATTGCATCAAGTTTATGCAAAGAGTAAATATTTGTAACGTTAAACTCTACTTTTTCAAGACCTCTGCAATTCGCCCTGACGTGCCATCAATCAACGTTCAACATCCTGACTGATGGCGCACCCCATTCTTTCATAATCAAAACCTGGAGTTTGTCAGAATTTTGGGGCTTTTGTTCGTTTTCCCGGCCTCTTAACTTGTGGATGGACCACATGTTTTCAAGGCTTGGGGTGATTAAGGTTTGGGGAGTTTCCTGGTCATGGACCCAAAATTTCGATGTTTTATTCCCCGAGATACTTAGTTATCAGATTTGCCTTATGGCGCGGTGCTATAATAAAAAAATATATTAAAATGTTTAATTAAACATGTTTTTTTTTTGCCGCTCTTCACAAAAACGTTTGGGCCCTGAGGAACCACACGGAAAAGTAGGCTGGTCACTCAAACTGCGTAGGAGAGATAGAGATGTTATAAACCTTTGACACAAATATACAATATAAAGCATAAAAAACCTAACACAGGTTTGGTGTTTTGGCTCTGCGCTGTACTGTACACTCGTGAGTCTGCGCCTCCAAATCGCGAGGGGTATCCCGGTGACGCAAGGCGCCATTGTTATTTTATATTTTGGCTTTTGCTTTTTGAGTAAAACTTTATATCACCTTAGAGATTTTGTGATTTTATTTTCCCTCACTCCTACATCGGGATCCCTCCATTTATTTATTTTCTCCAACAGTTAGTCCTCACTGTGCTTTCCTTCCTCACAATAGGAAACGCAAACACTGCCCCCTTATCGGCGCGTCTGAGTGTCTCTGATTAGAAAGCGCCTTTTGCTGCGAGTCGTGTTTTAACCTTTCGCGAGACGAAGACTGCGACAAGGTCAAGGAGTACTTCAATCAGAAAGGGAAAAGGAAAGTGAGGGGAATGAAAGCGTCTTAAACACAAGCTGAAGGACTCGCGGGGCTGACGGAGTGTGTGAGGTGTAGGTGGACGTGACGCTGCGTAAACTGACTCGAGTTTAGTGCTTTGACTGCATGCGCTCTATGGTGATAGAAAATAAACTTCCTGGCTAACATTAGTGTAGCCGGAGCGCCCAGTGCTATTTTGACACCAATTTACCCGGCTGGAGGGTTTAGGATTACCTCGCCAGGGGGGTAAAAGGTCCCGAGAGTAAGCAGGGGTGGAGCAGACGGGGCAACAGAAGGAAGAGACGTCTTTACGCTCCGCAGAGAGAAACCGACCCACCTGACTCGTCCACTTTCAGCACGAGAGTCCGAGTCTAACGTTTCTCCTGTCCTCTCTGGTTTCTATTCCCTCATCCAAAAAGGAGATCCACACACACACACACACACACACACACACACACACACACACACACACACACACACACACACACTCTCTCACACTGAGACACCCTGACGAGACATGAGCTGAGTGACGGATTTCAAATGCTCTAAAGGCTTTAAACGCGCTCCTCTGTGCTCACTGTATAAAAAGGTCAGAATAAACCCCCGCGCCCCGCCACCTACCCCTCACCCCCCCGACCATCGGCTCTCAGCACAACCTTACCCTCGAGCCGGTTACCGTAGCAACAGCAACGCTCTGCACAGCTAGAGCCCACAGGCTATATACAGAAGACAAAACACATGACATTTGACACGTTAGAACTTTAATACGTCTCGTTTCGAAACCGCCTTTATTAAGAGGGCTTGTTGTCAGGGGGCGTGGCTACGCATCATTAGCAGGTCATATGACCGTGGAATGTACAATGATTACACTTTATCTGTGCTAGGATCTCATTAACTCGTCTACATTCAGTGGTGATCGTCTGCCACGGCATGATGACCTTAAACCACACATGTACTGTAAAGGAAGAGAAATTAAAGGTTTGTCCAAAACGGTCCTAGAGAAAACTGGTGAATGTGCGCTTAAGCTGCATAAACAGCATCAGTCTCATTAAAACAACAGAAGACGGTGTCACCCAAGGCTCGAATAAACACTACGACCAGTGTGGAAACGTTGTCCCCTAGAAGACAATATGTAACAATCCCCTCATCTGTATTTATATCAACCAATGCTTTTTTTTAGCCTAGTTAACTTCCAAACAATCAAAGTATCACATCTGCTCTTTCACCTGCATGATTTTATCATCATCTCTCCAACCCCTGGCAACCCCATCTCTCCAACCCCCGAGCAAACAGCTCATCTAAAAAAAATAATAAAAAAAACCTATGCTACAAACGAGCCAGACAGAAATTAGCATGAAACGAATGACTGATGGAAATGAAGCGTTTAAAAAACGGCCTTGTTTTTTTGTCTCGAGGTCCGTACAGGTGCTCTGATTAACCAGGATCTCTGACCTCCGTTGAGAATACTCTCCTCTATTTGTAGAATAATGGGATGTTAAATAGGCTACAGAGCCTGAAGGAGATAAAGAATCCCGGCTGGCCTATTTTACACACACGCACACACACACACACACACACACACAAACAGTGTCTCTTCCAGAATGTTCTGATCTGCAAAGTTTGGACATGATGGTGGGCTGTGCAGAATGAAATGAACCATAAATAGACAAAGACTCAATTAAAGAGCACAAAGCAGCAGCAGCAGATTCAGCAGTAGCAGCCTGCAGTAACACACAGACCTCCAGCCCTGATGCTCCTCAGCGCACACTGACTCGACTGCTTCCTACTCCAACACTCGCATAAAGATTTATGATGCATACATCGATTCCTCTCTGCCAACTAGCGTCACCATGGAAATGCTCTGGGTCTTCCTTTACACCTCTGTTCCCTAAATCCCCAACATACACTATATATACATCCATATCTATACCTCTAAATCTGTCTACTTATATGGATTCATTTCTAAAGAGCTTCGTAGCCTTGCATATTTGGAAAGATGGATGTGGATGGTTGGCTATCATATCACAGAATGATATATGAAAATGTTAAAAGGACAAATGATCTGGCTTTATTATACAAGCAACTGAATGCTAAAGGAGGGGGAAAATGCTTTATTAGGTCTACACATGGTCAGACAGACAGACAGACAGACAGACAGACAGACAGACAGACAGACAGACAGATAGATAGATAGATAGATAGATAGATAGATAGATAGATAGATAGATGGAAAGGCAGATTGACAGAAGGGTAGATAGATAGATAAAAAATAGTCAAACAGACAGACGGATAGAAAGACATCATGATATATAGCCAAAGAGACAACCTGATAGAGAGTCAGCTAGACAGATATATGGTCAAAGAGACAGAGTCAGATAGATAGATAGATAGATAGATAGATAGATAGATAGATAGATAGATAGATAGATAGATAGATGGATGGATGACAGAAAGTCAGCTTTAGATCAGTAAAGTTTTTTTAGATCAATAAATGGATCAACAGATAGAGCAATTGGAAGACAGATTTACAGACAGAACAATAAATCAATGGATGTTTTGATAAAGATAGATAGATAGATCTCTCTTATTGCACATATTAAACAACCATAACATTTGAATAGTAACACAGGTGTGTGAGAGGGGAATTTATTTCACAGTTAAACCCCTGAAGACGTTATAAACTCATGACCTCGGGGTATAAACCACTCAGCATCCATGATTATACTAACACTGATGACTGAAGTTATGACGCAGGATTATGAACACCAAGGCTAGCCATAATGACGTGTGACTTATTAGTGATATTAGTGTTTTATGAAAATTAATTGCTGCAATGTGGAGGTTCGTAACAGGACACCAATTAAACACATGCTGAATCATTCCAATCTCCCGGTTCGACTCATCAACTGTGAAATAATCAAACCTCTGCACAGTGGTGAGCCTGAGCTCCTGAACCAGCTCTCAGGAATATTAGTCAATATCATTACCCACAATGTTGTGATGA
This sequence comes from Clarias magur, assembly GCA_013621035.1. Classification (NCBI taxonomy): domain Eukaryota; kingdom Metazoa; phylum Chordata; class Actinopteri; order Siluriformes; family Clariidae; genus Clarias; species Clarias magur. Next base: position 438,313 of record QNUK01000355.1, read on the forward strand.
GGGTGATGCAGCGGTGCTTTAGGGCGTTTGTTTACATTAGAGCGCTGGAATCTTTTTTGAATGAATCAGACCCAAATTATTAGTGAGAACACAATTGTTCCGCGCTCGAGAACCAGGGAGATGGAAGCCAATCGCACCCGAGATCAGAGGTAGATCACCGTTTAGACGTCATGTCATCAGTGCCCCCGGTCTCCTCTGAAATCTCGCAGCCTACTGTAGGTGCATACTGCCACCTGCTGTATCGGAGGGTGAAAATTCGCAAGTGTACCCGAGTACGGAGAAAAAGTATAAGAAATAATAATGTGAATGCTGGGGAGTGGGGACCGATCGTTTTTGAGTAATTAATCACGTGCCTAGCGTGAAAACGCTCTTAGCCCACTTAAGCGTTCACGGGAAGTCATCTCGTTCGCTTCTCCTGCAATAACTTCTCATTCATGTCATGCCAGGAAGCAGCGACGTTCTCCTTGCTAATGTACGTTAGAGATGGTTGAATCCTCTATGCCAGCGCAAACCCATGTGATAGAAGTCCAGGACACAATCGCTTACTTCTCATAGGAAGAATGAAAATACACCATCATCATCATCACATGTCAGAAATATTTCACTAGTGTTTCAGGGTGGCGTTTACCTTGCTCGATATAAAACTAATAATTAAATGCATTATTATTATTATTATTATTACTTTATCTTCCTATTTGTTTTCCTACACCCCATAATGTTGTAAGACACCGAGCTGAGTGCTCGCTGCTAACTCGTACACACTTGACTGAAGCTAATGACACTGCAGGACTGAGTAATGCTGCTAGCTATAACCTCTAATGTCGCCCTGCTTTTAATATAAAACTACACATACGTTAAAAGTGAAGGTTTTATAATAAAATACCCCCGTGTTAGCAGGGTGTCAGTGTTCAGGTGTGTCCGCCTTTCCCATGCTAGCCGTCACACCGTGGGCCAGAGAGACAGAGGCGAGAACCAGATCACGACACAGCTCAAAAATATACACCTCTCCGGCCTGCAAACCTGATATTTAAATCAACAAAATGATCTCCATTTCACACCAGCTAGCATGTACGCTAACGGTGTTTTTTTTCTTTACGCTCGAATTGTTATTATGCTAGCTAACCGTTAGCAACCGACGACTTCGTTTCGCAGCGCGCGCTCACTTACCATTTTGTCGCGCGGTTCGTCTTCGTCGACTTCTTCCTTTGTCTATTTATTTCAGTTTTTATTGCTAATAATACTATTTTCACCGGTTTGTTTTTTTTTGGGGAGCTGGTGGCGGTGTCAGGGTGAGGAGCCCCCCCGGAGCGCTGCTGTGACGGACAGATGACGGATCTCTCACTGCGGTAAAGACTCGGGGCAGAGCCGCAGCGCGGAAACAGGAGGAGCGGCTTCAGCTCAGCGCTCACTGCCGAGGGGGAGGGGCGGGGGGCGGGGCGGCCGGACAGGAACATCCGGGTATTCCTTGTCGCTCACTTTCTCTCTCTAGCGCGCGCGCGCTCCCTCCCTGCGGGTACTACAGCATACACTCTACTGTACTACTGAGTGCGCGTGCGGGGAATACAAGGGGGACAGCCCGGGTTACCATGGTAACCGTGTGAGTAGAATACTAACACAAACGTTAGTGTGGAAGTGTGAGGCCTTTAGAGGTAGTGTTTCTACAGATAAGATAGATAGATTAGTGATAGCATGTTGATGATAGTATGTGGAACTACTGATTTTTTTTAAATATATAGACAGATAGATTGATGTAACATTTTCATCTGCAATCTACACAGATAGATAGATAGATAGATAGATAGATAGATAGATAGATAAGTATATGTATGTACTGTATGTATGATAGACAGATAGATAGGTAGACAAACAAACAGCAATAATGATGTTTTTTCACTACATTGAGTTGTATTGCACTTTACAGTATATTCAAGAAAACCTGCAGCCCCTTTCCAGCACTGCGATTTATCTTACAAAAGATTTCCACCTTTTTCCCTTTTACAAAATGAAACACATACATATGGCGCAATGTACAAAGCTTCACAGAAACATCAATATAATTTAATCAATAATCAATAACTGAAAATATCAGGATTTAACTCTTTCAGTTTGTAATTTGCATGGTTTTGTTTTTGAGGCATCAACAATTCTCTGTTTAATGGTTATTAACGGTTTACCTCACATGTATGTCTCAAAAGTTTAACTAAGCTGGCCTTCTCTTGAGGAAAAAGACCAGCGTGGGTTATGTCTGAAGTTTCCACGTATTAAATCCCGTGATATGCCACATAAATGATCACAAGTGATTGCGGAACGCAGAACTGATCCTTTAACATTCTATTACTTTCATGGCATAAAGGCATCAGCAGCTCAAACAACCGTAAACACAGGAAAATATTCATTCACACAATAAATACACACACACACACACACACACCAGTGAGCACAAATCGTTACCAGTCCCAGTAAGCGCCAGAAGATCTCAACGTTGATTGAGTCATTTTAAATATATCATCAATAAATAGTTTTAAATAAATATAGTAATAAGACAGCACCCTTTATTGAGCAAGCATTACTGAGAGTTGCTCTGTTTAACTTTAGCGAGAATACCATGACAATATCAGTGTAACCATAACGGGGCAGAAAATGTACAGGATATCTGGGTTTGAAATTAGTACTCTATCCTGTTAACTCGTATTTACTTGTGTGTTGCACCAGGACATTTCACACATCTTGTTAACAAATCATCTCATTATATTTAAACACCAAATTTCGGATTTTCGCATCCCGGAGCTCCTCCTACAGCGGATTTAAATCTGAGTGTACACCCACACCCATGTTTATTCATGCAATCGTCCAGCCAGGAGGTCAGATGTCTGGTGCATGAAAAATCTCAATGATCTCAGTGATTTTAACAGTGCCATGGTTGCTGATGAGTATTGCATAAAACTTCTGATGGCACGAAAAAAAGACATCTATCGAGCAGAAAAGCATCATCGGTATCTGCTCCTGGGATCCTGGGACTCTGAGAAAAAAAATTTAGCACTGAGATGCATTTAAGATCTGTTCTTCCGATAGGTGACGCACATGCTCCGTGAATGTCAATAGTGGTGCTTTTAAAAAAGGCTCATTGACAATCTCAATCCAGGGAAGTCAAGATGTGTAAAATGACCAGGTGTAGCCCGAGGAACAACCTCGAGACCTGTACCTGGAGAAAGATCTTGATCTGATCCTGAGACAATGCCTGCAATTTTGGTTCTCATGAATAAACCTGCTTGTTAATGCTTTCTGCTGTAATGCCCAAACATCTCACAAATAATACATCATGGGTTTGTGGAGAGAGAACTGATCCTAGTGTCGCTATTAACTAAGTAACTGATATGTGTGAACCCTGAACATGCACGAAAAACACAAACCCTTAGACCAGGCATCCGTTCAGGCATGATGTCCTAACTCAAATAACGATATGTATAAAAGCATACATGCACAAAAGACACAAAAATGTCAAATCAACAAGAACAAGAAGAAAATATTAATCTCTGCAGGTCTTTGCTAGGATGGCTCACAGAACAGAAGGAGAAGAGAGTTATCTGTGCTCATCATCTCGAATTCATTATGACACAGTACACAAACTGCCCAGCGATGGTTACAGCTCACACAGGCGTAGTGCTGCCACGCTGCACTCGAATCCGTTGACGCCAACGTGACCGCATTTTACTGGAAGACTTCCTTGTTGATCCACATGAGGCTGCGCGTCTCGTTGGGCTTCACCTCGTACTCGATGCAGGTGAACTTGTTGCCGAACTGGCAGTGCTCACGCTTGTAGTAGTTGTAGTACTTCACCTGCCACACTGTCTCGAAGACGCCCGCCTCCTTGAACTGACGGGGACAAAACAGGACATCAGACATGGGGTTGAAAAGCAAGAGCTCTTTGTTTTTGGTTTAGTTTAGCTATGCATTGACATGTGGTTGTGGTTAAAATGTGTACATCTGTTGATATGGAAATGTTTTATTTTTTGTCAGTGACCTCCACTGTAGAAACCTATATGTGTTGTTATGGCAACCAATCTCCCCGAGGACTTTAATACATCTCCCTGAGGACCTTAGCATTATCAGTATACAAACTGAAATGCACATTTATTTGGGTTTTTACGGTAACCGCCATCCAATATACTATATATATATTGTTATTATTTATATAATTAAATAATTAGCATTTCAGTCTGTGTCAAAGGTCACAGTAGTTATAGGCCATATAAAGAACTTCATCATCTATACTGCTTATCCTGTATACAGAGTCGCGGTAGGCCAGGAGACTTAGGGTAGGGGGTACAACCTGGACAGGGTGCCAATCCATGGCAGGGCACACACACAAACACACTATGGGCAATTTGGGAACACCAATTAGACTGCCTGGCTTTGGTCTGTGTGAGGAAACCGAATTACCCGGAGGAAACCCACCAAGCATGTGGAGAACATGCAAACTCCTCACACACAGACCCCAAGGTGGGAATCGAACCCCACAGTGCCTGCCACAACATAGAATTAGGAAATAAGAGAAATAAGAATTCTCGTTTAGATTCTTTATACTGCTTATGCTGTATAGGGTCACAGATGGCCTGAAGCCTGTCCCAGGGGAGTCGGGGCATGGGGCAGAGTACACCCTGGACAGAATGGCAATGAATCGCAATGCAAACATGCACACATAAACACACACACACACACACACACACACACACACACACACACACACTACACACTATTTATACATTTTATATTTGAATGATATTTTTATATGTTGCTACTTTGTGAATTGTAAATTGTACATTTGTACACTTTTTACTTTTTAAAGTATTTTTTTTCCTTTGCAGTAAAATCCTTCTGTCTTTCCACCCTACCCTCATTTTATTATTTTTTTTGCATTATGAACAATCGAATAAGCATTTCATTGCATATCATACTGTATAAATATCACAATATAATAAAAAAATTATATAGTCAGCCAAAAAATGTATGCACACTTCAGGAAAAGAAAAATAGTATGATGTACAGTATATTATATGAATAATGTAACAATTGTTGTTAGTCTTTCGGCCGTTCCCGTCGACAGGTCGTAATAGATTTTATGCCGGATGCCCTTCCTGACGCAACCACGCCAATTTATCCGGGCTTGGGACCGGCACTGCATCCAGTGGCTGGGGTTTGGACACTGGGAGGGAAATGAACGCGGCCTTCCGCATGGCAGGTGAGAAACCTACCACTGACCCATCAATGCCCTATATTAATATAATATTAATAATATAATCATATTATTATCATACAGTATATATAACATACAGCAATCCATTTTCATATTAAAATATTCCTGCAAGTTCTTCTTTTCCTGAACGGTGTATACATATTTTGGCTGACTCTGTGTGTATGTATATCGATTTGTGTCTGTTTTTAGAAGACTTTTATTATGAAATTATGAAAACAGTCTACTCTTTCACGAAAAAAGGCTAAACATATTTATCTTATTTTAATCCTTTTCTCCCAGCACTATTTATTTCTTTTTCCATTCATTCATTCATTCATTCATTACTGCTGTTCTGTGTACAGCCACCTTGACACCTTTTGACACTTTAAATGTACGGCAGGTGTATACTGTATACTGTATAGATGTCACAGCCTTTATGAATTCTGTGCCGCATTTAGGATGAAGGCTGCGCTCCTAGAGCGCGACACAAGCGCGCGGCTTAGCGTGTACCGTAAACCCCGGAGGAGGAGCGCACTCGAGTTTCCACATCGGAGCTGAAATAACACCTGCTCTTTATTCTTCCATCTTCCTCACACACAGTCCGACGTCGCTTCGCCCTCTACACGTATAAACACCACTATACCTGTATGGAGACCTGCACGGGCTGTCTGTCCCCGCTCTTGGTGTGAGGGACACCCTCGGTGTCGTATAATCCGTGGTATACGGCAGACTCTTCATCTTTAGACTGCTGCTCGAGATCGAAGCTTTTTCCGCCGATCCCCATAGAGCTGAATAATAATAATAATAATAATAATAATAATAATAATAATAATAATAATAAACAATAGTAATAAAAAGCAACAACCACGACAAAACATTAGTTTGTGTTGATTATGTTGCAGTATTTTAATGTTGTATTTAAAGAGACCTAAACGTCCATATACAGGACAGACCTCGGCCTTTATAATGAAAAAAATAAAGAACGATCACGTGATTAATTAATTAATTGATAAATTAATTCAAAGACATGGACATTAAGTGCAGCTGTTATTATGTACATTTTCACGCATGATAATAATACAGGACATGAATGTGAACCGTTTTCCGGACAGGTGCACCAAGCACCACACCCAGAAGCTCTTAAACACACACACACACACACACACACACACAGAGACATTCACGCGATTAAAACCAGACCACTAGACTGGTATTGCCAGGTATACATGTCTCCAGCTGGTGCAGGGCGCTTACACAGGCTCGGCGTTCCCCGGTTTCATCACCACCTCGATTTTATATTTGGAGCCCGTCAGCAGCTTAATGGTCCGCGTCTGCCCGAACCTAGACCCGTCCGCCTTAAAGAACACCGGCCCATCGTTCGGCTGGATCTTTAACGACACGCAGATGTTGATTAACGCTGGAACGTCGGCCATGATGGAGCGGAACTGATAACGGGCCTCGGTAGGTCTCGTGCGCTCCCTGCATCTACACGGACGGTGGAAGGTCCTGGTTAGGGTTGCCAGATCCGCGCCGCAAAAATCATCCCCAATTCAAAACCAACCAAAGACTAATCTCGAATCCGTGTCACCACTGTGAGCAGTTCTAATTTGGCTCATTTTATACATTCTGGAAAAAAAAAAAAAAAAAATATTATTTTTTTTTTACAATTTTCACAATGTTACAGTCATTCTGTAACACCCATTCAGTCACTCACACGGCTATACCGCTGTATACTGAATACACATTCACACACTCATTCACACACGGCCCCAAAGTGGGAATCAAACCCAGACCCTGGTGGTGCAAGGTGACAGTGCTTGCCACGACAACTAAGCCACCATAATAAGCACTCACTCACTCATCATCTATACCGCTTAATCCTGTATTCAGGGTCACGGGGGCCTGGAGCCTATCCCAGGAGACTTGGGGCACATGGCAGGGTACACCCTGGACAGGGTGCCAATCACACTACGGGCAATTTGGAAACGCCAATTAGCCTAACCTACATGTCTTTGGACTGTGGGAGGAAACCGGAGTACCCGGAGGAAACCCACCAAGCACGGGGAGAACCACTACACCACCGTGCCGCCCTCCATAATAAGCAGTTAGTTGTTATTATTATTATTATTACAACTACTACTACTAAGACATGAAGAGCAGCCTTTCTGGAACAGGTCTTGTAAGAACAGTATTGTCATCAAGCACCATGATGAAACTGTCTCTCAGGAAAGCAAGACCAAAACTTACCTCTCCTCAGAAATCACCACAAATTCACCCTAATTGGACGAATATGTAATTCAGACTAAATGAACATCGTAAATCTAAACTTTCTTGAACATTCTAGAACCTTCCGCACTCCACACAGAAAGAAACTGGCCTATGAGAAATCTTATGTCCAGTCAAACACATACATTTTTATACTATCATATATATATTGTGTGTCATGATTTAATACTATGTTTAAAGACATTTTAATGTAAATTTTTTTTTCTCCAAATATCTACTTATTATACTGCTATAACTATCAATGTATTGATCAGGTTATAGCTCTTGTGGTAAACAATCTTAAAAGTAAAACTTTAACATAGCAACATTAGTTACAAGTATTAATATAACATGCAAAAATATTCAAACCTTAACAGCACAGTAAAAAGAAAAAGAAGAAGAAAAAAAAGACTAGCATGTAATGTCTAATTTAGGCATGAAAACCGAGGGCTTGGCAACCTGGCTGTAGGCCTCTCCCAGGAAGCTGCACTGGTGGATGCTGTGTAATAGGAACATTTCCCATGTGTGAAGGTAAATTCTTTAACACACAAGACGAAATAATAAAGTCTACCTAAATAATAAAGTCTAACCAACAAAAATTACAATGCAAATGTTTTGCAATACATACAATACATTTGTAAGAGATACAAATCTCTTATTGTATTTCTTTAATTACCCTATAAATCATGTGTTGTTTTCTGTATATTACTGCATGAACATTTTTTAAATCAAATGAACAAGATAAATTACATTAAAGTACAAATAGGATGTAAATATGTATTTACACTATTGTTCATTGTTTTTGCAAAACAATATTGCCTTTAATTGTTGAACTTTTATTATTATTATTATTATTATTATTATTAAAATAACAACTAATAAATTATAAATAACAATACACCACAGGATTTCATCCTTTTCTATTTCTTTTAATGGACTAATATAAATCCAAAAGACCACTAGGGGGCAGCACAAACAAACACTATATATTACAAATATTACTGTCAGTAAAAAATGCAGAGGTATAGTATTTAGGTTTTCATCTGGTAGAAACAACAGCTCATGAGATCCAACATAAATCTTTAACCAATCTGTTCCCTTTGTTTTCAACTGAATTATCAAACCTCCCATCAAAAGGCCTAAATGCAAAATATACTGGATACCTAATCAACATTTTATGCCACGCTGATAAACAGTCAAATCAGGTAACATCATTTAATTTAACATAAACATGTCAATTTAAATGTATTGTCTTTGTTATTATAAAACACAACATATTTAAATGTTTTTTACTTTGGACCTGTTAAAGAAAAAATAATAATAATAAAAAAAAAAATTAAAAAGTATAATATGTAGTTGACACAACAATATGAGCGACAACATTAGATATGAAGACAGTTTAACACAGATGTCATTTCTGATTCTTTTGATTTTGTAAAGCTGTTTTGTGACAATGACCACTGTTAAAAGTGCTATATGAATAAAATAAAATTGAATTGAATTAAATATATTAAATATTTATAATAAAGAATTTCTTTTTTTTTTCTCCTGAATTTTTATTAAAGGGTCACAGGGAGCCTGGGCCCTATAGTAGGGGACTAGAATTAGGGTGGGATACATCCCGGACGGGGTGCCAATCCATCGCAGGGCACACACAGTAATACGCTCACGCTCATGCCTTACAGCCAATTTTGAAACGGATTTAAACTGAAATGCTGGTGGATGTAATGCAACAAATTATACGTCCATGCAAGCTTAATATTCACTGACGATAAAATCTAAAACAAGATATGTATTCCAGGTTGAAATCTCTGATTTACAATTCCATGCGTCATTTCTAACAAGTTTCTCATAATCACAGTCTGGATTCCTGTCCTGATCACGTGCATGAATAAGATCAGATCTCACACCAACATCCCGGCTTCTCTGACATTCATCAATCATTTTTTTCCTAATACTTCTTCTTAAAGAGAATATATTCTCTTTAAAATAAAAAAATATATACATCTATCATAATATTAATAAAATAAGTGCTTTAGACAGGTGTGTGCTCAGCAGGTAGTCTGTGCAGCGTTTCAGTATCAGTGTACAAGTGTCTGTGCACGTTATCTCTCCAGCTCTGCCTCCAGGATCTCCCCCCAGGTCTCCACGTCCAGAGGACACATGCTGTTCGGGGGCAGATCTTCAGCACAGAGGATGTTGCTATACTTTCCCTTTAACCATCTTCTTTTCACACAGCTCTTCTCGTAATTACGCACCAGAGTCACCTAGAGGGGAACAAAAAAAAAACAGTGTAATCAAACTGTACTGAATGGACGTTCCTCAATTCAAATCTTAGGCTCACTTACAAATTGTAGAATTCTCTCGCTACCACTTAATATAACCATGTGCAGTACTGTGCAAAAGTCTTGATCCCCCTCATTTCCTCATAGCAAATTTAATTAAATGATGTATATTAAATGAAATGAGAAATAAGAACGGATGTTTTCTTGTGACCGTCTGTAAAGTGCCTAAAGACAACTTTAAAATGGATTGTTTATGTTACAACCTCAGCAGAGACCTCGTTTCCCCTCTCGTCCGTTCCAATACTTTTGTACACACTTGTGTATGTTAGAGCCTAACCTTCCAGGACAGTCCGTCGCTCCGGTCCCCGTCCACCTCCCTGCGGCAGACGGCCAGCGCGCTCAGACAGTGGCCCCTCCACAGGTTATCGCTGCCCTCGATGATCACGTTCCAGCGCTTGCACGTGACCGAGGCGCGGCACAGACTCCTCACGTCCAGCTCGCTAAAGATCTTCACGCTCATCTCTGTAGGGAGCGTCTCTGTGAAGTTCAGCTCTGGTCTTTCATTCCTGATGGACTTCAAGGATACGAGTCCTTCTCCAACAGCACGGGGGTTGAGGTTCCTTTTAGAGACATGCTGCATCTCAGCATCGCCGTGCACGCGTCTCAACTGAAGCTGCGACAGATAAGAGCTGGGTTAATTACAGTGTTTTGAGCAAGCGGATTTCAGTGAGGATATCTTACGAGGCAACGAGGACCAGAGTCGACTTGTCTTAGTCCTGATTGGTAGATGCCAATTCAAAGACTTTATATAGTGGTGAAGACTATTGCGAGTAATCACTACATCAATATCTGTAGCCCAAAATGGCATCTTTTCTTTTCCTTTCTTTGCTTGATTTTCCGCTACAAAAATAGAAGTTGATGTAAATGTAATAATAATTATAATAACAATAATAATAATAATAATAATAATAATAATAATGTAATTAAATAAAAGATCTTCTTATGCACGGTATGTTACAGTCTCCTTTCAATCTGATCATAATAGTGATTTATTGTTTTATTTTAATTTTTTTAGACAGAGCTCTGGCGTCTCAGTGGTAGGTTTCTCGTCCGTCCGAGCTATAATTTCGCATGCATTTATATTTTTTCCTATATATTTGGGACTAGTAGGACCTAGTAAGTATAAAATCTAAGCATTGTCTCAATCACTCACTCACTCATCTTCTATACTGATTTATCCTGTATTCAGGGTCACAGGGGTATACCCTGGACAGGGTGCCGATTAGGCGCAGGGCACACACAAAAATACATACACACACTCACACACACGCTCATTCACACACAACGGGCAATTTAGCCAGTTAGCCTAACCCGGACCCTTGAGGTGCAAGGCGACAGTGCTAACCACTACACCACCATTCCGCCTCTAAGCATTGTCTTTGAACAGAAAATTGAGGTTGCATTTGTATTGCGCTTTTGCTACAATTAAATGAAGCTATAAGGTGGCTACTAGTGAGGACAACAGGTTTAATTTAGACAGAATCAAGTATAAGATGCAGCGAACCCAAAAAAGTAATGTCTCCGTATGAGGGCGCCGGTGGACAGCAAGGGAGGACAGGGTTAAATTCCCTCCTAATGCCCAAACCCCAACTGGTCCCACACCTGGATATAATGGGAGGGTTGCACTAGGAAGGGATTTGGTGTAAAAAAAAATTAAAAAAAAAACCTGTGTTAAGATGTTGTGCAGAACTGATCTCGCATCAGTGAGGATGCCGCCTACTGTTACAACAGAACCACCCACTGCCCACCTCTCAGACAGAATTAACATATCTTAGGCTTGAAGTTTTGGTTCTTATTCATATATACTGTAAAGAAATCCTTTGATATCATATTCACCGAAACTGAAACTACTGTCCAGGGTCCTGAATGCATCCTAGAACAATGCCTGTTCGGTAAACATCTGTAAATAAAGTGTTCTAAAATCTAAAAGTGTTAAATAATATGAAGCGTAACTTAGACAACCGAATAATAAGATAATCAGCTGCAATAACATTTTATAACCCACCCGTATACAGACTGAACCAGAGCAAGCAGTTAAACATGAAACTCAGTGTCAATTCAACAAAACACTGAATTGTAAAAAAAAAAAAAAATGTAAAAAAAAAACGTTCAATATTAAATAATCACAATTATACGAATCAGGCTCAAAACGATAAACATTTACCGCCGTGTTTCCTCCAGCGTGTTTCGCTGTTAGTGACAGCTCACGGTTTAAATGGCCCTTGTTTATTGACAACTATGGCGTCAGGGCGCCGCCTATCTTCTCACTGCGCATGCGCTGGGGTTACTGACGGTGCGATTTATTTAAATATTTATATAAACATATAAAAATTCAATTTGCACAGATGAACGAAGCAAGCACAAAAACTGCTCGGATAGTTCACCTGAACGAATTAGTCGGAATAAATAATAAAACGCATATCAGTTTTGAAAGATGCGTTGCCAAGGGGACGGGCGCATGCGCAAACGTTTCCACACCAATAGTTGAAGAAATATAATAATAAATAATAATAAAAACTGTATTATATGATATATAAATATATACAATAAAATGCTTTATTATTTTTTTTACAACATTACGTTGACTTTATTTTATCTAATAAAAAAAAACGCTCATGCGCATGCGTCCTGCGCTACCCGGAAGTGTGTGCCAAAACGTGCAAGAAGGAAGGCACTGTTCTGTTGCTGAATATAATAATAATAATAATAATAATAATAATATATTTTATGTTTTCTTAAAACAAAAATCATATGCAAAACTCATCGAACAGGTAGGACATTGGTTTGTTTTGTAAAACTTTATTGCCTGAAAATAATCCCACCTGAATAAAAGTTGTAAACACTGAGTCTATTTGCTGAGTCTGACTGCTGATCTCTGGTTGTTTGTTTTTTGAAATGTCTTTTAATGATAAATATGGTCAAAATCAATGCTTTAGTCAGAATGCCAGGCTTTAAGTTGGAGCAGGTGGACGGAGATGGAGATGGAGAGCACATTGCCCTGCCTGAAGGAGACTCTGTGATTGGCAGAGGACCATTTCTGCACGTGAGTGTCAACTATTACTGTTTACTGTTACTGCAGAGGCATGAAGCCGATGAGCCACACCATGAGGTTATGGGAAAGGGTAGTTTGGTGACAGATCTGTGAGCAGCAGTACGGCTTCATTCCGAGAAAGGGCACACCAGAGATGCCGGGTTTTGCTTCGAGAATGCTGAGAAGTATAGAGAGGGTCAGAAAGGGTTGCGTTGTGTATTTGTTGCTTGCTTTATCGTGCCTTGGGATTAACTGTGCAAGGTGGTGCAAGAGATATGTACAGCCGGACCTCAGCATATGAATTTACCCAGTTCCACTCTGGAGGCGAGTTCTTAAGGCGGAAGTTTGCATTGCGAAACGCATTTTCCCATAGGGAATAATGTAAATGCACATAATCCGTTCCAGTCGCCTAAAAATATTACCAATATTACCCATTTTGAACATTCTTGGGACCCATGGTGCTATGTGTTTAATAAATCTAGCACAAAATGCAAATACAACCCGCAAAAAAAAATATGTAAACTCTCTTCCTCTGACACGAACAAGTTTTGAACAGCTCTCGGACGTTTTCGCGACTTAGCTAGCCGTTTGTGTGCCGAAAATGGTTGCTGTATGGTGCGGTAACACTGTACCAGGACAGCGTCACAGCGGTGAGGTGTGCCGTAGGTACGACGTAGGTGGACGTACAGTAGGAATGCACCAGGGATTGGCTCTTATCCCCTCCCTGTTTGCAGAGTTGATGGACAGTTTGACGGATGAGGTTAGTCGAGAGTCCTCATGGGCTATGATGTTTGCAGATGATATTGTGATGAGCAGCGAAAGTAAGGCTTGGGTTCAGATGAATCTAAAGCGGTGGAGGGATGCACTGGAGAGACGAGGACCAGCAGTGTTCTCTGGGTTGGAGACGTTGGTGCTGACAATAGACACGGGATGCTTCGGGAGTGACAAGATAAGGAAGCGGATTAAGAATGAGTATATTAGAGGGACAGTACAGGTAGGATGATTTGGGGACAAAGTTATAGAGGACAGATTGAGATGGTTTGGACATGTGCAGAGGAGGAATATCAGGAGGGCAATGTTAGAGATGGAGCTGCCAGGCAGGAGGAGAAGAAAAAGGGCTAAGAGGAGGTTTTTGGATGTAGGAGGCTGGAGTGACAAAGGAAGATGCGGTAGACATGGAGACAAATGGTCCGCTGTGGCGACTCCTAACAGGAACAGTTGAAAGAACAAGATTACTATTCAAAATGAAAGACTGACCTGCCGTGCACATATTAGTGTTTATCTTGCTCTAACACGCCTGATTAAACTAATCAGCTTGATGTGGATCCATGGATTTCTTCATGATTTGTGTTGAAAACATGTGCTCTATCATGTCAACTTATGGAAATGGCAGTGAGAATTTCAATGTCTGAGGAATAATATTAGAATTCTGGATCAAACTTTCACTTTCGATGGTCCAAGTAAACATTTTTCAGAAAGAAAAAAAAAAAAGTACAAATTTTTCTCTTGTGGTAATTGCAAACTCAGTCCTCTAGATGGCACTGTCTGTCTCAGGACTGGCCAGAAAACACAAGATGTGTTTTACAATTCAGGAAGGCTATTAGGTTTAAAATTCATCATTTTTTCAAGTAATTAATTCATTTTATTAAAAAAAAAAAAAACAATAATGATACCAATTGAAGGTCTCTAATAGCTGTGGTGTGAACTTTCACATCTTGAATATACATGCATATAGAAGTAAAAGTCAGAAATATCCGCATCTCTGACTATTGAATTTATCTTTATTAACTTCTAGAAAAGACAAATATATAATATTTCGAAATGATCGCCTTGCTGTTCATGACACTTTATCGACAAGCTTTCCTATTTCCTGATGAATTAAAAATTGTTTTGGTAACGCCGGTTAACGGTACTTCTGTTGTCCGCTTTTCTGACCGACATCTCGGGAGTCACATGTCTGTGAAAGATTAATATATAATCATGTACATATGTATGAATTAATTTGTGATATATTTGCCGTGTCATACTTCTTGTCTCTCCTTCAACAGGTGAGCGATAAGCGAGTGTCCAGGAACCACGGGATTCTGCAGAACGTCGATGGACAGCTGCGGCTCAAACCCGTACGTGCTCCAGGACCGAACCTCATTTTTAGAACCTTATTCGTGACCTTTTCTGTGGAGGGTTTATTATGCCGTGTTGGAGTGTTTGCCTGAGAGGGTCGGACATCAAACCAAGGACAAGATTAAAAACTCTTTGATGTCCTGCTCTCTCGCTGTCTCTCTCTCTCTTTTCCTTTGTCTTTCTGTTTCTGTCTGTATCAAGCTCTCTCTCTCTGTCTGTCTGTCTTTCTGTCTGCCTTTCTCTCTTCCTGTTTCATGACCATGTAGGAACCATGTTGCCAAAGCATTACAAAAGAGAAAAACAGTTATTAAGTATAGAAAATGTATATTAAATATTAAATTAAAAATAGGAATTTAGCTTAAACTTTCTCAATTCTTTTTGTTTCTCTTTGTCTCTCTCTGTCTCTCTGTGTGCTATCAGTATAAGTGAGTCAGTAATATGGTCTGTGTACACGACAGTAAACGGCTTGTAAAAGATCGCCACGTAAATATTTAACCGCGCTCATGTTTCTTATGTGACGCTGTGTTTCTGCGTCGTCCTCTGTGGGTTTCACGTTTCAGAGGAGCCGTTTGTCCTGCCGATGAGCTCAGCCCCCCGTAACGCCGACACAGGACTCAGAATGCTATTTAGCTGCTAATTTCTCTCGCATCCCTGGTAGGGAATGGAATTTGTAGTTAAGAAGCAGCACCACGGAGACGGCGTTGTATCAGACAGACTCACTAGATGGCGCTGCGTTACGAGTCACGGAGCGTCTGGGATCTCTCCTACCTTCAGGACGCAGGATGTTACAGTATATGTCCTCCTCCCTGTGGCCTCGTAAAAGCAGATTACCCATTTAAGTGTCATCGTAAACCATCGCCACGGCAACTAGCTATGTCTATCACGAGGATATTTCTTTAATCTTAATGCCGTCGTTCGGATTAAGGGTTACAACTTAACTTTACATGAACGCTGATAGGATAGGATAGGACGTGGGGCCCAGACCACCACATACACACATTCACTGTGTGTCCAAGATCCGTTCAGGCTCTTACACTTTCACCGTGTCCCCCGCAGACACACGTCAACCCCTGTTTCGTTCTGACGTCCCCGGATGCGCCGCCGGAGCCGCTGGAGAAGGACCAATGGCACTGCCTGAAGGACGGCGAGATCTTCTCCCTGCTCCCGGGGAAATACATCTACAGAGTGCATGCTGTAGGAGAGGAAGGAACACCCAGGTAACGCTCGCAGTCGAATTTCATTTTGGATCAGAAAGTCTTTTTAGCTCCTAATAAAGGACTTGTCCGTGTCCTGAGATTAAACAAATGAGGTGACTAAAGTTCTGCTCATGTCATCAGTCAGCATGATCTGGTAATCAGCTCATACTCCAAACAGAACACATAGAGTAGAACACATCCTTTAACGTGAGTTTGCGGTAATAAGCCGTTTTCCATCACTGTGACGGTATTTCGTAACCATGGTTCCCGTGAAATTCCCATCCTCCTCCTTGTCCTCCGTTTTTTTTTTTTTTTTTTCCTTTTTAAGAAGTGTGTCAGAAAATTTGTCATCAGTCATCTTGTGACACGAGATCGCCCCCAGACACCAGCAACGAAAAACATGTCGAAGAAAAACCACAAATGTTAAAACCACTATTCTAAATAGAGGCCTAAATGCTTTCACTCCTGGAACTTCTGAAAGATAAAGGTAAAGCTCCCCTTAAAGCTCCCCTCAGCATTTAGGATTATGATTAAATTATTTGTCTCATGTACCTTGACATTGCACAGCAACATCATTTTATCTTTATTCGTATCCCAGTTAAAAAGCCGGGTTCAGAGCGCAGGGTCAGCCAGGATACAGTGCCTTTCTCAAGAGCTCAACATGGCAGTTTGTTGGTGCTGGGACTTGAACCCCTGACCTTCCGTACAGCAACCCTGATCCTTCCCTGTGATTGACCTGTGTAATAAAAGAAAAAAAAAGCATAACAGTCAGCATAATCAGTTACAGTTTGCAGTTGCAGTGATTTAAATAGACGTTTATTTGTTATACGACTGATTCTACAGATTTGTTTGTACAGTTTTGTATTTATTATTTTCTAATTGTTGACTGTGTGGGTATCCAACCAACTTTTTTTGCTGTACATGGTCACAGTGGAGGGGACACAAACTTGTGCACTTACATTACAGTTAGAGTCCCCGACTTACAAACATTTGAGTTACGAAATTTCCACAGATATGGACGGACCGCGGTTCAACTTCCGGTTTAATCACAGAAGTAGCTCACGAAATGAGTCGGCCTCACCGGTTTCAAGGAATCAGTCCGGGGGAACGATGATAGAAAATGTCCGTCCTATTGAAACATAATCCTAATTTTGGAAAATAATAAAAAACAGATTAAAATAATAAAACAGATTTTACAGTCCAATACAGTGGAAAACGGAGAGAAAATGGAGAGAAAAAGGTGTCCGGGATTCCCCTCGTGATTTCAAGATGCAGAGACGACACGGTTATATTTGACGTGTGAGATTCATCTCCTTGGGTGCGATTACAGTTTCTGGCCACATGATGGCAGTGTGGGGAAAGGGGACAGTGATTTAGTCAAGTTGATTGGTATGCTTTATTTTTTACATTTGTGTCAAAGGAGTATAAGACTCATTTTGACCGATTTAAGAACAAATCCGACTTACAAACACGGTCCGTTCCGGGAGCACGTTTGTAAGTCGGGGATGACCTGTACTGTGCAGAAGTCTCGAGCCACTCCTCATTTCTTTATATTTTGCTTTCAAAGCTCCAGAGTTTCATGTACAGTGGAACCTTGGATTATGAGCATAATTCGTTCTGGAAGCAGGCTCGTATTCCAAAACACTTGTAAACCAAATCAAATTTTCCCATAAGAAATAATGAAACTCAAATAATTTGTTCCACACCCAAAAAAAATTAATACAGAAAAATAATTAATAAAATATATAAAGTAAAAATAAAAGAAATTAACCTGCACTTTACCTTTAAAAAAAGTTAAAATAAGTCCCAACAGATGAGTGTTTCCGTTTGTGTGCGTAGGCGCCGTGTGTGTGTGTGTGTGTGTGTGTGTGTGTGTGTGGAATTAGCCCCTTCCCTCGCCTCGTCTTACACAGTAAAACTCCTCCTCCCTCCCACCCCCCACCTCACTTTTTAAGTTTCACAACAAACAGACACACAACGGAAACACTGTTTTAACGGGAAAAAAATAAATCTCTCTAATGACACTCGCGTCAGTGCAGACTAATGGAATCACTGCTGTAAAGTAAAAAAACAAAACAAAACAAATGAACCAGAACCTTACCTTTGAAAAGAATTGCGACAGAGCAGAGTTTCTGTGTAGAGCAGAGTGTGTGTGTCTGTGTGAAGCCGGGGAGGGGGGGGTGTAAAGGTGAGAGAGTGTGTGCGTGTGTGTTGGTGTGTATGTGTCGGTGTCAAAAAACTCGGCACTCATAAACCAAGACATGCTCGTTTTTCAAGTCAAAATTTATTAAAAATCTTTGCTCGTCTTGCGGAACACTCGTAAACCGAGTTACTCGCAATCCGAGGTTTCACTGTATTTTTAAAGTAGTCTTGGGGAAAAGTTCTCCAGGCTTCCTGAAAAACCTTTTTCGCTCCCAATTGGTTAAGCTTTTGTGTATTGTGTATCATTCAAGCATTAAAAAATCATCTAACTTGAAGCATGCATGATCCAGTGAGAACCAGGTGCAGATGATGACAGACGATCAGTCTAGTGAGATTAGTATACTGGTGATGCTGAGTGGTTGGAACGGACGAGAAGGGAAATGCGGTCGCTACATATACAACACATTAAAAAAAAAGTTTTTTTTTTTTTTTTTTTTGGTACTTTGCAGTCTGTTATAGTGAAACATATTTGTTCCCATCTCTTTAATTTAATATACATAATTTTATTGAATTTAATATGAAGAAAGGAGGGAGTCAAAACTTTTGCACACTATTATATAATGTATGGACCAATCCCAAGAATCACATGACTTGAACCCCTTACCCTCCCCCATCCCATCCTTTTCTCCACCGCTGGTGCTGCACGTTGTTTTATAAAATCTTTTAATGGATTTAATTAAACATTACTTAAAGCCCAAGTGCATGTTTGTCATTAAGCGCAGACACACGTCCTTCAGACGCACGCTGGCTGAGATTGGTCTTTGTTCAGTCATCAGTCACTCGGGCTCCATCATCCTTGTCGTCGTGCCCATGCGGGAGAAACAAACGATGCTAATTTGTTCTGTAGTGCGTTGATGTGGAATTGATTCACGCTGCTGTCATTTGCATGCATTAAAAAGTCAAAGCGGCCGTGTGTGAAACAATAGCATTAAACCATCGCTCACGTCTTCTGTAGAATTGCACTGAAAATGTTATGAAAACAGTAATATTCCCTCATAAAGGACATTTCAGTTGCAGGTGATTCCACACAGTTTCTGTCCTACATGTAGTCCTGGAGTGTTTATGCATGTGAACTATGTGCAATGCATGAGTTCCAAGATGCAAATCTACTGGATTATATTAAGCGAAGGTTCTCGATGTTTATGCAATATTGAACACGTCTGACAGACAAAAGACGCTCCAAGTCTAAGACCAGGATTAAACCAAGTACCCGATGTCCCCGCCGATGTCAATGTCCTCTCTTACTTTAATGCAGATTTCTTTCTTTCTTTCTTTTTTTATTTTAAAGAGACAACTTGTTTGCTCGAGCTTGAACGCCGGGGAAGTAAATCAGATGTGTCTGTTTTTTCGCCTGTCCGAATTACATAGTGCATCAGAACCGCGTCAGATTTCTTCTGCTTGGCAGGCTCCTGGCAAATCCGTGCTTAATTGAGTGAAAACGCAATGTCCTGGAGTTGATGATTTGTAAAAGTCCTGAAATTTCACGGGGAAGAAACTCAGAAAGCGCATATTTGTTTTTTTATCGCAACAGGAACAGCCAAGGTTTTGAGGAAAGGAAGGAGGAGGAGACGGAGCTGAACTGGAAACCGCCCCGATCGTGCGAGGAGACGTTGGCGTACACCCCTCAGGCCCAGAGCAGTCCGTCTTTCACCTACGAGCCAAGGACGAGAGACGAGACGCACACAGCGGGCTCTGCTGCCTGTAGTCAGGTGGGGATGAATGCTAAAGTAAGCATTCGCATTTAAAGGTGCCTTAACCAATATTCTCATGTTTAGGTCACGTGATTACACACCTCATCTCCTGTACAACTCACCTACAGTATATAAATGTTCCTAGATTTTTTGAACATCATTTCCTAGAAGGTGTGTGAAATATCCATAGGCCAGATGCCCCTCTTTCTTTTACGCCGGAAAGAGGAACATTTTCATGCATCACGTCTCTATACGCGATATCACGATCCGTACCTCGGCTCGTCCACCATCACGGAAGGATTTCTTCGCCATAACACCCACGCGGCCGCTCGTAAAACCACCAGGCGCTCGTCAGAACGTGATGTCCAGAGATATCTCAGCTAGCGTTCGTGGGGTTTTATGGCTCTTCGGTGTGCACATAATAGTTTTACCAAACTCGGATGGAAAATAAAAGACAAAAGCCAGATTGTTTAACTTTATAAAATAAAATTTAAAAGTTCTAGAGTTTCAAATATTTTTTTACGCAAAACAGAGAAACCCAGAGAAACTAGTGCTATGGGACACGTACTCTTCTAGCTAATAAATGCTTGAATGATATAAGCCATGTAATTAAGCTAGACGCTGGAACACTGAGCAAGAAGGGAAAATCTGACTTCAATTAGTCAAGCGCTCGTGGCATCCGTCCCATCCTTAATGTGTGTTTGGATACGTCGAGGGTTTGGAAAAAAAGCGGGGCGTATGTAGTGTATTAGGTTTTTACGAGTCTGACTTGAGAACAGCGCTGTGCCACCAATTTGTACACCTGGCTCATTTAAAAATGGTAAATTAAATCTATGTTCATTCGTGAGTTTTGCTGCAAAAAGTTCTACCAGAATTTTTAACAAGTATTAAAGATGGAAATGGATGTACGAGGGATGTTTAAGTCAAACCTGAAAGACATAAAGTGTTCGAAATTTCCAGAAGACTCCAGAAGAAAAGATGGATTTTAAAACAGGTCGGACATCCGAGGTGGCTGCGGTTGTTCCCGTGAACACTGACTGGTTGGAACCACCGATTCTTGGTTCTTGAGAAGAGACGCATCCGTGTCTGTGGGAACTGTAACACCAGCACCACTTGCACGTTACAGGAACTCGGCCATACAGTCCTGACCTTGCGCCAAGACATTTCCACATTATATGGGCCATTAAAGAAGTTCCTGGGAGGCCGGGGTTTCAAAGTCTGATCATGAAAACGTTCTACCTTGATGGGGTCCAAGCACTAGTGAAACACTGGGAGAAGTGTATTAGTAAACCTAGATATGTATTTATGAAGGCTTATTCCAAAGAGATTGCTTTTGTTTATTTAGACAAAAATGTAGATTATGAAGTCTCACAGCTGTCATAAGAGACACATTTGGTCTACTTTGATATTAAGTTGAAATAAAGGCTTAAAACAAGAGACTCTGGTCAAGCTGTCATAAAAACTGCTTTTGCTCAATATCAAGTAAAGTTGATATAAAGGCTTCTAGCAAAATACAGCTGATCAAGTCGATTATAGAGACTTACTGTATAACAGCTGGCATTTACTTGAATAAAAAGAAATCTTTGTCTATATTGATGTCAAATTGACATGAAGGCTTATTCAAACAGGCCTCAGCTATAATAAAGAGACTTTCTGTAAATTTTGACATCAAGACGATATACAGTGGAACCTTTCGTATATCAAAACACTCGTAAACCAAATCGGATTTTCCCTCAAGAAATAATGGAAACTTAAATAATTTGTTCCACAGCCCAAAAAAATAAATGCATAAAAATAATTGATACAAAATATAAAGTAAAAATAAAACAAATTAACCTGCACTTTACCTTTAAAAAAAAAAAGAAATTTAAATTAATCCAAACAGATAGCTAAAGCTAAAGTAAGAGTAGAGCCCCTCCCCTCTCCCTCTTCTCGTCTTACACAGTAATACGTCTTCCTCTTTTATTTGAGTGTCTCTCGCACACACGCGCGCACACACACACACACACACACACACACACACACACACACTAACGGAAACACTGTTTAATCGGGAAAATAAACAGAAATCTCTCTAATGACACTCGAATGAGAGCACACAAACAGAATCACTGATATAAAGTAAAAATAAACCTGCAAATTAATCTGCACTTTACCTTTGAAAAAAATCGCGACAGAGCTGTGTCTCCGTCAGAGTGTATGTGTGAAGGCGAGGGGAGAAGGGGTGTGTGTGGGGCACGGTGTTCAATGATGCGCGCGCACATGCAAACACAAAATAAAATATGTTTTCCGCGCACACACGCGTGGTCACAGTGTTATAGTAAACAGTGCACGGATGTTGATTATGCCAGTGAGAGACACGCCCTAAGACCCAGCAGGGGAGACGATTACCAACAATTTCGCAGCACAAGAGAGAGAAAAAACAAGAAGCGCATTTGTGCTACATGATACTCAGATTTATACCAAGACTTGCTCGTTTTCCAAGTCAAAATTTATTAAAAATATTTGCTCGTCTTGCAGGACGCTCGCAAACCGCATTACTCGCAATCCGAGGTTCCGCTGTAAAGGTTTATAACAGCAAGTGTAAACTGTCATAAACGCAGCTTTTGTTAATTTCGACATGGATTACAATGTCAATTTGTTATTAAGGCTTGCTTCAACAGTCATCATCTCTTATTAAAGACTGGATTTGTTCCTGTATCAAGACCAGTTTTAACATTAGGTTTATTATGAAGGCTTATTCCAACAGGTGCCATCTGTTATAAGAAACAGCTTTTATCAATTTAAGTATTAAACTTGTCATACAGGTGGTTTATGGCAGTTTGCCAGCTCATTGGAACGTTATGTCAACTGTCAAGATCTTTAAAGTTGCACAGAAATCAGTCTATAATATGTTATAACAGCCTTATGTCAACAGAAATCTGTTCCAGTTGACTAAGTCAACTTGATATGCGTTTTGGCAAACCGGTCTTAATCACATCTAATGCCTGTCATGTCGGTTGCCATAAAGGCTTTATGTAGCCTTATGAACATCATCTTTAAATGTGTTGCATAAGGACATAATTCGGACAAAAAATCGTGGGACATTCACTGAGGTGTAATTACTGTAGCAGGAAAATTAAAGCTCACTTTGCTCACAAGGCCCAGAAAACTTCCATAACACTTGTTATAGATTTATGGAGGTGTCATGTAGCTTTATAACCACTACCTTAATATGAAACTGTTACCAAATTATTCACATCAGGGTGTTGCAGAAGGGGAACATCATGACACAGTTTAGAGGCAGAAAATAGCCATCGTCATGTCGAGGTAGCATCATAGGAGGTTCATTAGGGTGTTATGAACAGTCTTAATTACATGACCTAAAGGATGTCATTAATTGATGATTTTCTTGTTTTTGAGGAGAGGAAACACTAAACCTACTTTTAGTGGGTTATAGACTTATGTAGGTATAAAGTAGCTCTATAACCACCACACTTACAGTAAGTAAAGTGCTACTGTACTTTCAGAAGTTATTTGACTTCTTGTATCTCTGTGTATGTACTGTAGGCTGGTGGCGATTCTCGCTCTCCTTGTAAATCCAACGCTCCTGATCTTCCGACGCTGCGTGAGAAAAGAGTCCTTCCCGCCTGGATGATGGCCGTCGCTCCTGCACCCCCGAACACCCCGTCAGCGAGAGGTACCCGAAAGAAAATCCGTGTTCATTCCAGGGACGCCTCGCATCACTTAGTGGCCTTTTTCCCAGAATCTTCGAGCCAAGATCAGTTGACTTGCTTAGTTTGCATTGTCTGTTCGTAATTTTGTCTTTAGATTTATGTTCTTACACCATTTTAATTAAAGCTGCTACCTGCGTACATCGTGCCGTTCGAAATGAACTCGTACTCTTATTCTCGTACAAACACATAAGATCACCCGAGCTCACAGCTAGTTATAATTTATTAATAACATTTTGCATCATGAGGGAAACTAAGTTATGTAGAAGCTACCTGTAACTATATGAAATAAATCCCGACGTTGGATCAAGACGTACATTTCCTTTAAAAAATCGTTGAGGTGAAGAGGCTTATACAAGATGTAGGATCGGACACTCAGTAGCTTTTTACTGCCTAGAGAAAATCCACCACAATGTTCATCATCATGCAGAACCCAGCTGTCCATCAAACATATTTTATTTGACTGTAACTCTTTTACTCCTTTAAGGAACTTGTGTTGTTCTCCTGACACTTAAAAATCAAAAAGTTTTTAAACAAGTAAATCCAAATGTAGTTTTAAAGTTCTTTAAATTGCAAGAACAGTATTGTGTGTCGAGTGCGTTTGTAAAACCCATCAAGCTCCATGATGAAACTGTCCCTCATGAAGGCCTTCCCAGGAAAGCAAGATCAACACGTACCTCTGCTGCAGACGAGAAGTTCATTTAGACACTCCAGCCTATTAAATATCCAATTAATGTAACAACAGCACCTCAGATTAGAGCCGTTATGAAGCTTTACAGAGCAGAAGTAGCAGAGATACATCTCAATATCAACTGTTCAAATTAGATTGTTGTGTATTTTGGATAAATGTCTTCAGTATTGTTTTACAGTGTAGAAATAAAAAAATCCAAATTAGGAAGGTCATGGGGTTAGAAGATGTGTCCAAACCTTTGACTGGTTGTGTGTAATAGAGCTTCTTCGTCAGATGTTTAATGGTTGGGTGGAGGGTGGAGACCCCTCATACAACTGCATAATGAAAAAAATGTACAAACCATTTATACTTTAGAAATTATTGAAACATTTAGGAATTTCTTTGAAAAACTTGTGTCTTTGAGTATAGCTCAGCTTTCTTTGAGTATAGCTCAGCTCAAACAGGAGCAAAACACTCTTAACAGACCCTAAGTTTCTAAACTAACTTACCTTTTAAGTTTAGTTAAAAGCTTAACTAAGCTCCTGACTCAGATGGGCTACCAGACAAAACATATAAACATTTAAAGACCGATTGACTTTTCCGCTCCTACAGTAGATATGTTAATAGTGTCATTAGAAAAAGGGAATCTTGCCTGCTTCATCATGAGAAGCTCTCCCTAAACCTGGTGAACCTCATAACTAATGCGAAAACCTAAAACCTTTTTAATAAAACGAGAAGAAAAAAAAATGTGGATCTGAAGTTGTTTTGCAAACCGTAGCCAGAACCAGGGGCGCCGCTAGCAATTTTGGGCCCTATGACAAAGTAAGCGATTGGGCCCCCCTACCACACCCACTAGTAGTGTTATTACTAATAAAGCAGATCTGCCGTGGGCCCTTAGAATCGTCCTAACTTTCCCCCCCTTAGCGGCGCCCCTGGCCAGAACACTACAAAAACATTACCTTATGTATAAATTACATTATGTAATTTATATCAGACAGACATGGATTGCGCAACGTCGGAAGACTGTTGATTTTTTTATTACCAGGAGGGAGAGCCAGACACTGCTTTAACATCACCGGAAAGCTTTGAGAAAGTATAACGGCACTCCCTACTTAAAGCATTTTCTTTTCTCTGTTTGATTGTTTTCTTTTTTTTTTTTTTTTTTACATATTCAATTGTAGGCATAAATAATTACCAAAAGAAATGCATCACGTGTGTGTGTGTGTGTGTGTACAGTGTCTTATAAATGATTACAGCACTACATGTAGAGTTTGGAGTTTACAAACTCTACTTGTAGGCAAAGTTCCAGCTCTTCATCATGTGATTTACTCATTACTTCAGGATGCAGAGTAAATCAAGATAAGCCTTCCATGATGCTGCTAAACACATGGGAAGGGAATAAAACTGGAAAATGTATCACAGTTTAAGACAGTCGACTGTTTTATCTACTTGGGAATAAAAATATTGCAGGAATAAAAATGTACAGTATTACCTGCGGTCGACTCGATCTCCGCTTCCATACAAGGATGGTCGGTTTCGTGCAAAGTCTTCGCTGCTTTATATTTTGCTTCCAAAGAGATTTTCTTGTATTTTTAACGTTGTCTTGTGAATTAGTTCGTCAGGCATCCTGAAGGACTTTTTTTTTTTTTTTATCTCATTTTTGGCAAATTATTTGTTGTTTGGGAATCTGGTGTAGATGATGACAGACGATCAGGCTGGCGATTAGTATACTGGTTGGAACAGACGAGAGGGGAAATGAGGTTGCTGCTGAGGTTGTTAAGTACATAAACATTAAGTAAAAATTTTACAGTGGATTTCTGAAATTGTTAAACTGCCACCAACTCGTATCAAGTTTTTTTTTCTTGGATTTTCCCCCGATTTTCTCCCTAATTTACTCATGTTCAATTCCTCGCCGTCACTAGGGGGCTCCACATTAAGGCTACTACTACCACTTAGTCGGGAGGGCCGAAGACTATCACGTGTTTCCTCCTAATCACTTGACGTCAGCCGACCGCATCTTTTTGAACTGCTCGCTCATGCACCGTTGGGGGCGGCGTAACAACTGGAGGACAGCGCTATCCGCTCCTTCTGCTTGCGTGAGCTCACAGACGCTACTGATTGGCCGTGATTAAACCTTCAAAGGTCCGACTCCTATTCCAGCTTAAAGGTCAGGAACAGCTAGTGATGAGCAAATGACAAGCAGTTTATCAAACTCGCGTAGAACTTACAAACAACGTACATTCACATTATTAAAAAAAAAAAAAAAACGAGAAAAATCTTCATGAAGTGTACAGTAAGTGGAGATCGCTTAATACGCTCCCGGGGTGACGCTGTAGCATCTCACAGCCGGGAGTTTTGAGAAAGCTGATTGGCCGAGCTGTGGGGTGGGATGGGTGGCGCTTAGCGCTCTCACATCGATCGCGGCTCTACAGCCAATCAGGGACGTCTCTGAGCTCATGCTAGCAGAAGGAGCGGATAGCGCTGTCCTCCGAGTGTGTTAGCGAGCAGTTTGAAAAGATGCGGTGTCCTGCGGTTCGAAGGAAACATGTGATAGACTTCGGCCCTCCCTGATTGAGTGGTAGTAGCAGCCGTAATGTGGGAGCCCCCTAGTGACGGGTGAGAAGTGGCGAAAAAACGTATGTACTAAGGGGCCGTTCCTAGGGGGCACTAGAGCTCCTAGTCAAAGTCAGTGACCCAGTAGATGAAAGTCTGAAGTATTTTTAACAGACTTTAACAGAAGCTAAATTCCTTTTACAGAAACCTGTCACGTCACTTGATGTTAAACATGATCTGAAGAAATATTGATTTATTCCAACATGAGAGAAACGATCAGATCAAGTTGTGCACATGGTTAACATTGACCCATTGAACGGACTGTCAGAGCTTCACCACTCCCGTCACATTCCTGTTTGAAATCCGTCGGACCAGACTGTTCAGATTGAAGTGTTTATATGCTGCGATTTATTGGGTTATTATTGGCATTATTAGTGGAATATGAGGTCCATGTCAATCCACCTAATGATGATTATTTTTTCAGATAAATCTCCTCCTGCATGGAAACACATCACGTATTACTCGGCTACACTCTACACTGCCGTTTCCTCTGTACAATAAAAATGTGCAGTGTAATTCAGCAAAGTCAATTTGTTTATTAAAAAAAAAAAAAACACAAAAAACAACAGACAAAAACCCAGTAGTTTGATATACGATCTCTTCTGTTTCCCGGGGGAATTACGTTTCTTTCTCTCACCAAGAAGAGCAGATCTGGGTTACGAGAAATGAAAGAAAGATCTGATGAAGGAAAGATTTTTTCCATTCTGTTTTTATTTAGGACTGGATTTTTTTATGCAGATATTATTGCTTTAATATCTAGGTGTAATATTTTGACCTTTTTGTGATTCACGTCTTCATCCAAATTGCAGCAAAACGCGCTCCAGTCCGAAGCACGTCTTCATCCAAACGCTCGGCAGGACCCAAACGACCCCAGCCTAGGGTGCCTTCACTATCAGGAGATGATGAAGAGAGGAAACGGGTTGAGGAGGAAGAGGAGGAGGAGGAGGATGAAGGATGCACCAAGACTCAGAGAAAGCGAGCGAGAAGGCTGAAAAGTGACACACAGGAAAGCCAGGTGTGGTGGATTTATGGATGCCATGATAGATGTTCTGATGCGCTGAACAGTGTGTTTCTAATCATCTGCAGATGCAGTTGGCTTACACTAGAGGGATATAAAGATATAGGAAAAAAATGTCAAGTTTGGTTGTTTTACCTAAATATCTAAGCTCTTGACACGGCGATCCTTTTGGGTTTATTCTTCAACAGGAACAGGATCCGTTGCCAAAGTCCAGCGAAGATACGCAACCGGAAGAAAAATGCACCGAAACAGAACAGAACGAAGCACAGAACGCAGAAGAAGAGGAGCAGGAAGAGAAAAGAGTGAGAACCGGGGGCAGTCAGAGATCCCGAACCTTAAGTCTGGAAAGCTCAGGAAATTCGCAGACAAACGTGCGACAAAAGGCAAAAACTCCGCGCAGGACGCCGTGTCCCTACGGCACCTCCTGTTACAGGTGCTCATCTAAACTTTTTACTTTTTATTCAGAAACAAAAAGCAGAAATATGTGATATTCCAAATGTTGATGATGATAAAAGTTAAAGTCCTCACTATGTTCAGTCGTATGTAAAGTTGTATTTTTCTCCAGGTTTAGGATAAGAGTTAAGATTTTCGACCCTTCTTTCCCATTTTTTGGATACAATCATACAAACACTTTAATGAAAGAGAAATTGGCTGGATGGTTTCTCCATATATATCAAAAGGACATTGTTCCTGTTGCACTCTTTCATGTGTTTGATTTACTTCTTACAGCTGACTGATAACAAGCTGAGAGCATTTCGTCGTTCCCAGTCGAGTCCGTGGAGAATCCCACATGGCATGGGACATCTTTTATCCATTAACGAACCCTTCAGATCTTTAGGCTTGAAAGAGCACATGGCGGATCGCTCTAAGTTTACAGATTTCCCAAACGGCTTGTGTTAAAGCAAACTTTTTCACTGTTTCACTATAACGCGAAGGATTTAAAAATCTTCCCACGAATCTTCGTAACAAGCAGAGAGAGAGAGAGAGATATCAGTCTGATGCTCATTTAACTATTGCAGCTTCATATGGTTTGAGGTAACGATGTGGTGGTTGTGGTTGCTGCTCCATTATTTACTACATTATGCTGCTACATAAGTCTTTTTTTCTCCCACCACATGTAAGCTAAACATTGATGTTTTTAACAGTTTTGTCTTTACGTTGTTCAGACACAAGTTTGAAAAGATACTGGTAGTCCGCGGCTCAAGGACATTCGAGTTACGAATTCTCGCAGATACAAAAAATAGACACTGCAGTGCACCAGATACTAATATTTACAATTATATACAATATTCTCAGTGTGTAAGTAAATGTATAAAATGTCTAAAGTCCGGTATATTGAACGTGTGTGTGTGTGTATGTGTGTGTGTGTATGTGTGTGTGTGTATGTGTGTGTGTGCATGTGTGTGTGTGCATGTGTGTGTGTGCATGTGTGTGTGTGTATGTGTGTGTGTGTGTATGTGTGTGTGTGTGTGTGTGTGTGTGTATGTGTGTGTGTGTGTGTATGTGTGTGTGTATGTGTGTGTGTGTGTATGTGTGTGTGTGTGTATGTGTGTGTGTGTATGTGTGTGTGTGTGTGTGTGTGTGTATGTGTGTGTGTGTATGTGTGTGTGTGTGTGTGTATGTGTGTGTATGTGTGTATGTGTGTGTGTATGTGTGTGTGTGTATGTGTGTGTATGTGTGTGTGTGTATGTGTGTGTGTATGTGTGTGTGTGTATGTGTGTGTGTGTATGTGTGTGTGTATGTGTGTGTGTGTATGTGTGTGTGTGTGTGTGTGTGTGTGTGTATGTGTGTGTGTGTGTGTATGTGTGTGTGTGTGTGTATGTGTATGCGTATGTGTATGCGTATGTGTATGCGTGTGTGTATGCGTGTGTGTATGCGTGTGTGTATGCGCGTGTGTATGCGCGTGTGTATGCGCGTGTGTGTGTGTGTGTGTGAGTGTGTGTGTGGGAGAAATGAGTCGGCCTCACCGGTTTCAGTGAATCAGTCTGGAAAATCTGTCCTGATGGTGAAAAATCCTAACTTCGGAAAAGCCTCAACAAAAGAGAGTTCACAGTCCAATACAGCTCTGCGACAAACTGGCGTACGGGATTCCGGGGACAACACTGTTATATTTCACTGTGAGATTCACTTCCGTTGGTGCGATTATGGTTTTTGGCAGTGTGGGGAAAGAGGACTGGCTTAGTCAAGTGGATTGGAATGCTTTAAATTGTATATTCGCGTCAAAGCCGTATAAGACTCATGTTTTCGGACTTACGAACAAATCGGACTTACGAACATTCTCCCGGAACGGAATTCATGCTTAACTCTGGGAGTTCCTGTACCTATCTGGCGTACTCATACTTACTGTGAAAAGTTGGATTTACAGGTTCTTAGCAGCAATGTCGTATCATGTCTATGCGTGAGCATATCATGTATACAAAAAAAAATAAAAATCCCTCCCCAACATTTTTCCCCCAGGAAAAACCCAGTCCACTTTCATGAGTGCAGCCACCCCGGGGACAGCGACTACGAGGAAGAGCAAAACAACGAGAATGATGATGAGGAGGACGACGATCGGCCGGAGTGTCCGTACGGCACTGACTGCTACAGGTGGCTTTGTTTAATGAGATAATCTACTCTGATATCTCTTTAAAATCTTAACTCATTGCTAGCATTTTTGTAGCATTTCTACTTACTAGCACTGCAGTTTTTACATGTTGATTTTATTTATTGAGGGGGTGGGGGTGGGGGGGAAGCTGTCCAGACCTGCCTGGCACGTGAAAAAAAGTAATGGCCCCTAAACCTAGTAACTGGTTGTGCCACCCTTGGCGGCAACAGTTGCAACCCAGTGCTAGGATCAAGAAAATTTCTTTGATCTGAATCATATTAGTGTGACAAATATGAAAAAAAAAAAAAATCAGGAAACAAACAAATAATTTTTCACAGCAGTTTTAGATCATGTTTTTTTTATTATTGTGTTGCCCTTTAACCGAAATAAATTCCCTTTGACCCTTGTGTTGTTTTGATTTGTCGTGCTGATGAATCAAGCTATGAACAAGTTTCAGTCCCTATAAAGCTGGTTTACTGAACATCAAATACACACTTCATGAGTCCAAGAAAAAACTGTTGTACAAAATGTTCCTGATGTAATTTTTACCTGCTTGTTTTTTGTTGTTTTTTTTTTCCCCACCAGAAAAAATCCACTACACAAGAAAGAATACAAGCACACTAAACCTCCAGGTGTGTATTTCACACTTTCAATCTCATAGTAATCCTTGTTAAAATATATCGCACTGCAACAAACACCAGACCCTGTATAAATTCTTAATACGGATTTGATCTGTGGCCAACTCGCAACGGATCATGTCCATGGATGCTCGCCAAGGGAAGGAGGGGGTGCTCAACAGGGAGCAGTGATACAGCGCTTTTTATCTTACACGTTTCCTGGCTGTCCACTTGAGACATGCTGAATTAGAAGATATCGAGCTTTCGTTAATTAGGAAGCTTTTACAAGCAGTGAACCGAGCAGCCGCTGAGGACGGGCTTGTAATTACCCGTCTGTGTTATTCACACCCACTTAGTTTACTCGCTTCCTTTTGAAATGCACATGATTCCACCTGGACGCAGTGGACTCGCTTCAGATACTCCATACTGAACAGTTTGAATGCAAGCCAAGACTCGGACTGCAGTTACGGGGACGACTCCAGCAGCAGGATTCGTCGTTTCAAGGCTTTTTGATTAAAAGCGGCAATTTAACACCTTTGAATAGCAAACAGTGAATTGTGAAGTTAAGTGAATCTAAGTGAATTTAGAGAGATTGCACGGCCAGAAAACTGTAGCTTAAGATAAACAAACTGTCCACCACTGTGTTTCATCTATGGTTTACCAAACACACAAGAAAATGACACACGAGATAAACCAAATACTAGATACACTAAAGCTGTCCCAGACCCGTTATAGCCTTATATATACTGTAGTTAGCTCTCAATACAAACCGCTCATGAGTAATGCCAAAAAGATTTGCATTTGGCGGCACGGTGGTGTAGTGGTTATCTTGGTCGCCTTGCACCTCCAGGGTCCAGGAGTTTGCATGTTCTCTCCCCGTGCTTGGTGGGTTTCCTCCAACAGTCCAAAGACGTCTAGGTTAGGTTAACTGGCGTTCCCAAATTGGCCGTAGTGTGTGAATGAGTGTGTGAGTATGCGCATAATTTTAACTTTCATTAATATTCTCTTCAATTTCCCTCACTCTGCACCAGTTAATGACGACGATGACGAGGATGAAGACGAATATGACAACAGCTTCATTAATGACGACAGCGAAGACGAGGACGTGGACGAGGATTCCGACTACGTTCCCGAGTCGGAGGACAGCGGGAAAGAGGATATTAAACGGCTTCAGAAGGAAGCCCAAGCCTTCATCAAGAAGAAGAAGAAGAAGTAAATGGAGAAAACAAACAAAACAAGGCTACAGTATATGTACTGCTCAGCACAGTTGAACTCTAAGCTGGGGTCTGAGTTGGGCTGGAGGTGCGGCGTCGTACATCCGCAGGAACAAGAAGGATGTCTTCTTCAGCATCGCAACAGTTGAATGTATTCTGTTCTCCAAAGCGCTTCCAGATTTTCCCGGAAATTCTAAGCACTGCACAGCCTGAGAGGTCTGGATTTAAACGCAGGGCTAAATTTAATCTTGGACTTCCGTGTGAATATATATATATATTTTTTCCTTTGAAGGTTTACACTAGTCTATACTAGAGACATTTTCTCAAACTCTCAAGATATTTGTGGCCTTAAAGTTTAACTTTTCATAGCAAGCACTTAGTTGTTGTTTTTTTCTCCAAGTTTTTTATTATATTTCAAACAATACTTGTTGTGACATCTTTTCTTTTTATAAACAAATTGTTCTTATCATGTGATCTTTTAATAAACGTCAATTCCAAGAATGTTCATTATGTGATATGTCATTATTTGATTGATATTTCTGTGTGATCTTGACCGATATAGTTGGGGGGGGGGGGGCTTGATGTTATTACCTTCAATCAAATCTATTTTTCTTCTGCTTATCATCTCCATGGAAACAACTTGACGTGATAGCGTTCCTTTTCTCTCTGAGGTGCATTTATTTAACGAAAAGAAAAAACCTGAGGTAAATCTCTTCCTTTCATAACACATTTTCATACACTCTTCTCCTCTGTGTTAATTTAGGAAATTTATATTTACTGAAACACACACACACTCACTCAAATTGAGGAGCAGTTTTTCAACCAAAAAAAAAATCTTAATCACTGATATTCTGTTTGTTATTTAGCAAGTCGAATGCTAACTAGCAAGTAGGCTAAAGCTGCTCTATCCTTGCAGCTGTTTATCTCTCACTAACACACAGGCAGTAAAATATAACTTGGTCAGTTGATCATCACAAATAAAAACTAAACTAAATATTTATTCAGGATATACTGTAGACCATGAGTTTTTTTTCTGAAGGATAAGCGGTAGCGCTAGTAGCATCAGTTACAATCATGCTAGCAAGCTGAAGTGGCACTACTGGTATTATCTTTTTCTTTTCTTTTCTTTTTTTTAAAGAACTTATTGTAAGAGATAAGTTTGCAGAATTGTAGAAGCATTTGGATAGAATTTATTTTTGGTGTGTTTTGGGGGTTTAAAGTCTCATGCCTGTTACAGCTAATTAGCTATTGTCTGTCGTTGTTGTTGTTAATCTTTCAGTCACTCCCTTGAGGGGTCACCACAGCAGACCAACTGATGCGCACAAAAAAAAAAAATTATGACGGATGGCATAGATTTTTACGCCAGATTCCCTTCCAGGCCCAACCCTTGGGCTAGGGAGCGGCACCGGATCCTGTGGCTGAGGTTTGGGCATCGTCTGGGAGCGTCGAACCCAAGCCTTCCTCATGGTAGGGAGGAAACCTACCACATAAAATATATTCTTCTTCTTCTTCTTCTTCTTCTTCTTATTATTATTATTATTATTATTATTATTATAATACTGTTTATTTTTGTCAGTAAATTTTATGCTATGCCACGCACATACCACATTAATACTTAGGGGTAATATATGAGGATTCTTTGGTTCCAAACTGTCTAATGTTTTATATTGGGGTCACTTTAAAGTCTACCTGAGCCTCCAATAACTGGACTCCATATTAACTTAAAAACATCAACTGTTATATTGAACTTGCCAGCCGGCTAACACGGTATGACTACATCGCAATCCCTGCTCTCTGTTATCACCCAGATGAGGATGAGCTCCCTGTTTGGTTCCTCTCAAGGTTCCTTCATATTGCCAAGGCAGGGAGTTTTTCCTTGCCACCGTTCATCCTCAGCTTGGTTATCAGGGACAATCTAATCATTTTGATTCATACACATTTTTCACATTTCACACAAATTTCCATAACTTTCTTTTAAGACTGCAAAGCTGATTTGTGACAATGACAACTGTTAAAAGCTCTATACAAATAACTTTGATGGCCACCCATGACCCTGTCGCCAGTTCACCAGTTTTCCTTCCTTAGATTACTTTTGGTAGGTCCTGACCCCTGCAGCCTGGGAACTGTACTGTAGCTACAGTTCATTTTCAACATCTCATTGTAATGGCGGCTGGAAGTGGGTGGGATATATTAGACAGCAAGTGAACCGTTTTTTCTGGATTTGACGTGCTGGAAGCAGAAAAAAATGGGCAAGCGTAAGGATTTGAGTCACGTTGACAAGGGCCAAATTGTGATGGCTAGAGGACTGGGTCAGGGCAAGTCCAAAACTGCAGCTCTTGTGGGATGTTCCGGGTCTGCAGTAGTCAGAACATCCCAAAAGTGATTCAAGGAAGGAAAATCTGTGGACTTGGGCCAGTGATGGCTGACCCGATAGTGTAGATCAAATTGATGAAAAGGTTGATGCTGATTATAGAAAGGTGTCAGAACACACAGTGCATCACTGTTTTATTTTCCTTAGAAACAGCTAAACAAGCAGGACTTTTTAAAAGGATGGAAATCAGAACAGGTGAGGTGCTAATGGTGTGTTCTTTGCCAGAGCTAGGAATCAATATAATGCAGGACTTGAATCAAAACACCCACCTGCAGAGCAGAGACAGCATTACTAATCTTAAGGATGGAAAAAGGATGCTCTCCTCTGAAGACACACAACCTCATTTCAATAATTAGCTTCCATTGTTGTTCCTGAGAGCAGCGCATTAGTGACATGCGGCAGTGATTCACAGGAATGATTCACAAACAGTACGAGCAAACACAATCTCCATACATGTCCTGGATTACTTGTGCTCAGATGATGTTTATGTCTTGTTATGCTTTTCTCTTTTCTTGGTATTGTGTTTTCCTTTTCTTGGCATTGTGTACATGTATGAACTAATCAGCATGAGGGTGGTATAAATCCTGTGGTTTTACAACTCATGGTTGGCCTAGATTACCCAGACTGCAAAAAGTATTAGTTCTAGTTGATCTACAGTATGTGTCTTGATTCTTCATCATCTAGTCCTCTGGTGCATTGGCCAGAAATGTTTACAACAGTATCAAACTGTTAGAGTATATTTGCATCCTTTATGAAGGTGAAAGTGTCCACCTACGTGCAACCCAGCAAAAGATATATCCAACCCAGGAGACATAATCATCATTTCTGTTTCAGTTATTTACAGGGCCGGGTTGCCAGTCTGACACCCGTTTGTATCTGAGCATTTGGGGGGGTAGGGTGGAGGACCTTGCTCAAGGGTCCAACAGCAGTGGCAGCCCAGCAGTGTTGGGGCTCAAACCCGGGACCTCGTAATGAGCAGTCCAAAACCTTAACCACAGAGCCACCCCTGCCACCAGCATGTTTTATCCCATCCATTGATCTAGAAACCTCTGTAGTCCAACTAGAGAACATTGAGGCCAATGGTGATCATTGTTATTATTTCCATTTATACGACCGTATACACTCTCTCACACACACACACACACACACACACACACACACACACACACACACACACACACACACACACACACTACGGGACTTCTTGCAGGTTTTTGGACTACGGAAGAAAAGCGGAGAATTGGAAGAAACCCACCAAGCACGGGGAGAACATGGAAAGTCCATGCACACAGACCAGACGCAGAAATCGAACCCAAGACCTGGAGGTGCAAGGATGCTATATAACAGCTTAAATGTCCTAAACTGTAGACTAATTATTATTCAGGTAAAAAAAAAAAAAAAAAAGAAATTGCGTTACAAAAGTATTCATATATATGAACTTTTTCACATTTTGCCACATTAAAAACCACAAATGTGGTTTTTGGGGGGTTTTCTATGATAGACCAACATAAAGTGGCACATACTTTTGAAGTGAAGGAAAATTATATTTTTATTTTGTATTCACATGTGTATTGTAGAACCAGCTTTTACTGCAATTACAGCTGCAAGTCTTTTAGGGTATGTCTCTACCAGCTTTGCACATCTAGAGAGTGAAATTTTTGTCCATTCAATCTTTGCAAAATGAATGGAGATGGATGAATTAATGAATGAATGGATGGAGAGCGTCTGTGCACAGCAATTTTCAAGTCTTGCAACAGATTTTGAATTGGATTTAGGTCTGGACTTTGTCTGGGCCATTCTAACACATGAATTTCCTTACATTGTGTGAATGCATGAAAGAGAAAGAACGAGAGAGGGTAGAATTGACCATAACGTTAGCATTTAATACATTCCATTTGTTCTCAGCGCAGGATTGACGCCAGGCATATTAGCATAAATTATTAACAGCTTGCTAACATCATTGTTGCTGCTAATACTGCTTATGTAACTTTATTTAATTAAAAATGAAAGGTTACAGCTGTGTTTACAGCACAATGGTTGGCTTTTTATAAGGAAAAACAAATGCACATTTGTAATGTAATTCGTGGCCACAAAAAAAAAAAAAATTATTATTTGGACAAAAAAGAGAAAGAAACGCTGGAAACTCGCGTCTAGCCGAATGTTAGATCGTTGGACAGTCGACACTTTTGGCTGAAGTTGTCCAGCTTATTGAAAAATCCTGCTTTAAATCTTGCAGTATTACTTTGCCCTTAAAGGACCTGTGTTTCTTTATTTTTGGACAAAAGTCCGGCGTTTTATTAACGGAAACCTGCTTGTAAAAGAAAGAAATTGAAAATCACGCCGGAATGTTTGCCAAAAACGAGTTGGCTACGTGGACGAAATACTAAATTACGCCGGAATTCTCATTTTAAACTCCGGTTGAATTAGACTGTGATTAGGTGTTATATAATATTTTTATATTTCTGGTATAAAAACAACAGTGAATTATATTAACATACATTTTGTTTATTCATTTATTTCAAGAAACATGCTTAATGCTTAGGAACAACTGAATTTGTTCCCAAACTCTTGAATTTGTTGCTCATTGTCAATAAATTGGTTCATCATTAAATATTTAAATACAAACCTTCCTGATTATGAAAAACGAACATGAACCTCGCCGAAGGAAAGCCAGCAAAGATCTAAATAAAGTTATAAAAAGGGAAGAGAAGAGAGAGAAAGAAACAGAGGATGCTGGCTAATCGTTAACAAGAGCTTCTTGCTGAATAAAGAGGCTTCGCTAATTATTAACATCGGCATTGACTAGAGAAGAACATGAGAAAATGATGAGGAACGAAAGTGTAAATCGTGTGTGTCCTGTTAGTCCTGCTTTACTGTGTAAATGTACTGTGGCATTCAGGAGATAAATCAAAGATCTGCAAATGCAGTTAAATTATTGTGTAAAAATTAATTCTGGAGATGATTGATTTCTGAGGTACGTCTGAGGTTGCATTTGTGCGGCGAGTGAATTTGATCTCAGCTCCCTCTGGACAGCTCCAGACAGATCATGAATTCTGGTTGCATTGTCCTCTAGTCTTCATAACGTTCAGTATTCCGTGCTCAGACAGTAGTGCTTTTTCCATTGATGGATGGAATGGAAAAAAAAAACCCTGATACACCAGTATGTTTATTGGGCAAAATCTGCTTTTCCCTTTTGGAAATGAGAGACATTTTTAAGGTTTTTGAGCCATACCACAGAGTTCTCCAATATCAGAAACCATTGAAGATACTAAGCCTTGAAGAGCGGACAAGAGAAACTTCAATCTACTAATCTAAACAGCTATAATACAGAAAGCGTGTGTGGCCAAAGAAGCTACTTCTGAAGTTTAAGACCAATCTTGCTTCCGTAAAATTTTCAAGTTACTAACTTTAGTTGTTTTGGAGAGATGATTTTATATGTTCCCCAAAAATGCAAATTATTCATATTTCTTTATGAGTATTGATACTAAAATTGGTGTAAACCTCTAGAAGCATATGACTGGTAAAAATTGTTGCTTAATTTTTGTTTGTTTGTTTTTTGGTAAAAGCAAAATATCTGTAGTGTCCGTAACCATGTCGAATCATGTTGCAATATCTGAACAATTTGGCATTTTACTTTAGAATAATACACTTTGTCTGGTTTCCGTCTTTTCATGTGAAATCTAAATCGTCCAAGTTTCATCTGAATGACAGTTAAGATCGTTTAAAGATTCGAATCCAAAAAAAGTTACAGACACTAAAGCGATAAAAGGGCGTGAAACTGTATTTAGTAAATATGTAAAAATATAAATGTGTTTACATATTTACAAAAAAACGGAGCATGAATCAGAAGATAAGAAGCGTGAAGTATTATGAAAATTGGTGTTATATGATCCTATCTGAACATTCACTTTTTCACCTATTCTAGGTGAGACACTGTTTAGCACCGATACCATGTTTTCACCGAAAGTATTCCTCAGTCAGCTTCAACAACATGTTCTTCTATTAGACCTTGTTTAGTAATGCAGGAACTCTTCCGTAAGGGTTGGGCGAGGTGGGAGCCCTGGAGTCTATCCCAGGAGACTCAGGGCATGAGGCGAGGTACATCCTGGACACGGTGCCAATCCATCGAAGGGCATACACACATACACAAAAATGCTACAGGCAATTTGGGAACGCCAATTAAGCTAATCTGCTTGTCTTTGAATTGTGGGAGGAAACTGGAGAACCCAACGGAAACCCACCAAGCACAAGGAGAACATGCAAACTCCATGCACACAAACCCTGACGCGGGAATCGAACCCAGACCTGCAGACACAAGGTGACAGTGTGACCTTGTAGAAACCGTTTAAGGTTTATCTGTAACCGTCCACTGGAGGAGTCCATTTCAGAGCTATGTGGACCTCTGAGTAAGAAAGAACAACTTTTTTGACAATTAAACTGTCTGAAATAAAAGGAAGTCCATAGGAAACCTGTAGGTTCTGTGACATGCAGATTCCGTAGTTTATTTCTGATTCACCTGCCCAAGTTGCACCAGTATCACGGTCATCTTACTCGTGTACATTCCACTTCCTCGGTCGCTTTGAGTGAAGAAGTCCTCACATCCCCCTCGACCACTAACTTCACTCCGGCAGTGGCGGCGTTCTTCGGCACAACGTGCCACTGCGCGCATCTCGCCTTCTTGAGACACTTCGCAGCGTTGTTCCTCACACTCACGAAGCACAGCGTGTTGATGACCCCATTGCTCATGGCGATGCATTCGATGATGTAGAACGCGACCAGAGAGTTGCGCTCTCGCGTGATCACAGATGGATAGAAATCCCGCAGAAGGGCAAAGCCATAATACGGCGCCCAGCAAAGCACGTAGGCCACGAGGACAGCGATCAGTGCGACGACAGTGCGTCGCCTCCGGCGCAAACGCCTCTCGAGCTGCTCGGTTGGAAACCCTGGAAAGTTCTTGAACCAGAGTTCGCGTGAGATCCGAGCGTAGCACGTTGCCATGACTGCCACGGGTCCTACAAACTCCACGACTAGAATGAACACACAGTACGAGCGGTAGAGAAGCTGCTGGTCTGCTGACCAGATCTGTGCGCAGAAGATCTTGCTGCTGCGTGCGACAGTGTCTTGAGGGTACTCGTGCTCCGTGGCGAAGTAGGCCGAGGGCACAGAGATGACGACCGGGAAGATCCATACTCCGAATATGAGCCAGTAGGCGGTCTGGTACTTCATTCTTGGCTTCAAAGGATGCACGATAGCCATGTATCTACGAAACACACACAGATGCTGAGTTAGATCATCTTATTGTATTTGGACTAGGGCTGTCTATATTAACATTATGTTAACAAATGTGATTAATCTAAAAATTTTAACCTATTAAAAAATAATTCCGCAAATTAATATATGACAAAGTTTGAGCCCATTGGCGTCGCATAATCTCGGCGTGGTTACCTGGCCGTGTTTGATAACGGCATGTTTAATGCGGATAATCAGATGACTGAGGAAACAATCAGCAAGTTTCATTATAAAAAGCTTGTAAATGGAAGTTTCCATGAAACCAAAGTTGTGCGCTCGAGCTACCTTCAAGGGCAACTATTTTTTTACAAGGCTCTAGGTTGCTAATTTTTGCTAATCTCAAAAAGAGATTTTTTGGGGGATTTTTCTCAGATTTTCTCTCTAATTTAGTCGTGTCCAATTCCTCCCTGTCACTAGGGGGCGCTCCCACATTAAGGCTACTACTACCACTCAGTCGGGAGGGCCGAAGACTACCACGTGTTTCCTCCGACCCCCCCGACCGCCTCTTTCTGAACTGCTCACTCACGCACCATTGGGGGCGGAGTAACACACTCGGAGGACAGCGCTATCCGCTCACAGACGCCCCTGATTGGCTGTAGAGCCGTGATTAATGTGGGAGCACTGAGCACCTCTCATCCCTCCCCTCTGAGAGAGCTCAGCCAATCAGCTCTCTCTAGACCTTCAGGCTCTCTCTAGACCTCTGCGCCACTCGGAGGCCTCTAATCTGAGTGATTTTAATTGAACATTTATTAAATGTTAATGTTTAAGATGGGCCTCCTAGTGACGCAGTGGTAAAGCGCTCGCCCTATCATCCGGAGATCACCAGTTCGAATCCCGGGTGATGCTGTAACCTCTCACAGCCGGAGGTCTAGAGAGAGCCGATTGGCCGAGCTCTCTCAGAGGGGAGAGATGAGAGGTACATAGTGCTCCCACATTAATCACGGCTCTACAGCCAATCAGGGG
Organism: Clarias magur; assembly: GCA_013621035.1. Taxonomy (NCBI): domain Eukaryota; kingdom Metazoa; phylum Chordata; class Actinopteri; order Siluriformes; family Clariidae; genus Clarias; species Clarias magur. The sequence continues at coordinate 479,452 of QNUK01000355.1, forward strand.
CGTCTGTGAGCTCACGCAAGCGGAAGTAGCGGATAGCGCTGTCCTCCGAGTGTGTTACTCCGCCCCCAACGGTGCGTGAGCGAGCAATTCGAAAAGATACGGCCGGCTGGCGTCACGTGGTTCAGAGGAAACACGTGATAGTCTTCAGCCCTCCCGGCTGAGTGGTAGTAGTAGATTAATGTGGAGCCCCCTAGTGACGGGGAGGAATTGGACACGACTAAATTAGGGAGAAAATCAGGGGTAAAAAAAAAAACAAAACAAAAAAAAACATTTTTTTAAATAAAAAATGTTTAAGACATTATAAAACTGCCTAATCTCTTTCCTGTAACAAGTTTGTTTATTCCAACATTGCACATTTAAAATACAAGTAAATCTGAGTATGACTGTGATTAAGTAGATTAAAAATTTTAATCGATTGACAGCGCTAATATGGACCAACATGAAATCAGTGCCACTGTTCTTACTTCCAAGCAATCATGAAATTGATTCTTAGTTTAGTGATGAATTCATCTGTTTCATATGTAGAACCATTACTTCACACTGAGTCCTTCAAAAGGCAGCAGTGATAAATGAACCCATGAGAGAAACAACCTGTACCTTTCTCCTTTCGACGTGCCGGGCCTCATACTCAACCTGGCCGAAATGCCAATATTTCTCTTCACTTCACTGCTAAACTTTGAATCTGTTCGACCTCCAGGAGAATCCGTAAATATGAAAACGGTTTGCCGATCCTTACATTACACTTCTTTAGATCCGAGCACACTTGGCCCGTGCTGTTGTGTTTCCACAGATCGTTCAGTCCTCCGTTCGATCGAAGTTTAAGATAAGGCAGCGTGTCATTATACAAATATCTCACCACACATGCATGCGCATGAATCAGATCCGTAATCATGACACATACGCTTGAATAATAATAATAATAATAATAACATAGGAAATAAAAAAATTTCTTTCTTTGCTTTGCTCATCATCTTGTTATAATTTCAGTCATTTGATTCTTTCGCAATAATAATAATCTTGGAGATTGTAAACCTTTTTTTTTTTTTTTTTACTGAGACTTCTCCAAAGATCTTTATTCATAACAGACATCCAGCCTGAGGCGGACACGGCAGACAGAATTATTCATAAACATAATCAGATTCGGGCAAAAGGTTTAAACCAGGCACAGAAACTAATTTTTAAAAATAAGCAATAACATGGAATGAGTGTCACACAAAATAGTCAAGAGAACAGCTCGGAATTACATCAGGAAAAAAAGAGAGTTAGCCATGCCTAGATATTCTTTTTAATTAGAACAATGTTCATTAAAACTTCAAACGCTTCAAACTCTTGTTTTTTTTTGTTTTTTTTTTTTGTTCTATAAAACTCGTCCCCTTTTTCCAGATTCCTTTTGTTGAAAAAGTGTTAAAAATCATCAGCGACAAGTGTGAGTCGTGATCATGGATGTTACGCCAAGGCAGAACCAGAACCGAGAAACCATGTGGGAGACTAACGGAACGTAAACAGGCGCGGTTATCTCTTATAAAGACGTATTCGGCGGGATGGAAAAACAAGTCCTCGATTTCCTTCCTAAAATCCAAGTGTACTTTCCAGAGCTTTTGCTGGTTTATTTTCCTGCATATTTTACATTTAGTACTTCTTAGAACAAATGACCACAATTAGAAAAATAAATACACACACACACACAAAAAAACTCCACTGCCCACTTCAGTACAGATTTATTTCATGAACATAGTGCATTCAGGTTCATTAATCAAATATTATACTCAATAATTAAATGTGTAATTATGTCAACTTTACTGACCTAACTTTAAATGAGGCGTGTCTGACCCACATAGAAACGTGATATATTGATGTACATAGATCAATTTAAAATATGTACCATATACAGTACGGTGCATGAAATATGAAATTGGTCCATTTTATAAATGAGATACATACAAACAAATATTGTTGATGCACCCACCAGTCAGACATAAATTTATGACCACATAACATTGATGATCCGTTATATATACAGTATTAGTAAACTGGTGAATTGATCATGAGCACCCAAGACTCATCTGTGCCCGTGGGGACTTAAGGAGAGCTTGTCTGATCCGATCCCACTGAATTGCTTTAAAAAAAAAAAAAACGTCAGTGTGATAGAAAGGTACCAGGCGACCCGGGGCATCACAACCTGACGTGAATCAGCCAAAGAGCTTGAGGTTATTGATCCGTCGTCCAAATTCCCCTTATCTCAATCTGACCGAGTGTCCATGAAATATGTTGGACAAACAAGTCTGATCCACAGAGACTCGACCTTGCGACATGGATCGAAGGGGTCAGAGCTGGAGAAGGTATGCAAGGGGAACGTACCCAATATCGGCCTAAGGTTTAAGTATAAACTACCTTAGAATCATTAGTTTAAAACTATTTGGCGAATAATGTAAGCAATGTATATTATATGCTAACATATAAACACATGATTTTGATATTTATGGTTAATCGCCATGTATGAAATTTGATAAGTATACACACATACACAGTACATTACTGCACAGGGAAATTCCTTATTCTTCGCATATCCCAGCTTTCTGTTGTCAGGACGCAGAGGGTCAGCCGTTATACGGCCCCCCTGGAGCTGTCAGGGTTAAGGGCCTTGCTCAGGGGCCCAACAGCTCTTGGCGGGGCCGGCCTCGAACCGCTGACCTTTTGACAGTAACTCACAGCCTTAACACACATTTATTAATTTTTTACTGACCTCTTGTCACTATTTTGGATTTTGAAACTCATTTTAAAAACGTCTCATTTAAAAACATTTAACACGTCTCTGTATGGAGAAACGCTGAAAGCGTTTATTCAACTGGTAGATTCTTTTTTTCAGATTCTCCAAACTGAATGATCATATATGATATAAACACACTGAAGCAGGTGCTCTAAGATTTAGCACAGCATTCTAGTAGTTGTGGGATTTGAACTCATAACTTCAAGACCCCAAACTCAGAAGCTTAATCTACTGATTAAAATAATAAACTTCAGAATAAAGTTGATTTTCTTATATAATTTTTCCATTAATTTCGCATACAATTAAAATTTTTCCAGTACATTAGGGATTTTACTAAGTATAGTATAAAATCTTATCTTTGAATGGGAAACCGAGTTTGGCACCATTTTGTCTTTCACCTAATTATTTTATTGCACTTTTTTTTTTTTCAACATTACATGATGCTGTAAAGCGCCTACTAATAAGGACAACAGGTCTAAGTCAGACAGGACGAAGTATAAGGTGCAGCGAACCAAAAAAGTAACGTCTCCATACGAGGACGCAGGTCCTAGGAGACATTTTCATAGAGGTTTATGGGTGAATTCCGTTCCCAAGATACGTGTACAGTAAGTACTGAACTCAATGTCTATGTATCTCCTTCATGTATAACTTGGGAGGAGCAAAGAGGATCTCTTCTCTTATTTGGGACGGTGAAGGTTAAGAAAAGTCTGAGTGAGTCTCCATCAGAAAGCTGGTTAAGTAAATACTGTAAAGAATTCAAAATATAAAAGAGTTTCAAATTTTATTTTTTTTTTAAGTTTTTTTTGTCATCACTGAGGAAAATACTGATTCTTTTTTAAAGGCAGGATACAAATTTTGGTTTCTCCAGCAATTACAAGTACCATAGTCATATAGTCCATAGTATGAATAATAATAATAATAATAATAATAATAATAATAATAATAATGGGATTGCAGTGTTAAATTAAGAGAACTCATATATTAGAAAGTAGATAAGAATTTAAAACAGGAACAGTACACATGTGATCATTTTATACGACGGGAACGATGACGGAACGGTACAGAGATGAGGTTTAACATTGAGTCAACTTGGAGCAATATTACACAAAATACGTTTTGAGATTGGGAATTTGTGACGATTATTCTACAATATCCGGTAAAAAACATAAATATACAAACATCTGATTGGCACTGTAAATCCAGGAATCCAAGGAAAGCAATCACTCACCTGTCCACAGCGATGGCCAGCAAGGCGTTGGTGGACACGTAGAGAGACACCGTCCTCAGGTAGTTGACCGAAATGCAGAGGAAAATCCCATGGTCCCAGGAGAGCTGCTTCACCACGTAGTAATCCACCAGGAACGGGCAGCACACCACTGCCACCAGGAAGTCCGACACGGCCAGGTTCGCGATGAGCAGGTTGGTGATGTTGCGCAGCTTCTTGTTACGCGCCAACGTGACAATAAAGAGGCAGTTCCCGATGCCACACACGAGCATGATGCAGGCCAGAACGATGCCGATGATGATGGTAGAGACGAAAAAGGCTTTCCCCTGAGTCGTGTCCGGAATCTGGTCCACGGGAATGTCGTAGTCCATCGTGATGTCATAACCTGCCATGAGAGGGTCCTGAGGGTTCTGTGACGGCTGGCCCTGAGTCCACGTTACAGCCAGCAAAGTGTAGTTTCGTTCTCCCATCGCTCTCCTTTAGTGTGCTTCATGGATCAAGGAACATTAGAAACATTGCTTTGCTTTCTCCCCTGGCTTTGTTCTTTAGATTTATCTTTAGCATTTCTCTCTGGAATATAAAAGGAAGCAAGGAGGAACATTTCATACATTTCTCACAGTAGTCTGTATGGTTCACTACACACACACACACACACACACACGCCAACCCTTTTAACCTAGATAGGCAGGGGCTCAGATAAAGTGTGTTAGATTTCTGAGCCGAGCTTGGAACCAGATTTGTTTTCGCAGAATCAGAAATGCATAACGCTAACTTGTGTGCTCAGTACTTGTACAGTACTTACTTTTGTCATGTTAATTAACCACATACATTTGTATTATTTTTAAGTTTTAATGACCTCTTGTCACTTTGTCAAGTTGGAAGCTGGGTCATTATGTTAGATTTAAAACTTTAAATACTTCTTCATTCTGAAACTCAGAGGGCTAAGGCGCTAAGTTGCTGGTTAGGAAATCTGAGGATCTAGGGAGTGCATCCGGTGTAAAACCACTGCCAAAAGTTGTGCGTGGACTGGATGGTCCGCTGTGGCGACCCCTTGGCGGGAGCGGCCGAAAGGAAGTTTATTCTTAAACTAGCGTCATGTCCATCTTATTGAAGGTAAATCAACATTTAATAGAAACCTGATCAGTATTCAGTACCTAATATAATATTAAACATAATTTTTTGCTAAAAAATAAACCAATAGACATCAAATCCTTTCCCAAAGAAGTATTATCGAAAAAGAAATGTTCTGTGCTCAACCTTAAAACTCAAGTAGCACAGATCCATGCCAGCAACAATGACGATTAAAAAAAAAAAAAATAATAATAATTATGTATATATATATATATATATATATATATATATATATATATATATACACACACATGCTTATACGGAAGTCTTGTCAGGGTGTGTTAGCGGGGACGATACATACATCAAACTGTGCATTTGGATTTTCAGATTTGTCAGCTAGAACAAAAGTTATTATGACTTTTAAAACGTGTAGATTTTACCACTAATGGAACATGGGAAGTAGCACTTTCAAAATGAGCATACTATTATTATTAATGTTGTGGCTGTTGTTGTTGTGCTTGGGCCCGCTTATCGTTGCTTGCAACTATATTTATTATTATTATTATTATTATTATTATTATTATTACTACTACTAATAGAATTATTATTATTATTCTTGTTGTCATAGAAACAACCCAAAACAACAATAAAAATACATAATCGTGTGTATCTGTGCTATTTCTTTGCCTGTGTCCCAATTTGACATTTTTTGCTCAGTCAGGTTTGTATTGTTGGTTAAAATGAACTAAAATCCAGTTTATTATATTGCCGATTTTATGCCGAAATAAAGGATATGTCACTCTATATTATATAACCCACTCCTGATCCCTATATATGTTTATCAACAAACAAACAAACAAACAGCAAAACAATAAATGTGTAAAATAATCTGGGTTTTAAGGGCTACATCAATATTTAATAGAAATAGTATTTAATAGTATTTAGTCGCTAATTTAATATTAAACATGATTATTATTATTATTTTATTTTATGTTGCTGGACATAAAGCAACATGCATCATTATTTTAAAATAAATGTTAATATATATTTATATTGTGACTGAGTGTTTATGAACACTACATGAAGAAAGTGATAAAGACTTGAACATTCTGATACTTGGTTTCCAACTGATGTGAGTTTTGTGTAAAATGTGAATGAATTCAACTTGTGTTCTATTATGCCTCAAAAACATAAACAAACAAACAAACAAACAAACAAAAATAACAAAAGTAAATAAAAAAAAAAACTTAAGAGCTTCATAATAATAATAATAATAATAATAATAATAATAATGTAAATGAATTCATCAGTTTTGAAGCTGTAGTTTGTGTGAAAATAAATGCAAATGCAGGATTCATTATTAGAGATGACGTCATTTTGATTCGTTCGATTTCGAATTATTCCGGATCTTTGAGATGAAACGTTACAGTTACAGTGTTACAGTTACAGTGGCGCCGCTTGTATTGTTGTAGATGTGAGTTAGTTAGAAAGTGTTTTTATTTTATTTTTATTGAAATAATTTTAATAGCCGCCAATGAAGACTTGAAGCTTTAGTAAAACGTCCACGAATTCCACACACACACACACACACACACACACACCGCGTTATTTACAGCGTTTAGAGGTTAAAACTAATCGCCAGACAAGAACTTGGACACACGAGTCAGTTATACTGTCGGGAAGCATTTCAGTTTCTCACAGAACGCGATCTGGTCCCGCAACCAACCCGCAAATCAGCTGAAAACCTGTTTATTCGGTGCAAATAACCGGCAGAGAAAACAAGCAGTGGGTTTTAAACATGTCGCCTGTGAACGAAAATAAATGTTTAAATGCATCACCTTCCTCCCGCCGGTCTCCGGTGTCCCGACACGATCCTGTTCCCCCCCGGAACATCAGCAGCACTCCATCTAAAGTCCAGCTGGAAACTGCTCCACACACACACACACACACACACACACAGGGAGCGCGGAGGATTAGTGCCATATTATTTGTTGGTTAACTGTTGTTTATGATTTTTACTCCATCAAACCCTTTAAAATGAACAGATAGAGAGATAATACAAATTTATTATAAATGGATAGATGTTATAATAATAATAGATAGATAGATAGGTAGATAGATAGATAGATAGATAGATAGATAGATAGATAGATAGATAGATAGATAGAAGCTTTACCCAGCAGTAGATGTAATCAGAGGATGGACAGATGGATGTAGAGCAGGCTGAGCTTCACCTCAGCAGGACTAGTTGGAAGGAGAAAGAAAGCCATAAGATGTCCCGTTGCAGTTTGTGACAATCCATGTGGAACTAAAAATGAGACTTCTTGTGGCTTTCTTTCAACAATGGCTTTCTTCTTGACACTCTTCCATAAATTCCAGACTTGTGAAGTGCATGACGATAGATAGATAGATAGATAGATAGAGAGATAGAGAGATAGATAGATAGATAGAGAGATAGATAGATAGATAGATAGATAGATAGACAGATAGATAGATAGATAGATAGATAGATAGAGAGATAGATAGATAGATAGATAGATAGATAGATAGATAGAGAGATAGAGAGATAGATAGATAGATAGAGAGATAGATAGATAGATAGATAGATAGATAGATAGATAGATAGATAGATAGATAGATAGATAGAAAGGGTGGATGGGTGTTTGTTGAACTGATATTTAGGTGAACCCAATTTTGAGCGTGTAACCTGGGGTCAATCTGAGCAGCACACACAGGTTCAGATGTCCACAAGGGAAGGATGGGTGGATTGATGGATGTAGATTACCAGTCAAAAGTTTGGACACTTCTAACTCAATGTTTTTGTTTGTTTGTTTGTTTGTTTTCTAAATTCTAGAAGAATATATTTTTTTTCTTCTTCAAAACTAAAAAATAACACATACAGACTTATTATTATGTAATTAAAGACCAACAACAACAGTCACAAAAGTCAGCTGTTCTGGATCAGTTCTTGTAAGAACAGTATTGTGTGTCGAGTGCGTTTGTAAAACCCATCAAGCTCCATGATGAAACTGTCTCTCATGAAGACCTTCCCAGGAAAGCAAGACCAGAACATTAGCTCTGCTGCAGAGGAGACGTTCATTTAGAGTCACCAGCCTCAGAAGTCACGAATTAACAAACAGCACCTCAGATTAGAGCCGTTATGAAGCTTTACAGAGCAGAAGTAGCAGATATACATCTCAATATCAACTGTTCAGAGGAGATTATTGTGTATTTTGGATACACCTTCAGCATTATTTTACAATGTAGAAAGAAATAAAAAACCAGGAAAGAAAACATGGAGGTAGAAGGTTTGCCCAAACCTTTGACTGGTAGTCTGAGAATAACCTGAGCTCCATTTCAGCAGCACACACAGGAACAGATATAATCAGTGGATTCATTCAAGGATGGGTGACGGATAGATGGATGGATGGAAGTGTCTGTGAGTAGGCTGAGCTTTACCACAGCAACACATCCAGGAGCAGATGTTGATGATGAATGGATGAACACATTGGATCAGTGGATTAATTGATGGAAGGATGGATGGATGGAGATGTTTGAGGGTAAGCTGCACACATGAGAAAATGTAAGCAGTGGATAGACAGATGGGTGGATGGATGGATGGATGGATGGACATGTCTGAGATTAGCCTAAGCTTTACCCAGCAGCCCAAAGAGGAGCAGATGTAAGAGGAGGATGGATAGACATATGGATGAATGGATATAGATGTCTGAGAGCATACTAACAATTACCCCGGCTGTACACACAGGAGCACATGTAGACAATGGATGGATGAATGGATGGATTAATAGATGGATGGATGGATGGATGGATGGAGATGTCTGTGAGTAACCTGAGCTCCACCTCAGCAGCACACAGGAGCAGATGTACAAAGTGTGCACAAGGCGATGGTGTATCACATTAAGCTGCATGATGCCTCTGAGACGAGCGGAGCAGAAAATGTGTGTACAGATCTGGTGTGCTGATAAATCTCCATGCAAATAAGTGCGGCTGGTTTATAAGGGCCAGTCTGCTTATCCTGGCATGCACACTGTTCTCTCAAGCTGACATTTATTATGGGATAGTGCTCATGTGCACTAATCCAGACCCACTAGTAAAAGTCAGTGTGGTTCTGACGAGACAGAAACCGAGGGAACGTTTTATTCTTTTAACACTCATTATCTCAGCGGGTGTGCCAAAATTGCTCCTCCTTGTCAAGTTAACAACCATTTAATCGGTCAAGCAGGAAAACGGGAACCTTTTAACGATTTGTGTGTTTATCCATGATATGATATATATGATAACAAGGTATTGATTTGAATTATAAAAAGTAAAGTGAGGAAATGTAAATAAAGAATTATAAAGGAATGATGAGTGGAATTATCTTGTCTTATTCCTCAGATCTTGATCTGTCCTTCGGTCATTTTACCATCTGTTTTTCTCACTTACTCTCTCACTCAATCTCCATACCGGTTATCTGGTACTGGGTCGCGAGAGGCCTGGAGCCTATCCCGGGACTACAGGACTGCAGGACACACGATCACACACACTTTTACCCTCTCACTCACACCCTATGGACAAATTGGAAACACCAATTAGTTTATCCTGCATGTCATTGGACTGGGAAAGGAAACTGGAGTACCTGGAGGAAACCCACCAGTGCTATCCATTACGCTGTTTTTTATTATGTGCCGTCTGTGCTTCTTTTCTTGCTTTTGCCAGGCTGCTTGGACTCATCTTCATTTCATCTCACTCGCATTTCTCTCTCTCTCCATATTTCCGCGTGTCCTCGTTTCGGACTGACTGAACGTAACCGCCAGAGTCCATTTATTTTGATGAAATGACGCTTGCATTTATTCCTATTCACTAATCCCGTAAGCCTAAAACAACACGCCGTCTGATGGCGTTATTTATGAAGAACAAAACCTCTCTCTGACCTTGAGGGAAATAAAAACAGCAGGGCTACCACAAATGAAAAGATTTACTGTGGATGAATTAGGCAGACGCAATAAATCAGAAGACGCTGAACAGAAAGTATGTAAGGAATAAAACACGACAGGAGTTCTGCTAGGAAAATCATTAAAAAAAAAAAAAACAGCATGGCATAACGATGCAATTTTTAAATCATGCTTTTTTTTATCTAAATTGCTTAAATTAGGGCTTGTTATTGCTCATGTTACAGCAGCGCTAAAGTGTCTTTTCCTCATGAGCCTGACTTTTGTCTCTCCCATTAATTTAACAGGAGCACACTAAATACACAAACTCCTCCGTCATGAAGCATTTCTCACATCAGCATGCCTTACCTCGAATTATTACGAAGCACTGACACTGAAGACTCCCTCCAACAAGGACAACACATAAAAGACCTCACCATGTTGTTCGTTCCAGACCTTTTTCTTTTTTGTATGCTTTTTTTATGTATATGTGGAGCGTCTGCCATGTACTGTATCTTCCCTTGGAAGATGGTGCTATAGAAACAGCATTAAATCAAACCTGTGATTTGAACTATGAGCTGTACTTTACAAACTGGATCCACAGGCATTTTACCTTAAAATATTCTATTTTAGACCCAAGATGGCTTCAAAACTACCAATCAACTTGTTTATTTGAAGTCTGTAGTTCATCAGAATCTGTCCAGAACGATAACTGCACTAAAAGAGGAAATCATCTCTGTATGTGTGTGTGTGTGTGTGTGTGTGTGTGTGTGTGTGTGTCACTTCCCTGGGGAAAAGATGACATAATGCACTATGGATAAAAGACAAGCTGGGGGAGTCCGTGTGACGCTTTGAGCAATGTTCTGCTGGAATACCTTGTGTTGCGGTGACCATGTGGATGTTACTTTGAGATGTAACACCTAAACACTGTTGCCTTGCACTTCCCGGGTGCAGGTTTGATTTCCGCCTCAGGGTCTGTGTGCATGTTCTTCTCGTGCTTAGTGGGTTTTCTCCAGGTAATCCAGTTTCCTCCCACAGTCCAAAGACAATCAGATTAGGCTAATTGGCGTTCCCAAATTGCCCGTGGTGTGTGAAGGCGTGTGTGAATGTTGACCGGGAAACTGGGGAAAAAATACAACGATCACTATTGGCCTCCACGATCCGTAGATGGACCACAGAGGTTCCTAAATGCATGGATGGATGGATGGATGGATAGACTCCCCTTTAAGGAAACAGTGTTCCCTGATAGAAATGGCCTTGTTCAGCAGGATAATACACCCTGACACAGGTTTTTAAAAAATGGTTCAAGAATGGTAATGAGTTTAAGCCGTTGTCTTAGGGCTAAAACTCCTCAAATCTTAATCCAATCAAACATCTGTAGAATGTTCTGGACTAACAAGTCCGACCCATAGAGACCCCACATCACAACTTAAGGGTCTAACCACTTCTCCAGGAAGAACAAAGAAAAACATTATTTAATGTACTACTTTTTATTTTACTCTTATCTATAAAGAAAAATGTTTAACTTGAAAAAGTTCAAGCTTTATTTCTAAGCACATAAGATAGTCTCTTTAAAGGCTCTTTGGGATAGTTAAAGGAAAACATACAGACCACAGTGATACAAAAATGGCTTTAGTTAACAGTACTTTTGTTTTGGCATACCTTTAAGTTAAACATTTTGATGATAAAGTGGAGGAAATAAATGGTGTACAGTATATTATTTTGATTATATCGCCTCCTAGTGAGAATGAAAATATTATCGTGGTCAAACTGGCATAGCATCCAGAATCATTTTGTGCTCAGGACAACCTGCTGAGTTGGATGTTTTTCCACTTGTACCGCAGTCCACAGGTGGCTCATTGCTTTTCCGTTTAAATGGCAGAAGTCAGAGCCAGAGTAACAAAGCTTTCAGTTTTTTGGTTGAAACTTTAATTTGTCGTGTCGACGCAGTAACGATAGGTTTGGGAATAAATGTAGATCTCTGGCTAAAACCAAGACCACAGAGCTGTAGGATTAACCTTGGGCAGTATGGAGAAGAAAGTTTTTTTTTTTTTAAAGAAGCTCAGAGTGTTTTGTTGACCATTTTGTATCTTGAGTGTAAGATGTAATATGAAAAGTTGATACAAAGGCTAAATCTAGACCTGATTGGGCCGTTCAATTTCTTGTCTTGTTTGGGCTTAAAATTAGATGTCAGATTCAGTTCTTCAAACTTAAATAGGGAAAGATCCAGGAACTAAGTTGTAATGACCCAGTGACCCCAGGAAGTAGGGCGTAAGGACCCAGTAAAGCTAGTGAGAAGGAGGTAAATGCAAAGTGAACCAAGTAAGTGAAGGATACGTGCCTACTGAACCCAGTAAGAAGTGGAGTAATTACCCAGTAAGTCAGCGTAAGTGCCCAGAGAACCTAGTAAGTAAGGGTTAATTAAGTGCCCTGTGAACCCAGTATGTAGGGGGGTAATTACCCAGAATACCCAGTAAGTAGGGATGTAAGTAACCAGTGAACCCAGTTACTAGGGGGGATAAGTAACCCGTGAACCCAGTAATTAGGTACCCAGGGAACCTGGATAGGATGTCTCCCGCCAAGCCTGAGGGATGCTCATGCACACACAGAGACGGGAATCAAACCTGGCTGGGAATCAAACCCGGACCCTGGAGGCGCAAGGCGACAGTGCTAACCACTACGCTACCGTGTCGCTTCCACATGAATCAGTTCATTCTAGTTCTTTAAATAATGTTAAGCTAACGTTAATCTTAGTAAAGCTTGTTTGTCCAACAGATTATATAATAAATTATGCATGTTATTGTAAAAGAAGTTAATACTTTGCTGCTTTATTTCACATTCTAGCAGTACTAGCAATACCCGCTAAAATAGTTAAAGCAAGACTTTTCTTTCTTTTTTTTTTTAACATTGACTGCTTGCTGTCTTCCAGAGCAAATCCCGAAGCATATTTTTGCTAAAATCACATCTATTGTTTGAAACTAATGAGGGGTCACATGAACTCATGACCTGTTATAATCCAAATGGAGTGAAGACTTGATGTGTGTGATGTGCACGTGTGCTGTTTTCGAGGACAGATGCATCCACATTAGAGTCAGACATAAGTCACATGTAGTTATGCATGTCAACCATCATGACACGCAAATCCGCTCTTACCAAAATGGAAGAATGCGGCTTGTAATCTGAATTGTAACTCAGTGCACCTTAGCTAGCTACAGAACTAATGTTTTTCTATTTGCTAATATTTTCTAACTTTTAATTTTTTTTTTGTTGCAGTTGGTAATTTGACTGAAAGGCCAAAACATTTGATTGCTTCCTTAATATAGATAAACTAAAAAGATCAAGAGACTAATAAAAAAAAAATTCTCTTCAGTATTAGCATGTGGCTAAGGATGTGCTAAGCTGCAGCTATGTTGTTTTATCCATTTTGCTAACATTGCAGACAGAAGTGTCTCATGCTAACACTAAAAGAGAGCGAAAAAACAACTTAAATGTTAGCAATTATGTGTATATGTCTACATAAAATCTAAATAAAATAAAGAAAAACGTGACACAATGTTGCTCTGACTCCTTCTAACCTGGTTTTAGGCTAGCTTGTATCAAATGTAATCGTGTTTGCTTATCATGTATCGTTGACTTGATAAGAAGACTTAAAATGGTTAATGAGGTCTAGAAATATGTCAAATAAATACAAGTAGATTATTGTGCCATGTATACAACAGAATGTAAAATAAATATAAACATACGAACCACTAGTTGTTCTAGCATAGCTAGCATAGTGCTAACATGTTAGCTAGCGTCAATGAAATAATTTTCTCTTCTCTTAACCAGGTTCACTTTGTCTTTACAAACTGACTTGTAAAGCAAACTTCTCTCTCTCTCTCTCTTTCTCTCTCTCTCTCTCTCTCACACACACACACACACACACACACACACACATTCATCTTCCTCCAAATAAAAGCACCTCTATTGTTGACTGATTTTATTTATTTATTTATTTTTGGTGCTGCGTTCATTATCAATACGTGACAGGAAATATTCGTCATTTTCGCGCCTTAATAAATCTGCACCAACGAGCTTTAAAGTCAGGCAGCTGCTGACACTCGAAACACCGCTCGTAAAGTCGGCGGAGAAGAAGAAAACCAGTGTCGAAATCTTCTCCTGTCTTTTCATGGCTTAGGGACGGCCATAAATCCAGTTTGTCATGTCATCTGGTCGACACGTTCAGGATTCAGGATCCGCTTGCATACGGGAGGCATTTTATCATCCGTGAAAATGCAATGAAAAGTTCATCTGAAATGAATCAGCGGCGGCGCTAGATATCAGCCGGGGCCTTTTTCATATCCATGATGTCATCCTGATTTACTCAGCAAGCAGGGAATGATTTATTTCGACTGTAATATCGCTAATAGTCCTTTTCATAATCTCTATCTGCATGCAAATGTTATTATAATCTAGGCTACAATAATGCAGTAATCCATTAGACGAGGTTGATAGACTGGCAGCCCAATTACATCCCACATGTGAACTCTTGACTTAACGGCCATATAATCGATCTGTGACAGTTAAAGCTGGGGCGTATTAGCGTGGCAGAGCAGCCTGTTCTTTCTCTGACAGAGTAATAATCATTAACGCTGATATTGTTTAATCCACATGGAGGTTTGATGTCTGCCCAGGAACGCAAGTCTCATGTCACCCTAAGCAGCCCTTAATATCAATCGGATGACTGAAGAAGGAATCTGTCATATCACAAACAGTAAGAGACTGTTTTATCTCTAGAGGTCCACTGAAGACACTTTATATTACACAGTAGTTTGTTCTGACCAAGGGAGGTGCAATGGTTTAGTTATTAGCACTGTAGCCTCTCATTTCCAGGGTCAGGGGGTCGATTCCCGCCTTGGGGTCTGTGTGTGTGTGTGTGTGTGTGTGTGTGTGTGTGTGTGTGTGTGTGTGTGTGTGTGTGTGTGTGGAGTTGCATGTTCTCTAGCGATGGGTCGTTCTTGAAGGATTCGTTCTTTTTGAACGAGTCTTTAACGTGACTCAGAAGAACGAGTATCTCCGAGAGTGATTTGTTAATTATTTTTAAAAAGTATAGGAAACAGAATTGAGTCGTTACCTTTGAGTCTTTTGGTCCGAATCGTTCGTTCTTTTGTCACGTGACTCCCATAGACGCTATTGCAGTGCAGTACACAGGAAACAGAATTGAACGGTGCTTCTCAATGAGTCTTCTAATCCGAGTCGTTCGTTCTTTTGTCACGTGACTCCCATAAACGCTATGGAATGCAACAGATTCAAAAGAATGAACGATTCGGACTACAAGATATGATGTTGAGCTGCTCATTCTGTTCTTAGCTGCACTGTAATATTTTCATTACTGGAACTATTTGATGAACGAGGTTCAAAGAACTTCCCATCACTAATGTTCTCCAGTGCTTGGTGGGTTTCCTCTGAGTACTCTGGTTTCCAAATGCCGTTTTCACGAAGGGGTCCGTAACAGTGTTTAGGAGGGAACATCCACATGAACATCCAAGGTTTGAAGTATGTGTCGAACATCTGCATGAAGGTTTCCCAACAGAACATCGTCCACTGCCTCTGCTGGCTTGCCGTCTTCCTACAGTGAAACCTGGTGCCATCTCTTCCCCAGGTAATTGATGCATATACACACCTAGCCATCTACATGATGTAAATAAAAGTGTGATCCATCAGACCAGATGGTCATCTCATCCATTGCTCTGTAGACCACTTCTGAAGCTCACATGCCCATTGTAGACATGTTTGGTGGTGTACACAGGCCTTTTTGTAACTAAGATGCCACGGTGTGTTCTGGCTTGAAATTTGTCAGCAACTTGAGCTACAGTAGATTTTTTATTGGATCAGACCACATGGGCCATGTTCGTCAATGAGACTTGGCCACCCATGACCCAGTCGACCTTTTTTCCGGGTTTTCCTTCCTCAGACCTCTTTTGGTATGTCCTGACCAGTGCAGACAGGGAACATCCCACAGTTGTAGAGTTCTAACCTAGATGTCTAGCCATCACAATTTGGACCATGTCAAAATCACTCCAGTCCTTACATTTGCCATTTTTTTCTGCTTCCAACTCACTTTCAGATGCCATTATAGTGAGAAAATCAAAGTTATTCACATAATCACAGGGAGAAAACCAGTGGCTTATCAGCTGTGATAAGAGGAACTAATGTGTCTCACAGAGTCCTTACTAAAAAGTTTTGATTTGTTATACATTGATAATTGGTAACCTTTGTGGAATGTTCCCGGTTTGCAGTGTCCCGATTAATCTCTGAGAGAAATAAAAAGTCACAATGAGTCAACTTCTATGGCGCAGAGTAACTGGTTCATCACACCACTATACTGGTGATGAGTTTTCCATGACACATGATCAAAGTGGAACTTAATGACCTGGAACTTAATCATACTGGAATCATCCAGTCAGTCAAATCCCCGCGCCGTTGCATGGATATTAATCTTCTTTACATAATTAGCAATTATACTGTTTATGTTCTGGGTGTTTTATTATTTTGTACACAAAGTACTTTTAACACATTACTCATTATTCACATGAAACATCCTTGTTTATTTCCAAACAAAACAAGGCTTGTGTCTACAATTGTTTAAATTCCCTACCTTTTCCACATGTGTGTAAATAATTACAGCTATATTAAAGTACATCAGTCCTCCCTAATGGCAGGGAAAGAAAGAGAAGCTAGTGTACGGCAACCCTCTTTGTGACAGATCTACTTTTCAACTTGGACTTTTTCATCTCACGTTTCGGTGTGTTTTATGAACACTCCTTCAAATGGCAACTGGGAAAAATCAAGCTGCATTAACTGTCAATATCAGATCAGCCAGTGTGTTTACAAGCCTCATAAATAACCTCTGAAGGAAAGATCAAGCCTACCTTTAAAATAATAATAATAATAATAAAGATGAGTGAGAGGCTGACTCTTCTGCATCTCTCCACTTCATATGGAGATGTTTTCTGTGCCTCGTTCCAGTACCCTGAGGTTGGAAAAGTAAGAGTCTTTCACTGTAATAAAAACACTTTATTATACTGAACTATTTGTCAGATGTTAATGCTGATAATCTGAACTTTACCTCGAAGGTTCCTCGTGTATTTGCCTATTAAGAGTATAAAAACAGCGAAACGTTCTTTTAGTTTATTCAGAGTTATTTCTTTTGCATTCTGGAAATCCCACATTATATTTAAACAAATCTTAATGGCATGGGGCACCACAGTGTCCTCGCACCTCCAGGGTCGAGGGTTTGATTCCTGCCCCGGGTCTGTGTGTGAGGAGTTTGCATGTTCTCCATTGGCAGGTTTCCTCCGGGTACACCGGTTTCCTTCCTCAGTCCAAAAAATTAGTGTTCCCAAATCGCCTGTAGTGTGCTTATGTGGGTGTGTGCTCTGTGATAGTCCTCGCGCCCAAAGTCTCCTTAGGAGACATAGGAGACTGAATAAAATCCGAATAAACTCTCTCGCATAGGAGACTGAATAAAATCAGTGGCATTGCATAAAAATGGCACGTTTCTTCTTCTTGTTGTTTTTTTTTTACAAGATGTTCATTTCACTCTTAAATGGGTGAAGAAACACATTTTGTTACTTCCATTCAATTTGTATGTTTTTGTAATTTTGTGTATATTTGCATTTTTGCACATTTTTATGATTAAAGATTGATTCAGACTATACAAGTTACACAATAAATAAGAAGGATGTTCATAGAAATGACGAGTGATACCTTTATTGTCTTATTCTTGCAAATCTACTTGCAAAATTATTTTAATAGTACATTTAAAACAATTTTTTGAAAATGGTTTTCTTCGGCCTGTACTTTTAACATGCTAATTTGGCCCAACCTCCCTTCCGTGGCACTGAGGTCATGTGACCTGAGACTGCATTATAATTTCCTGGCGGACACAGAGCCAACTCGCAAGAAATAAATAAATAAATAAATAAATAGAAGCAATAGAAGAAAAAAATTCACTTGTTTGGATTTTCAACATATTATTTGTTCCGACACCTTGTCAGGTGACCATTTTGTTTGCATACTCATTAATATTCAATAGCATCTGCGAAAGATGGGCGTGAACACAGGATCAGCCTAGTCTGTGTTGAATTATTTCAATGTTTATACTGCACAATGTATTTACTTTAAATTTGCTCTAATGACTTAATTTTTTTTTAATATACAGTTTTGGAAAATTACTATCCTAGAATGGAGATGAATCATATCCCTTTGCAGGACGCTGATTGAAATACGTTGAAATTAAAAATTTCAAAACTTTTTCCTAGGAGTTTTTTTTTTTTTTTTTGCCATTTTTTCAAAATGTTTCATTATTGTCATTTTTTTAAGTTGCAAATCAAGTTAACAGATATGGGTTATAATGAGGGTTATAATAATAATAATATAAAACATTTTTTTTAAACACATAAATTTAAAAGATTCAATGACAACAATGGAAAATTGTAAAAAAAAAAAAAAAAAAAAAAAAATTAAAAACACCTTGGTAAAAGTTTTAAAATCTTGAATTTCCAAGCATTCCAATATGGCCATAGTACAGCAGATTAGAACACTGAACCGCAGTTTTTTTTACCAATCTAAAGTTCACAGCAGAGTAGAAAACCTCAGACTCACCTCACTGGATTTATGTGAACGTCAAAAGCTCAGGCATCAAAACAGCAGACCTTCAGAAGTCCCTGATAAGGCCAAGCTGTGGTCCGTCAATCGAGTGCCAGCTGCCCTCGGGTCAAAAGGTACTTTAACTGTATTTAATCTAAAAAAAATCAGCCACACAGAAATCCCATCAATCTTAGGAGTTGACTTGAAATCACTTTGATCTGTGACGCTCTTTGTAGTCCACTTACCCCCTATTGGACGGACGTAGATTTACATGGACACCAAAGACCACTGCAGCGTTTTATTTCCATCTGGATTGAACATGTCCGTTGAAGGACAAATGATGCACATGTTTTTGACCGATGTTCTTGACAGGAAGGATTTTGCAAGCACTGGAAAAGTTTCCCCAATTAGTTTTTTTCCATCCACAAGTTAGATCTCTATCCTACTGCAGCCAGCGTTTGGAAAATCTTGTCTAATTGTGCTACCCTAGAGTAAAAAAACAATACCCTATATCAGTGTTATATAGTTGTGTTAGGTTTAAAAGGCAAAAACCTTACATGATCATAAGTTGTGTATAAAATCTGTCAAGAAGAATGAGTGTATAGACAGAAATGTTTATGACCATAAGGAGGAATGTATTCTACAGCTTTCTTTTCACTGTTCATGCTGCACCATATGGTGGCGTAACAATCTCAGTATTATCTGATCTTTTGTATGTGAAATTACACTCACTCACGATGGGCTAATGTTAATTCGGTTGACAAGAAAGAGAGCAAGGAGACACTCCTCCCACCCAGACGTAATCACGTATTTCTCACAGAAAAGTACTGCATTAACAAATATTTTGCTCTACAGATGTTTATTCTCTTTGTGTGTATCGGAACAAAAACAAAAAATTGAAGGAAAAAAAGCTCATTCGACATAATGTCACACAAAACTCCAAAAATGGGCTGGACAAAATGATTGGCACCTTTAACTTAATATTTGGTTGCACACTTTGGAAAAAATAACTTGAAATCAGTCACTTCCTATAACCATCAATAAGCTTCTTACACCTCTCACCCGGAATTTTGGACCACTCTTCCTGTGCAAACTGCTCCAGGTCTCTCATATTGGAAGGGCGCCTTTTCCCAACAGCAATTTTGTGTTGATATGTGGCATTTATAGTGGGCAAGAATCCAATGGGACTGTCAGGAATGCCATGAAAGTGAGTTTGAGCATTTACCTCTCCGAGGTAAAATATATAAGGGAGATAAGGTGGCACAGCTCCAAGAGTAGAAAGCAATGTTAAGAATCTTTCAAAATAGGGAGTCACTGATCAGGGAAGGAAAGTGACGGATAAAGCAGATGAAGAGCTCAAGGCACAGAACAAGTCAAGACAAGATTATGGAAGGAATTCTAAGGAGGGCTGGTCTGGAAATTAGGCTTTAAGAAGACATAAGAATGAGGCCGAATGAGAGATGTACAATTGATGGTAACGTAACCTACCTAGAGAAGCCCTGTACTTTTAATACTCGAAGGTGAGTACTTTCACTCCAGTAGACAAGTAAGGAGGACTTTTACTTGAGTAATATTTGCCCTAGAGAATCCCTACTTTTACTCAAGTCGAAGATTTGTGTACTTTGCCCACCACCACTTGCTCATCCTTAAAAAAAAATAAAAAAATCTATAGGTGATTGTCAACCAATTAAGAACTCATAACAGAATAAAGATTTTGCTTTGTGGTGTGGAATGTTTTCCTTACGTTAGTAATGTGAAATAATGGAGCCCCCTAGTGGTCATTTAGCAGAAGAAAAATATTTCGGTCAAATTCTAACCTAAATATAATATTTCTAAACGAAAAAAATAGCCACGCTGCATCTCTATTAAACTATTAAAATAAAAAAAAAACCTCTGTGGTGTTTCCTCCTGTTGGACTCTGGATTAGTGGACACAACATATACAGTGGAATAGCAGGGGGGGAAAAAAGTATGTTCATGCTGTTTTTAACAAATAAAGCATAAGATGGCAGTTTTCAGTGTTGAGTGGCTTCGTAAGTATACACACCCGCTGTAAAAGACCAAGTCGGTTCCACAACAATGTTAGAAATGTCCTTTAATATTCTAACATAAGAAATAATACAATACAGCGGCCCCGTGCCTGATTCTGCCTCTGTGGCAGTTTCTCAACAACAAAAATCCTGTACACTCGTAAAAGGAAACATAAAAAAAAAAATCTATCAATTGTAGCGAAATCATGATGGAACGCAAGATTGGTTTAGCAGGGCTGTGATTCAGTCCGACAGTGCTCATTGTGGGGTCACTTCTTGGCGTAGGTGATCTTCATGGCACAGGTGGCGGTGATTCGGAAACCCTGTAGCGCGTCCTTGGCGACTCCCGCCTGGGCTTCGCTCTCGAACTCCACAAAGGAGATGTCGTGTTTTCCTGGGACCAGACGGACCTCTTTGAATCCGGGGAACCTGAGAAGGGAAGAAAGAGGATGTATATAAATGTACAAGCATTCCAAGTCTAAGCTGACTCTGGATGTGGCAGATACGTTATGTAACGCGATTGTAATTTTGCATGAAACAGCATTTTTTTCTAAACCTGCAAGAACCCCAAAACCGTTACCGTTCAGGGAAAAGTTCTTTACTCAGCTTTATCCTTGACCTTAACTCATGATGTCCGCAAGTGACATTTTACTGCCCATTGTCTTGCTAATGACTGGACATAGTTTCTACATTTCACTTAATTTTATTATATACTGTACTGTATATATATACCCCTCTACATCTTTCTATATTTCTAATCTGTAAAAATGTCTTTTACTTCATACTTTATATTCTAATTGAAAACTCTACTTTTCTTTTTAGTTCATCAGCGGTCATATAAGCATTTCACTTCATATCACACTGTGTATGTGACAATATTTGAATTTGAATTTAATGAACATCCTGGTCCAGTCATGTGACAGCCTGTGAATTTGCATACCCATGACATCATTTTCAAAATGGTTGTGTATCTGGGTAGCACATGTGACAACTAGCTCATTTAAAATAATTTGAAAAAATATTTTTTGTTACTGAAAGTAAGTTTTATCCGATTTAACATTTATATATACATAACCTCTTATATTTATATTTAACCTGATCTGACTGCATTTCTTGAACACATTGATATAAAACAAATTAAAAGAGAATATCACTGACATACGTCACAGGGCTTTGACACTAAGATTTTCAAGGAAAATGTTCCTTTGTTTTCTATATCGTCTATTTGGTCTGTGTTATGCCCCCATAATTTCCCAAAAAGGCCCAGACCCGTTTCTCTTTTAAGGGACATTAAAAACTAATTATGAGGCTTTTAGGTGACTGACAACCAGACGGGTGAAACTACTCACTGGTTAAACAACATGGACAGCATCATCTCGTTGGTCTCCTCCGGTAGGTTGGTGAGGAAGAGGATGTAGTTAGGAGGATTATCAGGAACCTGCAACATGACAGAGAGAATCTCCAATACACTGCTACAGTGCAAATCTTACATGAAACACAGCACAAAAAAAAAGCGAAAAAGACGTGTTGGATTTGTTCTTGTACCTGGACTGTAGCTGGTGGAGGTGGCTGTGTGTTTGCTGCATTCTGAAAGGAAAAAATATATATATATATATGCATCAACAAAATTAAGTAAATCTAATCAGATACCTGTACATGGTCTGTGGGCAGAGCTACAAATATCACTGACTGATGAAACAAAAATACCTAATAATAATAATAATAATAATAATCATTAAGACTCACCACTGGCTTTTTGGCGGCGTTGGCTGCTTGCTCCTGAGCCTTCTTCTTCTTCTCCTTCTTTTTCTCTTTGTCTCCGTATGTGCCTCTCATCTTAGAGACAATGTCAGAGTCTGTCTTTGCGTACTGAATTCTCTGAAAAATTGGAACGTCAGTGTTAATATCTCACTCCAATCCCACCTTCAGAGTCTGGGAGGTGAAAATTATTATATACGTGACAGCATCACATGTACACGAACATCTAGCG
This sequence comes from Clarias magur, assembly GCA_013621035.1. NCBI lineage: Eukaryota > Metazoa > Chordata > Actinopteri > Siluriformes > Clariidae > Clarias > Clarias magur. The sequence goes on from QNUK01000355.1 coordinate 502,096, forward strand.
TTAATTTAGTGTTAAAGATCCATCAATACGGGAATCACAAGTTATACAATATTGACACGATACACCGTGTTACACGTTAATTACAACAGTGATTCTATCAGAAAGTATCATGATTTTATAAACATCCCGATTCAATATTACATTTCCCCTGATTTAGATACAATTTTTAACTTTTAAAAATGTTTCATGATTAATTAAATGTTGTTTGTTCCTTATAACATTAATAAAAGTGCAGCATTTAAACCATACAAACTTCAACTACAAGAGCATAGATCGTTACTGAGCAGCGCAAATCTCAAAACTCCACTTGACAGCGAGCGCACAGGTCAAGTGGCTGAGAGCCTGCAGCTTTAAACATGCTAATTAGCGCTCACAGTGTTTTGAGTGTTTTGGAGAGTAATTCGCTCACAGAGACTGGATAAAAAGGCAGATCGGAGGCTTTTAATCCGCATGATTACTGATAATAATAAAAAAAAATTAATAAATTACTTGATTACCACACTCTGTACAGAATCAGTTATTTTGATCACTAGTTCATCCGTATTATAAACGTAAGAAGTTAAAACACTTATATCTTATATAAACTGAATTGGCACTGCTACAGATCAGGGGGCAACGGAAGAACCCAGGGGAAACTTGAAAGGAAGTTTCAGTGAATCTTCACAGTAAAAAGACAGTCAGGCTCAAGCCATCACAAGTCCACACACACACTCGCACAACAACAATCTCTGCGTGATCTGAAACACTCACCATGGGTTTGTTGTAGAACGGGAAACCTTGCAGCTGTCTCAGTGCGTTCGTAGCTGCGGCGAGCTCTTTGAACACTACAAACGCCTGGCCTCTCATTTTCATCGTCTTCATGGCGACGACCTCGATGATCTGGCCGAACTGAGAGAACAGGGCGTAGAGCGACCGCTTCAGCTCTGAGGAGAAAACAAACAAACAAAAAAAAAAAAAGCAGGAAAAAAACAAATCAGCAAAATGTATTAAAAATGTTCTAGGAAATTACTCGAATTGAGGTATTTCCACACACACACACACACACACACACACACCCTTGTTCTAGTCCAGAACAAGTTCCCTTTAAATTCAGTAAAACGAGTATATTTCAAAACAACGTAATGTTTTTATTTTTTATATAAATGCTCGTGCTGATGAAACTTTAATCTGAGAAACTTTTAAATGATCCAATTTTCCATTCCAAAACTAGTTTGGAAGAGAAAAGAAAGCATTATCCCAGCATGCAACATTCCACACGGTTCCATGGCGAACTATCCCGCGAGCTCGTCATTTCCAAACCCATAAGCAGTATTGTAGTCGCAGTGACTCAGCACACGCACCTTCCTTCTTCACGCGATCGTTCAGGTTGTTGATGTATATCGTGTGATTCGGTCGGATGTCCATGTTGCTTTTCTTTCACCTGCGATTATTAAAGATTCATTACGCTTCGTTTAATTCATTTTAGAAACAAATAACACACCTAAGAGCTCTAGCAAACAAACTGACAACGTTTAACTAAACCCGGACTGTAATTATTTAATTATTCTTACTAAAAAATAATGAATAAGTCTCAAACTTACCACACTTACTACACCGGAAACGTTTCAGCAGCGCACTTCCGGTTACTGCTGCGCTTTTTGATGACGTAAACGCGTTCGTTCCACCGCCCTCTGTAGGGGAGGATGAATGTGTTTGTACATAATAATAATAATAATAAGTGAACATGTTCATCCGATTAAAATTCAGCTATGAAACAATTTCTGTTAAAAAAAAAAGTCAGATTGACGTTATTAGCAGAAAAACATTTATTTATTAAGGTTTTTTTTATTTTAAATGTTACGTTTATTATTAAGAGAAAAGAAATAGTAATATTCCCGAGACAGTCTTATAGTATGATTGTTGTTGGTTTTATTATTATGATTATTAGTATTGATAATAATAATAATAATAATAATAATAATAATAATAGAAAACCACAAATACTTATTGTCTCAAAATTGAATGAAACACTAATTTTATCCCCTTTAATTCTTTTTGTTTATTCTGTGTATTCTTAGTTACTTACGTATTCTTTGTTAGGTTTGCGACACTGAATGTCTATTGTTATTGTTATTGTAAAATAACTGTTAAAAATATGAGAAACATTATTAGCAGAAAAAAATCATCCTTTATTAAGGTTAAATTATTAAGGGGAAATATTAATATTTAATCATAAAAATAATTGCATAATAATATTAATCTGTCATAGGCTAACACTGAGGCCTTTTTTTTGTTAAACTGGAACACATGATGCACAATGGGACATCATTCTCAAAAGTTTATGAATTGTGAAATCTTGATTCTTGTTTTTTTTTTTTTTTTTCATCATGGTCCTCAAACACTGCAGTAGGGAATGTGATAAAAAATAAATAAAAAAAAAACTATTCATCAGTCTATATTAACTATTGGTTTTTATCATATTGCAGAATACTCTGTGCCCACTTATCATGAAGTTTAATTTTACATTTGGCAAAAAAGTTTGGACACACCTTCTAACCCCATGTTCTTTCCTGATTTGTACATTTCTACACTGTGAAACAATACTGAAGGTGTCCAAAATATACAACAATCTCCTTTAAAGCGTTGATATTGAGATGTATCTGCTACTTATGATCTGTAAATCCTTCATAACGGCTCTAATCTGAGGTGCTGTTGTTACAGTAATTGGAGATTTCTGAGGCTGGTGACTCTAAAAGCACTTCTCCTCTGCAGCAGAGCTAAAGTTTTGGTCTTGCTTTCCTGGAAAGGTCTTCATGAGAGACAGTTTCATCGTGGAGCTTAATGGGTTTTACAAATGCACTTGACACAATATTGTTATTGCAGCTTATAGTTTAAAAAAAAAAAAAAAAAAAACCTGGTGCTGTATCAGCTTAACCATATGTGGTTTGAGTGGCACTTTATAAACCAAGAGACGCTAGGAATCAATAATACAAACAACATTTGTGTAAAAATGTAAATGTTAAAAAATACATATTTTATTATTTGCATATTAAGAAGTTTGTTGTAAAGAATACAGTCAGTCAAATCTGCAGAAGATCTTGACTGTGACATCAACAATGTGTGTGCGTGTGTGTAACTACACAGTGCATCTGTGTGTTCAGAGTGTATCGATGCTCTGTAATCTGCGCTCGGTGAAGAAGCGGTGTGTCTCTCGCGTGTGCGTGTTGTTGCCAGGTTTGCTGTGGCTGAAGTACGACAACACAGACGTGTTGTTCTTTCGAGCTGCTGCTTTCTCTCCATCTTCCTCGTCATCATCCCTAAACACATACAGAAACACACAGAGTTGAAACTATCTGACCACAGCAGCATTGTAACTTCCCAGTACCATTCTCACGCAAGGTGATGTTCCTCCCTCTGCTGGTGAACTCACCAGTGCACCGGGACCGCTTTGCTGTCCAGGAGAGTCTGTGCTGTGCTCCAGCTGAAGCGCACAAACTGAGGGTAACCGAACACCGGGTCTAGATACTTCAACAGCCAGCTCTTAGTCTTTGGATCTAAACACACAGAGGCAAGTTTTTTTTTTTTTACCACATTTATCAGGACCTTATTTTGACAACATAACTTTAACCTTAGAAACCAAGAGAAACCCTTTCACACACTTGAACACACAGTCAGGATGGAATAAACATAAACTCATAACAGCTGATACAGTAAAAGATATGCATTTGTGCCTTGTCGGCATAATGTTACGAGTTAGGCTAAATGAAGGTAATTTCACACACACTGTGGTTTCCTGGAACCTTCAAGGAGCGTTCAAGTCAAACCAGGATGATTTTTGTTGTGATGAAATTTCTGGTGAATGAAGGAGTCAAAGTGATGAATGTTTACAGAAGAATTCAAGCACAGTATGGTGATGAGACTCTTAGCTGCAGTAAGACATTTAAAGGGTGCAAACGTTTGAAAGAACGCAAGTCCGTGAACGACGATTCCAACGATGATTTAGAGGTGACTCTAAACCCAGTGCAATCATTCGTGTAAACATTTAGAGAGTGGTTGAGTAGCTCCAAGACATTTCCACATGTTTGGGTCATTACAGGAGTTCCTGGGAGGCCAGCGTTTCAGACGTGAATCAGACAGGTAGTCCAATCATGAGAAAACTTTCCACGTTTTTTGGGGAGTCATATTTTGTTGTTTTGTTAGAACATTGATGGTGTCCAAGCACTAATGAAACACTGGGATAAGTTCATTAGTGTATCTGGGGTTATATAGAGAAATAAAGGGAGTTTTTACACTCATAACTGTGTTCTGTTATTCGACACCATCAAAGTCCCGGTTTGACTTAGACGCCCCTCGTGACGTGAACTTTGTGGATGTTCTGTGTTGAGTAAACGTTTAGACAATGGGAATAAACAGTGCGGACCGTTGGGGTATCCTGAGCCGTAATCTGTGTCCAAGTCTCCTAGATCTTCTGCAAACTTCCAGCCTTTCACTGCGTGGTCTCGAGCCACCTGCGAGACGAGAAATTAACCAGAATGGTTCTAGATTGGTATCTGACCAGTTTCAGGGACAAACAGATCATCTACAATGTCAGACGATGTATCGTACATCATTGTTTTGAAAGCAATACCAAAACCAAAATCTTAAAACTAAAATGCACTTCAAGGAGTTATCCTGCGTTTCCTCCTACGGGTACTGACCTTGGCGCAGATGCTGGCGGCGCTGACGATGGGGAACAGGGAGTCAGCTTTGGGCCGGACGGTCACCTTCACACCGGGAAAGCGCTGCGACAGCTTCTCCTCATACTTCTCTGCCGGACCCACCGTATCCACAAACACCTGACCAAACACACATCACAGTGACATGTCGGAACCTGGCCTTGTAGCTCCACTGCGACACTAGAGTTACATTAGCAACATTAACTACTTATAACTACTTATGTAAGGGGTAACTTGGACGCCTTTCCCACCTCTTTGAGCTGCACGCCGCTGTCCAGAGCGTACTGCACCAGCCCGATTGCAGCATCGTGAGACAGAGCGTTTAAATTGTACTTCGCCCTGAAAAGAGAGAAAGAAACAGGTGAAGATCATTTTTATTAAAAGCACCACACACACACACACACACACACACACACACACACACACACACACACACACACAAGAGAGCTGTGTGGATATCTGTGTTGGCATGTGTGTACCTCTGTAACATGCTGGTGGAGATGGTATTGGGTGAGAGGACCTGAAGAGCCCAGCCCACAAAGCTCTTGGCCTCGTCCAGCTTAATAAACAGATTCTCTCTCTCCGCCTCGCTCAGAGTCTTCGAGTCTAAACACAAAATCAGAAAAAAGCATGACAACACACACAGGATTTATATATCTGATACAGATTACATGAAATGGCCGGACGACTCTTCACACTAATGAACTAAGGCATATTTCTGTTGCTTAATTGTTTCATTGTAGCTTTTAGCGGCTGAATCAGATTTCTTTCTCTGATTCTCTGATCTTTATCTTCTTGTTTTTATGCCACTGCAGTGCTGGATACCCAAATCTAACTGGTGGAAAGGCGTTAAATCATTTTCTATGAAAAACAGCTTGTTCTAAGACCTTATTGTTTCCATAGTAAAAGATGACAATTCACACATCACCACACCGAGTCCAAAATCTATAATAATAGTTTTTAAAAACTATTTTTACATTTGTAACAGAGATGGACCGGTCGAGCAGCCAGTGACTGGCTGATTTTCAGTTTGATTTGCCGGTGATCAGCCTCAGATATAAACGATTCTGCACCGAGCAGTGCAACAGAAACACATTTTTATGCCGTTACATCAAAAATCGAATATGTTGAAAGCCGGCAACCTGCCTTTTTCTCCAAACTCTGTGAGCAATCTCTGTGTGTAATTCAAATAAATTAAATTCGATTTGTATAGCGCTTTTAACAATTGTCATTGTCGCAAAGCAGCTTTACACAATCAAAAGAATTATGGAAGTTTGTACAAAATATGAACGTGTATCAATCAAAATGATTCACACACTTACATTTCACAAACCCACTCATTACACCGGCTCACACCAGTCTCAAAATACCATGAGCACTAATTAGAAGCCGCACGCACGGTTTGATGCGTGTGATCACAGACACTCAACCCAGGCGCTTACTGACTAGTTGAGTTTTTAGGCATTTGAGGCGGTAAAACATCAGCGTAGTACACTCTGAAACATTTATACATTTTCATCCCGTGTGGTAGGAGCGAAAAGTTGTTTAGAAATATTTATTATGGAGGATGACAGAGATACGCGCTGCTTAGTTAAATGTTAGTTTGTGTTGTTCAATTGCTGCGTAGTGAGAAAACCAATGTTATAAGGAACGGGCTACGTTTAATTGATCATTCATTTCTTTAAAGGTTTAAAACTGTAACAAAATCAGGGAAAATGTCATTAAATCTGGATTTTTATCTAATTTTAATTGAATTGGCACCGATGTATTATATAATGAAAGGCGACTCCATCCCTAGTGCCAACCAACAAGGGATGAGACACTTCAGAAACATGTTACAGTAACTCAGTTGATTTTTTGCCTATACCAGCATATGCCTCTGTGTGTGAGTGTGTGTGTGTGTGAGAGAGAGAGACACACATCCAAAGCTGACCTGCCACTTTCAGGTTCTTTAGATCCTCCTTTTTGGACACAGGACAGTAACAGATTCCATACACCATGGGTCCTAAAGCACAGACAGGGACACAGTGTTAACACCTTCAACAGACCAACACTTTGGTAATCAGTAACACCCAGAGAGTTATTAATAAATGTTTTTCCTGACCCAGGACAGGTCCTCTGCCTGCCTCGTCGATGCCCAGGCAGCAATCTTCAGTCCTGCACAGCTCAGGGACAGGAGAGGACAACCGACAACTGACTGAATTATCCTCCTCAAACTCCCTCAGGTCCATTTCTGGATGAAGGTTCTGATATTTGTGACGACAGAACGCCTTTAAACACCTTTACAAATGAACGTGCTAGTAAACACTACCGGGCCGAATTCCAAATCGCCGCTAACTCCCTATAAAGATGCCCTACACAAGATGGCGTCCGCGCCCTACCTAGGGCGCTACCCGTCCAAAACAGACGCTACTTAGGACACAACCCACTTTATCGACGCTTTCTAACTCAACGTACATCCTATACACAGCGCACTTGTATAGCAAAGTCCAAAAACCTCTACATACGCATATATATATATTTGTTGCTGTGTATTACCCCCAAGAAAGTATAAAGGGCAGAAATAAAGACAAAACTATTCAACACAAATGAAACTAATCTGACAAACAGAATGCCCGTTGCAGCGCGAAGCTAAAGAAGCGGAATCTGATTGGTCGAAGCACCCAAGCCCGGGAAAACTCCGTCTGACGTCATCTTCAAGCGCCACAGTATAGTGATTTCAATGGGCAGCCAGAAGAAGAGAGATTAAAATGAGGTTTAATTTAATTTAATAATTTTAAAAAATATGCTCAAGTGCGGTTAGTTCATGAAGCATATTATAAAGTTAAACATTATATACATTTTCATTCTGACCTGTATTTATTCATTGTTTGTCACTGCCTTGGGTCTGTTTGAAATGGATGTCTATTCATTATAACGTTATGATAAAAAAAAAAAAAATAAAAAAAAGGAACAGCTTAAACAGCTATACAACCCTAACAATAATATAATATAATTTGAATAACTTTATGCATATTTTTTGTTTATGCACTAGGTTGTAAGAAGTTAGATGATAACATATATTAAGATGTAGTACGCCTCTAGGTCCTGGTGTTCGATTCCCACGTTGGGTCTGTGTGCATGGAGTTTGAATGTTCTACATTACTGATAGTAATGGGATACACAATTGTAATGCCTTATACTTCTCAAATAAAAAATCCATAACTATATTTTAGTCTTTTTTTAATTTAGAATTAATTAACAGTTAATACAGTGGCTTAGTGGTTAGCACCTCCAAGTGTGCTTCACCTCCCACCAAGCATGGGCTTCCTCCCACAAGTGCAAACACTAAATTTTTGAAGATTAGGTTAACTGAAATTCCCAAATAATCTGTAGTGTGTGTGTGTGTGTGTGTGTGTGTGTGTGTGTGTGTGTGTGTGTGTCTTTCTGTGCTCTGTGAAGGATTGGCACCCTGTCCTGTGTATCCCAGTTTGTGCCTTCAAGTCTCCTTGGATAGACTCCAGGCCCCTGTGACCCTGTCCACAGGATAAGCTGATAATGAACAAATTAATTAACTCCTAATACCTGGATTTATTATGATCTGAGATACTTTTCCACTCACTGCAATTGTAAAGAGTTACAGTTGTTTAAGCTTCCTGTTAGCTTAAACAATGCCTTGATCAAAGTCACTGAGCTCACATTTTCCCCCATTCTAAAGTTTGATAACTTAAGCCCTTCTGCTGCCACATGAAAAGGCATGCATAAACAGATGTACAGGTATTTTTGTTAAAATGGTCAAAGTGTATTTAATTATTTAATGTAAATTTAATCCTGACCTGCCTCTTTTAAGTGAATGCACCACTGCACAGTTGTGCTAAATATTCTAAATTTAGTGTTAGCAGTCACCAAATAAAGGGAGTAAAAAGAGAAGTAAAAAAAAAAAGAAGTATATAAAGAGAGAAGTGAGCACAGACATATAAGTCAAATGATCAAATAAAATCACAGTTGCATGTGATGCAATACTAATATGCATAGTATAAGAATTATGCCTTGTATTACTGTATAAACAAGTGCATGAAGTAGGCAAATATAATACATATAATAATATATAATATATATAAATATATTCTAATTATATTAATTATATTATAATCGCATTAATTAATATATATAACATATAATACTGCAGTGACCTTACAGTCAAAGGTATGACAATTGAAATTATTTGCTAAGTGCTCAATGTTATTGTCATATAAAACAATTGTCTTATAAATGAATGGAGAAATTTTTTTAGGTGTTACTGGTGGAGTCAGACTTATAAAGTTGTAAATTTGCAGTTGTACATGCATGTGGTACAGATCTGCTAGGTGAGCAGGGTGTTTTCTGGCACAGAGCTGTTAGAACTGGTGATTCCTAGTATAGAGAATAGAGTAAAATTCTCGGTAAAATAAATTTTAAAGGAGCAGATGTAGATATGTACGCAGGGAACAGATGCAGACATGTTGTGGTAAAAGTGAACAGGGGATGGTAATGTGCACAGTATTATCACAGGAAGGAAGATGAGTGGTATTAATTATGGTTGCATATTAGTAAATGTTACAACATCTTAGTGATATACTGCTACTACTTTGCCCCTTGAGGATAAATAATATATTTTTTATTTATTTAATTGAATTGAATTTGACAATTTGTACAGTACTGTGCAAAGGTCGTACACACATGCAAATGAAACTAAGTCAAAATTAATGAAACAAAGTCAATAACTGGTGTAATGACAATTTGCTTAAAATATAGAGAGGGGTCCAAAATATTATACACACTTCAACATTTGTTATCTATGCTCTTTAAAAAAAAAAACTCAGTTTGAATTATGGCAGCAATGTGTAGTACGCATTATGTTTACTTTAAGATGTCAGTAGTTACACCATCGTTAATGCTATCATGTGACTGTTAGGAAGAGAGCCAAAGTAAATGCCGGAGTAAGTGGTGTAGTGTAGGAAGGATGTACACTACATACACTAAACGAAGAATACAGTAAGAATCCACACACAAATAAGGATTTCTCTGCCTTATACTTTAATTTTGTAATGAAGAAAACATCCTACTCTGACTGCACTATGGGAAGAAGTTGAAGAAGTTTTCTGCCTTGACGTATCATGCAGAGAAATCCCTGTGAACACTCTAGTCATGCTAATTATGACCACTTTGTTCACCTAATGTGATTACACAATTAAAACATGACTTACAGCTACCTTTGATGTTTGCATACATTTTTTATGCATATATTTTTCATGTTGGAGTGAGCATAATTTTTTTGGGCCCCTCTGTAGTCTCAGGTACAATTTTACACAGTGTTATAAGGGAATTAAGTGCTTAGTTTATCTGAACATCCTGCAGAACGTCCTTCTGAGGAGTTTGTCACACCTGCTTCTATTTTATGCCACAAAACCCAGAAGATTTATTTTCGCTTTTTTTGTCTGAAAAAAGATCTTTTACATAATATACTGTTTTCTTTTCTGGAGGAAACCATAGTACCCAGAGGAAACCCACAAAACATATGGCGAACATGCAAACCCACACACAGACCAGATGTGATATTCGAAGATACAAGGCAACAATGCTAAATTCTGAGGCACCATGTCCCCTGTAATTAAAGTAATCAATATTAAATCTTATGATAGGTTACTGTACGATTACATTTTTCTTTCCTTCCACCATACAATTTCCGATTTCATATTGTTTTTTATCTCACACACACAAAACACCATTTTAACAGATGTGTCCAGTGTCTATACCCTCTCGAATGTTAATATCAACTAAAAGTCGTCATAAGAATGCAATTTAAGAAATCCAGTCATCTATCTAGGGACGTCCGTAGTCCAATTAGAGACCATGGAGGCCAATGGTGACCATTGTACTGTATTTATTCCCTTTTTAAAATAAATTTTTACAACACACTCACACACTACACCCAATTTCGGAACACCGGTAAGCGTAATCTCCATGTCTTTGGTCTGTGGGAGGAAAATGGAGAACCTGGAAGAAACCCACAGGGAGAACATGCAAACTCCATACACGCAGACCTTGAGGCGGGAATCGAACCCGGACCCTGGAGGGTCCAAGAACCACTGTGCCACCATATCCTATCATAGGTTGTATGTTATATGATATGTTAGTGTCAACTAAAACTGCCTCAAGAATGTAATTTAAGGAATGTCTGAACAAAAGTTCATATGAATGTTTGGTAAAGGAGCTGTTTAGCATTTGAACGCCCTCCCCCTTCACTTCCTGCCTTGATTTTCATGTCTCATTCAAAATGAACTTTATTTTTCTTCATATTTAAAAAAAAAAATCTACATGAACCACAGACATCTTTTTTTTATTTACATTTCTCGAGAAATGACTAAGCAGAGGCTGACGCGCTTCCCCTCTCGGCTCACACAGACACTGGTGGAGAGCTGGGAGCTAACACAAGCAGCTGGAGGAGCGCGGAGGTCACGTGACCGAGCGTTCCTTAGCGACTCGATATATTCACGCGCCTCTCGGAGTGTAGGTCGCGCGCGTCAACAGTTGTACAAAGGGAAAGAGCTCCGCTTTGAAGATGAAAGGACTCCTTTTAAGTATTGCACTTTTGCACTGCGTGTTTGCAACGCCCCTGTTTACAGAAGAAGGTAGGAAAACAGTGTTGCGTTCTTAATATTCGGTCAGTGAAGTACTTTCGTTTGACTTTTGACGCCATATTTCTAAGGAACTTTTTTTTCTTTTCAAAATACAGGTTTTATTATATATATTAAATAGCATTTTATATAAAGGTAAAATTATTATGTAATATAATTATTGTATTTATTGTATATTGTATCGTATACTTGCAAATATAATAGAAAGATAATCCAGCTTTGCCTATGGAGACATGTTATTCTGGCGTCTCTCATGTCTGTCTTGTGCATAAATTCTATTATGTGTATTATATTTCATAATCTCTCTGCATATATGTTGTGACTCGCCCTCTCCTGCAGATGAGTTTAACTTCAAAACGTGGATGTCTAAGGTACAAATACTAACAGCTCTGAAACAAAACTTGAGATGATTTTCTATCTAACTATTGTCTTCCCCAAACGAGGAAGTGAAACAAAAAAAAAAATCACTACCATGAAAACAGATTGCTTCATCGTTGCTGCCTTTACAGTTTTTATTTATTTATTTATTTTATTTTCAGCACAATAGGCAGTATGGCATGGATGAGTATTACCGGAGACTGCAGATCTTTACTGAGAATAAGAAGAAAATCGACACACACAATGCAGGAAATCACAAATTCAGAAGTAGGTGTGAGAGGGCAAATGGGAGGGAAAAATCTATTCCCTAGTCCAAATGCACATGGGTATTTTTTCAAAAATTTTATATATTGTTTTTTAAATATGGGGATTTCCTACTTTGTTCTTAAAAAAAAAAAAAAAAAAAAACATACGGCGATATCTCCCTAACTGGAAAGACATGTAGACCAATCACAAGTGTGAAAAAGTTATAACCACTTATTAAATGGGGTTGAGTTTGAAAATGATCTGCTCATTGGCTGTAGAATTTATTTTACTGAACTTTTAAAAAAGACAAATGCCTAACTTTTCGACAGCCTGAGCTGCGAGCCACAAATGCACCACTGTTTTCACTTCATCAGAAGTAGATCTTCGTCCTTGTAGCGCTGCATTCAGAGGACCGAATAGGAGAAAGTCAGACAGAGCGAGATCAGGATTATAGGAACCTGATAAACCAAAAAAGTTTTTGCAGAGTGTTGGCAGTGTGGGCAGAAGTATGCAAATGTGCTTTGCCATGCGAGATCACGACGCCTTCAGATATTAGTCCTCTGCGTTTAATCCTTCAGGTCTTCAATAAGCATTTCACTGTAACAAGCAATGATTGATTGTTAAACCGGAGTGCTGATCAATTTTGACTCACCGACATATTATTAAAAAGGAGATAAACATGCACACTTTGACAAGCCCAAACCATTTTTCCTGTCTACATTTGAACACTGCTTTTTTCTGGGACCTGAAACACAGTTTGCATGCCAACGTAAGGCCAAAATGCATCGGAAAACTAGCATAGGAAAACTTGCGTAAAAAAAATGCCCATGTATTTGACTAGACAGGATTTCTGTTAAAGGCAATTTAAAACAGGTTAAGCAAAGCAGTGCACTATATCATGTGGCCTTATGGATTGCATAACAAGAACGATGTGCCATTTCACACACAGACAGAAATAACTGCACTTCTGACTCGCAAGCAAGTTACTCCTGCTCTGCTAGTTTTATGCAGTGTTTCCTCACAATATTATGCAAAACTTTTTATTAGCATAATTTGTTCCCTGTCCTTCTCTTTAAACTGTATTCTCATTACACAACCTGTGCTGTTAGTTTCTCCTCTTTTCGGTGAAGTAAAAGCATGGTAGATAAAATGTCTCAAAACGCACACACCTGTATTTCACTTAGTCAGTATCTAGAGTGAGAGGCTGTAAAAAATATCAATCTTTAACCTTTTTTTATTTTTATTTTTTACAATGCAGTGGGACTAAACCAGTTCTCAGATATGACTTTTGCTGAATTCAAGAAATTCTACCTCCTGCAAGAACCTCAGGTATTTATTTTGTGTGTGTGTGTGTGTGTGTGTGTGTGTGTGTGTGTGTGTGTGTGTGCAACGGTCAGCATTTTATATTTATATGTCGTCTATGTTAATAACCTTTTATGTCCAACATGACAGGAGTGTAACGCCACTAAAGGGAATCACGTTAGAGGTGCTGGCTTGTACCCAGACTCCATCGACTGGAGGAAGAAAGGAAACTACATCACTGACGTGAAAAATCAGGTGATCTCGTGTACCTTACATGAAAAAAAAAATCATACTCAGGAACAGTTTTATCATTGACATGTAGTCCTTTTCATTGATACGTTGGTCAGTTTTCGCTTTGTTTGCTGCATTACCCACAATGCTGTTTGACCGTGAGTTTAACCCTCTAAAGAAGCAGCAGTGATTTAGTCCTTTCATCTGTCTACATGAGTCACGCTGCTGAATAGCTGCATTGCATTCTGGGGCTTTCAAGCAAAGCGTTTCTTCTCTTCATTATTTCGAAGTTGAATGTCTCATAGATACGATGACTTGACTGTGTCAAGCCCACACTATAGGTCCTGTGTAGCTTGAAGTAGAAATATAACAGATAACAGCAACTGTGCTTGGTCCGCCTGGGAGCACCGTATTTCCGGCTTCCATTTCTAAATTGAGTCGAACTCCGTAGTGAGCGTCTCCTCCGAGGTCACTCTCGTTTCTGCGTTGCAGCCATTCCAGTAACAGCAGCTGTGGTTTAACTTCCGTCTTGTGTGATTATAATATTGTAGTTACAGGTATTCTCCAATTTATGAACGAGTTTCGTCCCAGGAGCACGTTCGTAAGTCGAATTTGTTCCTAAGTCGACAAAGTGACTGTTATATGCCCTTGACACGCACATACAATGTAAAACATACCAATCCACTTGACTAAATCTCTGTCCCCTTTCTCCATACTCCCCTCATGTGGCCAAAAACCCTAACCGGAAATTAATCCCTCACATGTCACATGTAATGTTGTGAAATGGTCAGTGCACCACAAATGAAACGCACATAATGTATCGGACATGGGTGTGATTATACTGGAAAGCAGATGTTCTGACCGGATATGTACACACCTGCTCTTTCAGGGTGCATGTGGCAGCTGCTGGACTTTCTCTACCACAGGCTGCCTGGAGTCCGTCACGGCAATCGCCACTGGGAAACTCCCCTTACTGGTAAGCAACTGATCCTGAGCGAACCAAAGTTCGTATTAAAGGGCAATTATTTCCCAAATAGATGTATGTTCAGTCTTATTTTCCTTATTTAGGCAGAGCAGCAGTTGGTGGATTGCGCTGGCGCGTTCAACAATCATGGCTGCAATGGGTGAGCGTGTAAAACAGGATTATGGCTATATATATTAGGTGTATAGTATATTTTTATTGTAGCTTCTTGTAGCATATACACACATGGACAAAATTGTTGGTACCCTTCGGTCAATGAAAGAAAAACTCACAATGGTCACAGAAATAACTTTAATCTGACAAAAGTAATAATAAATAAGAATTATATGAATGTTAACCAATGAAAGTCAGACATTGCTTTTCAATTAACTCATGGAACAGACCTGGACAAAAATGATGGTACCCCTAACTTAATAGTTTGTTGCACAACCTTTTGAGGCAAATCACTGCAATCAAACGATTCCTGTAACTGTCAGTGAGACTTCTGTACCTCTCTGCAGGTATTTTGGCCCACTCCTCATGAGCAAGCTGCTCCAGTTGTTTCCGGTTTGAAGGGTGCCTTTTCCAGACAGCATGCTTCAGCTCCTTCCAAAGATGCTCAATAGGATTGAGGTCAGGGCTCATAGAAGGCCACTTTAGAATAGTCCAATGTTTTCCTCTTAGCCATTCTTGGGTGTTTTTAGCTGTGTGTTTTGGGTCATTGTCCTGTTGCAAGACCCATGACCTGCGACTGAGACCCAGCTTTCTGACACTGGCCAGCACATTTCTCTCTAGAATCCCTTGATAGTCTTGAGATTTCATTGTACCCTGCACAGAATCAAGACACCCTGTGCCAGATGCAGCAAAGCAGCCCCAGAACATAACAGAGCCTCCTCCATGTTTCACAGTAGGGACAGTGTTCTTTTCTTGATATGCTTCATTTTTCCATCTGTGAACATAGAGCTGATGTGCCTTGGCAAAAAGTTCCATTTTTGTCTCATCTGTCCATAGGACATTCTCCCAGAAGCTTTGTGGCTTGTCAACATGTAGTTTGGCATATTCCAGTCTGGCTTTTTTCTGATTTGTTTTCAACAATGGTGTCCTCCTTGGTCGTCTCCCATGTAGTCCACTTTGGCTCAAACAACGACGGATGGTGCGATCTGACACTGATGTTCCTTGAGCATGAAGTTCACCTTGGATCTCTTTAGAAGTCTTTCTGGGCTCTTTTGTTACCATTGGGATTATCCGTCTCTTTGATTTGTCATGAATTTTCCTCGTGCAGCCACGTCCAGGGAGGTCGGCTACAGTCCCATGGATCTTAAATTTCTGAATAATATGTGCAACTGTAGTCACAGGAACATATAACTGCTTGGAAACAGTCTTATAGCCTTGACCTTTAACATGCTTGTCTATAATTTTCTTTCGAATCTCCTGAGACAACTCTTTCCTTCGCTTCCTCTGGTCCATGTTGAGTGTGGTACATACCATGTCACCAAACAACACAGTGACGACCTGGAGCCCTATATATAGGCCCACTGACTGATTACAAGATTGTAGACACCTGTGATGCTAATTAGTGGACACACCTTGAATTAACATGTCCCTTTGGTCACATTATTTTCAGTATTTTCTAGGGGTACCATCATTTTTGTCCAGGCCTGTTCCATGAGTTTATTTTTTAAAATAATTCTGTTGAAGCATGGTTGAAAAGCAATGTCTGACTTTCATTGGTTAACATTCATAGAATTTAAAAAAATTATTACTTTTGTCAGATTAAAGTAATTTATGTGACCATTGTGAGGTTTTTCTTTCATTGACCGAAGGGTACCAACAATTTTGTCCATGTGTGTAGGACACATGACCATAGTATGTGCTATGTGTTCGCAAAAACGTTCAAGAGTATCACTTCTCCTTTACACATGAACTATATTTTATTCTTCTATGTTTTTCAACCTTGGATTTGGTTTTACCTAAAGGTAATAGAAAAGACTGAGCATATCCTGAAGAAAAAGTGCAAATCAATTTTTTCCCCCTAAATCTTACCAACTTGTCCATGTGGTCAGACTACGCATATAAATGCATCCATCATCAATATGGCTTATTCTGTTTATGGCTGATTTGGGTCCGAAGCCTCTCCTGGGGAATTTAGTGCACAAAGAAGTGTACACCCTGGATGGGGTGCCAATTCAAAGCAGTGCACAAATGCAGACATTATATACGGACATCTACACTGCAATGTTTGTACTTTTGGAGGTAACCAGAATACCTAGACGAAGGCCACCAAGCAACAAGCATACAGACTGGAGGCGAGATTCGAACCCCCAGCGCTAATCACTATGCCATCATGCTGGTTTCATTTCTGCTAGTTGCTTACAGTGCTTCCTGATTTTTTACACAAATTATTACACAAAGATAGCGCACATAAATACAAAATGCAGATTTTAAAATAATTATTTAATTTATTCATAACACAAGGCTGTCTAAACCTACCTTGCCCTATGTGAAAAAGTAACTAGGGATAATCAAGATGTATTTGGGCAAATGTGAAACCTTCGCCTCTGTGCCCTTTTTACTCAGCAGTGGCTTTTACCTTGGCAGGCACGGCACTCTCCCATGGGTGCAATTCCTGCCCCCAGACTCTTTATAATTGTTTCATCATGAACCGAGGCAAGTCAGGCCTGCAGTTCTTTAGATGTTGTTCTGGGTTCTTTTATGAGCTCCTGGATGAATCATCGCTGTGCTCTTGGAGTAATTTCGGCAGGCCGGCCACTCCTGGGAAGGTAGCCCTTTCCAGACTGAATTATTTGTTTCTTGAATGTCTTTAGATGTTGACGGCAACTTTTTTTCCCCCTTAATAAATGAAATCATAACTGCATTTTTGATTTACTATGGATATCTTTGTGTGATATTGAAATTTGTTTCATGATCTCACTGTACACTGTGATGCTTCCAGACTCATTCAGATTGAGACAGGACTAAAATGGCTGGGATTCCCCTGTAATAATTAACACTAAATCCAAGGAGAACTGTGAAGTGGTGCATACACGCAGGTTTGGTTCTATATATTTGAATTTCCTCATGAGGCTGACAATGCACAACAAACTTCCTGTTGTCTTTCAGTGGACTTCCCAGTCAGGCCTTCGAGTACATCATGTACAACAAAGGTCTTATGACAGAGGAAGACTACCCCTACGTCGGTCGAGTGAGTGAAACATTACAGCTGCCTCCTACACACACGCGCACACACACACACACACACACACACACACACACACACACACACACACACACACATACATACATACACACTTAAGCAGCACCAGGTAATGAGAAGGAACATTTGCATTTTGTCTTATTAAGAATGGAATCAGACAGTGTGTGACCTGTTACATCACATCAGGTATTAAGTCACATTTTAGGTGATTTGAGTTATGCATGTTGTTACATTCCTGATTCAATATTCATTTTATTTATTCATTCTGTATCGTGTCCGGTTTCTGAGATATGGCCAATGCCAGTTTGTTAAGAAGGATAAGAGATTTATCAATGATTTTTTGCTGAAAATTACAATTATACTGTGTGTGTGTGTGTGTGTGTGTGTGTGTGTGTGTGTGTGTGTATGGTGGAACCTCGGATTGCGAGTAACGTGGTTTACGAGTGTTCATGCGACTCTTATTTTGACACCAAGTGGCAAGCGATCACAACTGAGGCAATGATTTTTCTCTCTCTTGCGCTGCGAGAATTATGGGTAACCGTCTCCCCAGCTGCGTCCCCTGTGTCAAAATAAGAGTCCCCTGCTGTGTCTATATATATATATATATATATATATATATATATATATACCTGAGACCTGATATATTTATATATATGATATAATTATACCCGACTTGATATGACGGGTCACCAATACTATAATAATAGTTATAATAAAATCCCCAGAGCAAGGGTTATGTATTAAAGTAAATTTATATCAGGTACACGCTCTCACTCACTCACTCATCATCTATATCGCTTAATCCTGTATTCAGGGTCACGGGGGACTGGAGCCTATCCCAGGAGACTTAGGGCACATGGCAGAGTACACCCTGGACAGGGTGCCAATCCATCGCAGGGCACACAGACATACACTCACTCATTCACACACTACGGGCAATTTGGGAACGCCAATTAGCCTAACCTACATGTCTTTGGACTGTGGGAGGAAACCGGAGTACCCGGAGGAAACCCACCAAGCACGGGAGAACATGCAAACTCCATGCACACAGAGACGGGAATCGAGCCTGGCCAGGGATCGAACCCGGACCCTGGCGGTGCAAGGCGACAGTGCTAACCACTACACCACCGTGCCGCCCTAGGTACACGCTCCCAATTAGCAATTTGATTGTGTTGCTATTATCACATTTTATTGATTTGAATAGTACTCGGTGATAAAGCCAGGAAACCTCACACAATAGCCATGTCCGGAACAGAAGTTATAGGATTTTTGGATCGGACATTATGGCCATGGCACCTGTAGCAAGAGTAAATATTTCTGAGATCAACTTACTTGATTTTTTTTTACCTGTGCCTCTTGAAGGTCATGGAGCAGCAGGACAAAATAACACTAAACGAGTTCATGCTTGCTCTGGTGTTTTGTGGCATCGTCCTGTTGCATCACACAACTTTTAGCTTCAGCTGACTTGCAGACATTCTCACATTATCCTGAAGAATTTTTTGATTCACTTGGAAATTTACAGTGAGGCAAAAAAGTATTTAGTCAGCCACCAATTGTGCAAGTTCTCCCACTTAGAAAGATACGTCTTCATGTCTTTATTGAATACACTCATTCAACATTTAAAATGGCAGCGGAAAAAAAAAGATGGTTGACCCCCCAATTGGCAGCAATTACCTTAACCTGGCACTTCCTGTAGCTGTGGATCAGACATGCACATCATTTAGGAATTTTAACCCATTCCTCCTGGCAGAACTGCTGTTTTTCTGTCATATTATTGGGACATCTCATGTGTATGGCTCTCTTAAAGTCATTTCATAGCAAAGCAGGCCCAAATCATGATGTTTCCGCCACCATTCTTTACGGTTCGGATGATGTTTTCATGATGATATGCAGTGCCATTTTATGCCAGATGTATTGCTGCGTGTTCTTTTTCAAGTCTTAGTTTTATCAGTGCACAAACCATTTTGCCAGCACCGCTGTGACGCATCAATGCGCCCTTTGGCAAACTTGTTCTGCACTGTTCTTTTATGTACGCAGCGGCTTCCTACAGTATGTGTTGTCCTGCCATGGACACCCTACTTGTCCAATTAAGACAAATTAATGCAGAAAACCATGAAATTCCAAAAGGTTCACATTCACGAACTGGACTTTACCTCAAATTCAATTCCAATCTAAATGAATCATTAAGTAAAAACAAGAAAACAAATCCATTTGTGCTTCAAACAAGTTTTAATGAGGAAATGAGATCTAATTATTATCTCATTGATAAAGTTATAAAGGTAAGTTAAGTTAATATGTAGTTATTAACTGATTGAATAGTGCTGACTGATAAAGCCAGGAAACCTCACACAATAACCAGGGTGTCATCTATCCCTTAAATCACCTTATTTTATATATATATATATATATATATATATATATATATATATAATATATATATATATATATATATATATCCCCATCTCATATCATTTCATATAATTATTTAAATATAATTTTTAAGATTTAAGATTAAAATTTCATATTTATTCATAAGTATTTTCTAATTTTGAGTGACATCTGAATCTCTTTTGAACGCTGCTTATTTTTGTCACTGGACATTGTTAAGCTGTAAGAAGGAACAAAAACTAAACACAATCGTCTGTCACTCATCTTACTTGTCAACAAAATCGGGATGTATGTGGAAAAGCTGAACTGGAATTCACCTCACATTTAATCTAATTTATATTACAAAAGAAAATTGAGTAAGCAGGCAAAAATCCCCTTGTGTTACATTTAATTGTTGACTTTTAGTGACTATTAAAAAGTGATTTTTTGTTCACCTTCATAATGCAAACCTCCTGACTGTCTAACTAAAATCACATCATTACAGAGTCTTACATCTGCTTATGCGAACATGCCTGGGTTTTTCTTCACTTGCTCTGTTTCTAAGGGAAAAAAAGTGTATATTCTCACAGAATAGGAAATACAGAACATTAAAGGGCACCTATTATGTCAAATTGATTGTTTAGTAATTTTTCACGATTCATGTAGGTCTCCAGATGGATGAAAGTAAAAAAAAAAAAAAAAAAAAAAATTTGTTTTGTTATTTTTGTATTGGTCAGGGCTTAAACGAGCCAACTGTATTTTTTTCCCTATTGTGACCTCACATCAGAGGATTCCCTTTCCCTGGGATACCCATTCCCTTGGTGTGATACTTTCCCAAGGATATTTCAGCTGGAGCAAACGCCCTTTAAAATCATATTATTTGTAAAATATGCCTGTTATATCACACCGTAATGGCACGAAGGCGAACTGTAACGACCCTGCTCTGTTTCCAGGACGGTACTTGTAAGTACAATCCTAAACTTGCTGCTGCCTTCGTGAAAGACGTGGTAAACATCACAAAAGTAAGTGACCCCCATATGACATGTGTGAGCAAGAGTATTGAGCAAGAAAAAATATATATTTCTGCTAACAGTCAGTGATTTTTGTGTAAGTATGACGAGATGGGGATCGTGGACGCCGTGGCCAGACTCAACCCTGTCAGCATCGCTTTCGAGGTGCTGGCTGACTTCATGCACTACAAAGACGGAGTGTATACTAGGTGAGAATCAGAGCAGCAGAGGCTTGACACATATATTTAATAATGATAATATTTTTTTGTGATGGTGAGATGAAGCCTCGTTCAGGTGTCGAGGCTTCCCAAGGGTTCATTTCATGCTTTTAGATTCATTTAAAAGTGATTTTGCTGACATCTAGTGGACAGATTTCGTGTGGCACGTAAACTAACATCGCATGCGGCGCAATTAATTGTGGACATGTAGCTTCAATTAATAATGCATTTATCATTGATTTTTGTAAACTGATGAGGAAATGTTTGTTGTTTGACTGTAAACATTTATTCTTTTCAACATTTCTGTGGTAAAAGATGCTTTTTTTTTTCAAAATTATTTAAAAATTGTGTTGCCTTTGAGGTGGTAACAGTAGCTCCTTTTTTCTTGTACTGTCCTTCTGGTGAGTTTTTTTTGTGTTACAGCATTTTATGTGCTTTATCCCTTACATAGTCACGATGCTATTGCTATTTTGCAGCACTGTATGTCACAACACTACGGACACTGTGAATCATGCCGTGCTCGCCGTGGGCTATGCCGAGGAGAACGGCACCCCCTACTGGATAGTAAAGAATTCTTGGGGCCCACTATGGGGCATTGACGGGTATGTCTGCTGTAATCGATCCGATGGCTCAGTTGGGTCTTCTTAAAGCTGACATGTTCTCCAAAATCGGTTATGTTTAAGATGCATGACTTTTTGCATGAATGTTCTAGTTTTTAATATCGCATCTTCCTTTCCCCCCCAGATATTTCTACATCGAAAGAGGAAAGAACATGTGCGGTCTTGCTGCCTGCGCATCATATCCAGTAGTGTGAAATATACCT
This sequence comes from Clarias magur, assembly GCA_013621035.1. Lineage (NCBI taxonomy): Eukaryota > Metazoa > Chordata > Actinopteri > Siluriformes > Clariidae > Clarias > Clarias magur. The sequence goes on from QNUK01000355.1 coordinate 524,196, forward strand.
CTACATTAAAACTGACCAGGGAAATCCAGTTTCACACCGTGAATGTTCAACAGAAGTGTATTTTTAAAAGATGAATGTGGGAGTCAATGAAGAATAACAGAAACTTGATGGCTTTAAAAATCATATTGTTAACTCTTCAGCTTAACTAATAATGATTGCATTGATTATATGAATATTTTTGCATTTAAATGATTAATTTTATTAAACCTTTCGATTGGTTTATATTTTTATGGATTAATCACGTTTCTGTCACCTGATTTGGAATAAAAAAATTGCACACAAAATGTTTGTGCTTTGCACGTACGTTGCATTTCAATTACGACTCTTCTTATTAAGACTCATGGAGAGCTGTCTGAAAAGCTCGCCAGTTATTGGTCTTCCAGGTAATTATTAAGTTATAAAATAGGATGTTATTGCTATTTATAATAAATGCAAATAGCATGCTCTGTTTTGGTAATAATAAAAACTAGAATGAAATGACACTAGTATAGTATATACATTAAATATATGGAGAAACAGGTGCAGATGATGACAGATGATCAGGCGGTGATTAGTATACTGGCGATGCTGAATGCTAAGTGGTTGGAACAAACGAGAGGGGAATTGAGGTTGCTGCTCTAAAGAACTGATTTTTTTAAACAATATAATTATAATATATAATTTGAAGAAATTAGGGGTGGCTCAAGACTTTCACACAGTACTGTACATCTAAGTTGATTTGAGTTTTCACAAAAACTTGTAGAGAAACATCCATACATTTTTATTTCTTTATTTCTTATTAAATAATACTGACAATATTTAAATGTCCACACAAGATTATGAGCATTAAAACACATTCTCCATCTGCAAGCAGTAAGAATGACATGTATCCCATGACAATGCAAGTCATTTGTGCTATATCATGGCAATAAAAAATGAACAATGGTACATTTCATCACGTGACTGTAAGATTAAATCTATACACCAATCAGCCGTAATACTGAAAAAAAATTAACATTTATAATCAGTGTTACTTATTTCACCTGGTGGTGGTATTAACGCAATGGCTGGAGGGTGTATAATTGAAAATATGGTCTATTTGTGAAAAGAAAGTATATTTGAATAAATAAAAAAAAATATGTGAGAAATGAAATATTTATTGAATGTATACACTGTAATGTAATACATATTTAAGTCCAAAGGAAAAAAAAAAATTTGGACATCCTAGTGTAGTTTTAACAGTGCTACATAGCAATATAATATTATACTCAGATTTGAATATACACACTTTGGTACCTGGCCATAACCCAACAAACAAGACATGTGATACAAAAAGACATCTGATATCCCATGTAAAAATACAACCTTACATTAGGTTACATTGTACTGTTATTAATATTCTCACCTGAAACTACTCTTGAATCTGAACACTACCAGCAAAATGATGATTGTAATAAGGTTTATTGTGAGTCATAATATTTATTGTACCGTTATAAAGAAAGATATTTATGGATTTACATTTAAATTCTGATTAAGTAAGGCTGTCTTAAATAACTTTGCAGTAAGGCAAAGAGACGTCAGATTCTGTTATACATTTGTTCTGTGTTTACTCTAAAGTCTAGACACTACCAGCTTTATATGAAGTTTCCTTACTTTCAATGACCACATACCCATTTATACTGAATTCTAGTGAGTTCCAGTTGATAACGTTGCCTGGCTTAAACTGCCAACCATATGAATAATACGCAATCTGACCAGGAGACAGAACAGAGTCCCACATGTGCACATCAGTCAGCATCCCAACAAATGAATGTGTCGTGTCAAAGCCTCCACCGTAACGGTCTTGCTCTTGACCCAAGATTATTTTTGGAATTCCAGTTAAAGAGCCTCCTGGCTTGAGTCCTTTTCGAGAACTCGGGAATCCATTGACCCAGATCTGGGCGAGTCCTGTGTTACCGTCCCAGGTGGCACACACTGAATCCCAGGCGTTGAATGCATCTTTCAAGCCCATAAATGAAACGCCCTCCCCTAATACATAAAAGTTAAACACTCCTTGACTTGGTTTGTAAATTGAAAAGCCATCGAAGTATGATGGCAGAGAAATCGAGAACAGAGTTCTTGAGATGTCTGAGAAGACACGCAGACACATGGAGACAGTGGTGAAGTTCTTATCCATCTCAGGACTGAGAAGCACATGATGAGTACTGGACTGCACAGGAAATGTGAACATTTTACCTGAAAGATCTTTAAATATAAAAAAACATATATATTTCCCTTAAAACAGATACTATAAACAGGATCGAATCAGATGATCAGTAATGAGAAGCGAGAGACCAACCTTGTCTTTCAGCTCCAGTGAGGAGAAACAGTGAGAATAAGACCACGAGTCTCCTCATTTCAAGGATCAAGTCGACGTCTCGGTCTGTGTCTGGGATTCGTAAACGCTTGTGAATGTGTTTTGTATTGATGTGATTTTATTAAAATATGTTAAATGTCATTTATTAAACTAAATGTAGTGACAGAGCCGCAGGAAAACACACCGCACTGTTCTGAACAGGCAGATCCACAGGCTGCTACGGTTCCGAACCGAGTTCTGGACGGGCGGATCCGCGGTCACCCACCGCAAAAAATTCTTGTGGGAAAATAAAAAAACCTTTCGCTTTCTGACTTCCCGGGTTTTTTTGTAAGCACCCGGAAGCGCGGTGGACCGCGTGCTTACATAAGACCCGGGAAGTCAGAAAGCAACGGGTTATTATTTTTATTTTTTTTGCACAACAATTTACAAAACATAAACTATCAGCATTTCACAAGCACACTGTAAACCCGGTAAAGTTGGCAAAACTCTTTTTTTTTTAGGTAATCAGTTACTTCAATTTTTTAAGTAATGATGTTTCCAATTTTAAGTAAACAGAACTATCAGTTTTTGAGTTTGTTGTACTCATTCATCTTAATCGTTATTTACTTGCATTACTGAGTAGCCGAACTCAGGCTTATTTTTAGTTGTTGCAAATTAAATAAATTGTTGTTGGTCTTCACCTGCTCCTGGCAATGGGTCACCACAGCGGTTTATCACAAGTTTTTACACCAGATGCTGCTCTGAACACAACCCTCCCATTTTTATTCTGGTTTTGGACAGGCTGGGAATCGAACCCGGCCCTTCCGCATGGCAGATTTGTACAGATTATGTGAAGACAGACCGATCCACCATCTTGATTAAAACAATTCAATGTGGGCAGTTTATGTGAATTGATGAGGTCAAACACAAAATCGCTAGGCTGAAAGATTTTAAGTTGGTGGAACTTTAAGCAGACAGTTACAGTTCCTCAATAACGTGAGCAGTCCAACTAATCGAAAACGGCATTCGTTGACAACGAATTTCATTATCGATAATTATCGATTAGTTGTTTCAGCACTAATTTCCACAAACAAAATCTTAATATTCTCATTATCACCTTACTAATATAATTTATCTGACTTTCTCGAACATGAATTCAATTAATCAGATTTTCTCTAAACAAGATATTGATCAAATTAGAACTAACTTTCTGGTGTCATACAAAACTAAAGAAATCCGTTATAAAATTCTCAACAATGTCTATCCATCAAATGAGCTCTTATGGAAAAGATTATATGTGTATCACAATAATTGTTTTTTTTGCGAGGATAACATAAAAACCACCGAAGAATTATTTATTTATATATCCCCCCCCCCCACACACACACACACTTTTGGCACTTTCGCACTGCATGTCAACAGGTCTAATCCACAGGGGGGGAAAGGTTATTACGAGTTGTTTGCAAAATACACCCAATGGAATTTGAAATACTCCTACTAGGGAATTAATACAATTGCCACCAAACCAGTACAATATGATCTAAACAAGATTTTTGATATCTCAAACGGTTCAGCTGTGGTGATGCTTCAAAATTATGGCAAATAAATATGAACAGGAAGTGGCTAATAGCTTCTGTGTACATTAATTTATGTACATGGAACTTTAGGATTATGTTAAGAGTAGAAAGCTGATCACATCATATGACAATCATGAGTCTATGTCATAGCGCCACCAACTGGCAACAGGAACTATTTAATTTTTACTCATCCTTTACTCATCTCTAACATTTGTCCCTTAATTTAATTTGTCCCTAATGATTTGCTTAAAAATCCATCAAATAATGTCAGTCCTAATGTTTTTAAATATTTTATATAGAGAAAGTAAGTTGTTGAGAGAAAAATTGCCTATTTTCATGATTGTGTGATGCTCAAGTAGCTCAAAACATTAAAAAAAATTATCAGCCCTTGGTTTTGGCCTGACTTGTGCAGTACTAAAGAATGTCCACTAGGTGACGACCTAGGGCAAGAAATCATTTTTACCACTTTCTGTTCATTATGACTTCATAATGTATTATATGTATTTATATGTATACTGTATATAAAGGGGAAAGGGCACACCATAGCAATAACATTCTAGATATCACAAATTAGGTGTTGTTTTCTTGTATTGGTAGCATTGAGTGGGGAGACAACCTAGTTATTTTGTAGTATTATAGCTAATAATAACAAGCAAGTACACTGCAGGGACTTGAACCCCATCCAGGTGGATAACCTGGAGTACCATTACCAGTGTTTTTTTGCTTTTTGTAATTATTTAGATGAAAAGGAAAGCAAAAACTTTCATTAGCAACAGCATGTGTAAATTGATTTTGTAAAACATATTCATCATTATTAACTGCATTTGCTATTTCGTTAGTGATTACATAACTTATGGCATCTCATGACGCAACTGATACACATGCCCCTCAGCACCCAATTTTTCCCATAATTATCAATTTGAAACATGCTGTTGCAATGCAAGAAAAACAAAACCGTTTAATGTTGTAAAGAGCACAACTCTTGTACTGGCTTAACAAGGATCCAGAACATTAGAGTTTTGCTCATTTCATCAGCATTACATTTCAAATTCATACATAAATTACATAAAAATTACATACTAACTGGTAATATTTTAATGTCTTACAATGGACACAGTGGGGGAAGAAATGATAAAAAGACAGGACAAAAAGTTTTTTTTTTCTTGGAGGGGTTGCGGGGTTGGGGGGGGGGCAACTCTTGTACTGGCTTAACAAGGATCCAGAATATTAGAGTTAAGCTCTTTTTTCCATGGTCCTCGTCTCCATCACCAAGTAACCCGAACTGTATTTAATAAATTCATAAGGAGTACATAAAAATTACATTGTAACTGGTAATCTTTTAATGTCTTGCAATGGACACATTGGGGGAACAAAAGATAAAACAAGACAGGACAAAACAGTTTTTTTTTTCTTTTTCAAATACTAATGAAATACCGCCCGCTTATGTTTTCATGAATTTTAATGAACATTTACCATAATTCAAAAAGTAGACTGGACAAATTAGTTCTTGTACTGGCTTAACAAGGATCCAGAATATTAGAGTTAAGCTCTTTCATCATGGTCCTCGTCTCATTCACAAAGTACCCCGAACTGATTTTAACCAACAAAGAGCAGCACACAAAAAGAAAATGCTAAGACATTAACATTGTCATTAAGTAATACATGTATTCATCAGTGTATTACTAATGATTACTGATTAATCAAGTAATCCAAAGCACAGGTCATTTAACCCATTAGTCATCATTATTCAGCAAGTGTTAATGTTTTCATTTAAATATGAATCTTTTCAAAGGAACACAAAATTTCCTTCATGTGTGCTAAAGTAAATTGGCACCACATTTATGTGTACTTACAAAATTACAAATTTTTTGCATACACATGGTCAATTAAGGTTCCTTTTTCTGTTGTTGACTCTTCAACATGTTGAAGATATCCCATTTCTGCCATAAAAGAGCAGAGAGATTGTGACTGACTTATTAAAGTCCTCTACAAGCACAACTTTGTTGCAAATTGTTGATATCAACTGGTCTAAGCTTTGCTTAAAAACTCACATTGCATATGATCGTGGCTTGTAAATGACACGAAGCAATATCCTATTGAGTGAAGTGTGGTATTTCATCCGACTGTACTTTTTCTTTCCTATATTTTAACTTACTGGCTTTTTTTAGTGACTCTCTGTATACACTATCACTGTGATATCTTTTCATATTGACATTTGCTGCATTCTGACTATACTTCTGCTTTGCGCACAATGCAATTCTGGCTTTTACTCTTTTCAATGAATAATACCTTTCCCAATACATTTTACGTTGACTAGATACAGTCTTTTTTGTATCTTCAACAACAGCAACATGCGTCTCATTATTTTCATGAATTTCAGTTTGTGCCTTGACCTGCTGTCTTGTATACACACTTGTATACAAACTCATCATTACACTGCTCTTTCTGACACAACTTATAACACGTCGCTCTTTTAGGTTGCTTCACACAAACCACAACTGCATAATGATGCCCACGAGACCGCTGTAGATAGATACCTTCATTGCATGTCCTTTCATGCATACAACTGTACTTCAACCACTTCCTTTTATGATAAGTATAAATGTCCACCCCTAAATAATTGCTCATCGCCTGAATCTCCACCTCTGTGCCCCATGACCCCACAAACCTCATTCTGGATCTAGATAAATAATCTTCCATGGATGTATATTGATGTCCTAAGAGATTTCTATACTCCTCAGTGTGCAATTGCATGTGTTTTACAGTGGCAAGTCTCATTGCCCGATGAGGTTTCTGTGTACCGCATATTACTTGGGCTATGGCTCTAAAGAAACTATTTCCATCGCCTACAATCCGAACTGTTTTACAAGGACAGCCCATTGCTTTGCTACTTGGTGGAAAAGATACATTTTCACCATTAAACTCTATACAAAGTTTTGTACACAGTTTATGTTTTACTTCACTACCCAACGAACTGAAATAAAACATTTCTTTACTCATATCACCTAAACAAGCTTTGCCAAATGTTTCAGTGTTCTTCTCTCCACTGCCAGACGTTTTCCTGTTTTTAGGCACAGCACAAACACCACTTATTTCAAAAGTCTTCAAGCTTCTTTCAATACCAGCAGCCAAATTTGTAATGTGCCTTAATACACAATCTAATGTTTGGTGATGCACAACAACACTGAAGCCATCAGCATCAGTCATCCCAGCACTGTTACATGCATGAGAATCAACCACAGCAAACCGATCATTGTGCTTAATAATGGCACGGGTGCTACCATCCAAAGTGAAAAAGCATGTGTCATATTTCTCAAACATAGTTTCCAAACTATTGACTAATGACATACATGCACCAGATCTGATCAGTTCTCCATCGGCCACGTCTATATTTCCAGAAACAAAGTCACCATAATTAAATTTAAACACGGTTGTTCCGAACGCGTATTCTTGGGGAAGATCTGTAATACAAAGCAAGTTTTCCCCTGTTGGATCAGTGATTGGACCACTTTCACACAAACTGGTATACAAGCTATCGCCAATAGTTACAACATTATCTAGATCATTACTTGTCCATGTGAACACGCTATGTACACTATGCATGGCAATAGCAGTTAAACTAATCGCCACACACTGTTTCCCTGGCCACGTGAATCTGCAATCACCCTGATGAAACGACCCACTGATGCTATGAATCCTTTCGTCTTCATTTGATTTAGACTCCGCCCTTTCCTCATTATTAATTGCTGAACATGTGCTAAGTTCTCCAACATCATTCACAAATTGTGGCATATCGTGTGAGGTCACGTCTACATTAATGCCACAGATACAAAAGGTTTCTGCGCATAGACTTGCCATTAAGATATTGATATGGAAATACAGATCCTGCCAATTTGTGTTAAAAACAGCAACTGATGTTCCAACGTCTGATTCCAGACCACATGCATTTCGAACGTTACTGTCAACAACAACATAAAAATCATTATGTTTCACAATAGCACATGTTTCTCCTTTTATCTTGACCAGACAAGATTCATGACTACAAAGAACCTCCTGTAAGTTCTCATACAGATCACGTTTACCTCCGGTCAGTGATTGTTCTACTGTTACTTTGCAGGCTTTACTGAAAACACTATATTGACCACCAAACCAATGAGCAAAAGGCCCGTTTTCAACATTGTCAGTCAGTTTTTCATGCATATCTCCAAGCAGTTTATTTCCTTCAGAACGGATGTTGTCAAGGTCAGATTTCTGCCATGTACACACATTATGTATCTTGTGCTTGACAACTGAAACCACACTACAGGCTATTCCCAAAAACTCTGCATTCACTTCTGCGGACTTCAGTCTAACATCATTGCCCGCTACTATGCCTGACACATTTGGACAAACACAAGCATTATCAGAATGAGAAACATACTTACCTTTGGTGTTCATTGGCTTACGCTGCATTCGGGAACGCTTCAGTTTAGGCATCTAAAAAAAATTAATGACTCAGTTTGAAATCATAGAAATCATAGTATTAGACTGTATACAAACATCAACACTTATATATGATCTATTATGTATGATATTATATTATATGATATGATACACAGATGTAGTCACTCAAAACTACCAGGGTCGGGCAACCGCCATGAGAATGGCATTTGGCTGGCGTGATCCCCCCTCCCTCTCCTGCCAGAAACGCGTGTCAAGATTTCACAGTAAACACGCCCATTGAAGCACTATTTATTCATTTACTGTCTGTCACCACTAGATGGCGCTTCGTTCTCAAGAACACGGTAACAGAAGACAGCAATTTAGTTGCTAAGTAGCAAGCACATGTTTTTAACTTTTCCTCACCCCACTCACAATGTCAATCTTTCCCTCAAAAGACGCTAAACCTTTGGAAATCTCAATTTGAACTCAGAATCTGACTGCTTTCAGCATTTATTTTTGGGGTAAGCGTTAATCTGCAGGTTATTTCTGTAGTTGGAGTACAAGGTCAGGCAGTCCACACCAGCTGGGGTTAGCTAGCGAGCTGAACACTCATAACCATGTCTGTAGCGTGAGCGCTTAGTTAACCAAAGTTGGATAAAAACCCTGAAGTGTTTAACAGGTAAGCAGTAGGGCCACTTCAATACTCTGTAAGTTATAGTTTGGCTTCAGAGTTGCACTAATGCTCATGTATGAGTGTTACAGCATATCGCTTAACTTATTTGTACTGTATGAAACCGCATTAAGTAAATTGCCGTTTGAATGCAGCCGTTAATATAGACAAACAGCGGCTTACACTAACAAAGTTGTACCAGTTTATTTACATTCAGCACAGGCAATTCATTTACATTCCAGAATTCCTAAAACAGTATTTTACAAACTCTGTCATATATAGGCTTATTAATGTATTTTATGTTTTCATCAAAACCGATATTCTGTCAATGTTATTTACCTTTGTATTTAGTCAATTCTCTTGTTCTCTTTAACCAGCGCTCTGCAGTGGAGATTTGGCTCAGAGGGGTGATGGCTGGCCTCCTGAAGCTACTGGAGGAGCATGAACGATCTGGAGTCTACACATTGGGGGAAACAAAGACTTAAACTGTTACATCTTTGATAGTTGTAATTAATGAACTTTAAGTATAAATATAATGTATTATGAGTACATTACAGCAATTCTTACTGTATTATAAATACACTGGTAATATACTATGCGTATATTCTTATTGCAGCAGTAGCATGCTGTTATACTTCTGGCCAATTACAAATACTAAAAAGTACACTTTGTGGTTAATACAAATATACTTTATTATATCATACAGTACACACAGTCTTCCATAATACTGTACTGCAAATGTGTTACAAGCACACTAAAGGTGTTTAGGACAATTTACACATGCTGAATGCATTTTATACACTACAACATGTTTTTGAAACACATTACATTATTTTATTCATGAGTTCAACAGATTTCATTTGCACAAGGTTACAAAGAAGCTACTACTTTTGTTTATTTGTGTTCATGAAAACGTCAGGTTGTCTCACAAACTAAAATGTAAACTGTTGTCTGAACAAAGACAGACATTGGTTTTAGAATATTATAAAGGTACAGTATTAGAATATACAGGTACAGTATTAGAATATACAGGTACAGTATTAGTTCAAACCTGTTGTGTTGATTCTGTTACACAGAGACTGAAAACAGGCCGAGAGCTACGGAGCTTTATACCAGAGGGAAGGTACACAAGATTTAGCAATAACACATTAAACAATACATCCCATAGTTTAAACTATGTACTTAATTACAAATTACCCAACAAAAAAAACATAAACTGTACCTTATGACGAAGAAAATAAAATAATAACGATACGAACTAACGCACGCGACGATGCAGCGTCCAGCCGTTAATTCAAACTAGAAGCGAAAGAACTAGCGAGCCAATCGGAAAACATACAGTCCGAATGTACCAGCCTCCAGTTTTTGATTGGCTGGTGTTGCGCCGATTCTAGTCTCTGGTTGGTTGGAATAGTTGCAGCGTTTGAGAGCACAGTTTGAGAGCGCGCTCGCGCTCTCGAGAGAGATTCAGCGTGCAAAAACGAGTCTTAAAGCGCGCGCGCGAGAGAGTAGCACACTAAATATAAGCATTAATAAGTACATAGGAATAAGTACATTTAAATTTACCTGAAAATATACAGAGACTATCGTATATTAAAATTTGTATTCTAATGTATACTTTCTGCACATTTGTACAACGATTATTTCAAGCATGTTTAATATATATACACACGTGGACAAAATTGTTGGTAATTGACTTGACATGTCTTGACTTGACTTGACAAAATTGTTGGTACCCTTCGGTCAATGAAAGAAAAACTCACAATGGTGACATAAATAACTTTAATCTGACAAAAGTAATAATAAAAAAATATATATGAATGTTAATCAATGAAAGTCAGACATTGCTTTTCAACCATGCTTCAACAGAATTATATATATATAATTCATCAGTGGAACATCAGTGTCAGATCGCACCATCCGTCGTTGTTTGAGCCAAAGTGGACTACATGGGAGACGACCAAGGAGGACACCATTGTTGAAAACAAATCATAAAAAAGCCAGACTGGAATATGCCAAACTACATGTTGACAAGCCACAAAGTGGGAGAATGTCCTATGGACAGATGAGACAAAAATCGAACTTTTTGCCAAGGCACATCAGCTCTATGTTCACAGACGGAAAAATGAAGCATATGAAGAAAAGAACACTGTGAAACATGGAGGAGGCTCTGTTATGTTCTGGGGCTGCTTTGCTGCATCTGGCACAGGGTGTCTTGATTCTGTGCAGGGTACAATGAAATCTCAAGACTATCAAGGGATTCTAGAGAGAAATGTGCTGGCCAGTGTCAGAAAGCTGGGTCTCAGTCGCAGGTCATGGGTCTTGCAACAGGACAATGACCCAAAACACACAGCTAAAAACACCCAAGAATGGCTAAGAGGAAAACATTGGACTATTCTAAAGTGGCCTTCTATGAGCCCTGACCTCAATCCTATTGAGCATCTTTGGAAGGAACTGAAACATGCTGTCTGGAAAAGGCACCCTTCAACCCGGAAACAACTGGAGCAGCTTGCTCATGAGGAGTGGGACAAAATACCTGCAGAGAGGTGCAGAAGTCTCACTGACAGTTACAGGAATCGTTTGATTGCATGACCCTCTTCCTATTGCAATCGTTTGATTGCATGACCCTCTTCCTATTGAAAAAAACAAAAACAAAAGTTGGATCCAAGCTGGCCGACTTCCAAATGGCCACCATGGTCACCACCCATCTTGAAAAGTTTGCCCCCTCACATATACTAATGTGCCACAAACAGGACGTTAATATCACCAACCATTCCCATTGTATTAAGGTGTATCCATATAAATGGCCCACCCTGTGTATGCACAAAATATAAATCATCAACACAATTAAAAGAAGGTATATGATACAGTACACTTTAAGTGACAACCAGCTATGTACATCTGACCAAAAAGACTTATTAAATGGGCATGTAAACAAAAAAAAATTTTTTTTTTGACAGAGTTTCTGTCTCTGAAGAACAAAATATACAGGAATCAGCAACGAATTGAAATCTATTAGATAGAAAGTCACTGATGGTTTATAGCCGATAGCTCTGGAAAAAAAAATACAATTTACTCCAGAAAACATCTTAAATGTTAAATTGAGTTATTGGGTTATTTTGATGCTTGTGATGGTGTTTTGTTTCCTCTAAATATACATTCTAAATAACAATAGTTATATTTTTAATTTAGGAGAAATATTGTCAATATAATAATGATTTTTCTAGAGTGCCCCTTTCTATTAGTCTTGATTAGAAAGGGGCACTCTCTACAGAAATCAAAAGCTTTAAAAAAAAAATCTAAGAATAAACAATATCTTGTGAGACCAGTGAATCATAATCAAGCTAATCAATCTAAAACAAAGTTGATATGATATGAATGTGATTATGAATTTGATCAATTCTCTTAAGAAAATCTAGTATTTAGTCATGTGCATAGACATGTGCAAAAGGCTTATAATCACAACAAAGAAGTGTAATAGGTGTAATAGTGTTAGTGTAATAGTGTAAAATAAAGAGATTTCACTCATGTTTGGGTTGGGTATTAACGTAATTATACCTTGCTTCATTGTTGGTGACAAAACAGAATAATTAATGCACTCCTTAAAAGCATTGTATGACATCTTTAATATCAGCGCAAAATAATTTATAAAACTCTGTAGTGACTTTTGACTAGGCCTCTGTTATATTTTTGAAATACACATGAATTTTTGGGATCCAGTTTTTAATTAAGTCCAGAAAGGATTCTGCCTCATGACCACAGAAAACAGGCTTATAAATGCTTTTTATAAAAAAAATATATATATATATGATTATATATTTCCTCTTGATCCTCGCTCAAACAATTTTCAATACTTAGTCACGGGTGCTGTGTGTGGGCTGAAGGCGAGGCATAATGGCAATGGAGGTGATGGAGTTTGAAAGTCTTTAATAACAAAAATGGAAACAGAACAGCAATGTAACAAGTCTTAAGTCCAAAACATAACAGAATAGAACAGTACTTTTACCGAGACAGGAACGTAACCAACCAGGAGCTAAACAGAACAGAAACTAAACCAAATAGGAGCTAAGCAGAAAGCACAGAAAATTCACAATACCTTAACCAAATAGGACAGGAGCTGGACAGGACAGGAGCAGATCAAACACCAAACAGGAACTGAGCAGAACAAGATCTATGGAAATTGGCAAGATGCCGCAAAACACAGTGTAATCACAACAGCCATAATAAATGCAAGACCCAGATTAACTGAACTCATGACTCTTTATGATGAACCTAATAAGCTACCTCGGTTCAGGTGAGCGCTCCCATCACCTGACCGAGGTGCATTCTGGGCAATGCAGTTCAGCAAACAGAAAACACAAAAGGACACGAAAAGGAGTCTCTGGGCGCATGGCGCCCTCTAGGGGTTATCCCTGACAATCTTGTGTGTCATAACTTTCTTGTCCTGTTTTTATTTTTTTTCTAAATTATAGAAATATGAACAATTCTTTCCCCCATCTTCAAAACTTTTTGAGTTTTGTTAACACCAGCAGACAAGATAAAAGTCCAGTGTTTGTGTAATCTTGATTAATAAACTAATACGCGCGTTACAAACATTCTTGGGACACATGGTGCTCTGTCTTCACTAAATTTTGGCCAAAATTAACAACAACAACAACAAAAAAAAAAACTACAAAAAAATTGTAAACTTGCTTTGCTTGACTTTCCACTGAAGCAAACAAGTTTTAATCAACTACCGAAAGTATGTGCAACCAGTGGTACATGTGACTGGCTCAGGCGGTCATATGATGAAAAATGTTCGCATGCCGAAACAAATAAGGATCTGGATACCGTTAAGAACGACACTGTTGGAAATATCTTCTTCTTTCTGGACAGAAGACTTTTTTTTTTTTTTTTACCTTCCTTGAGTTCAGGATTTTGATCGGAGTGCGATGTCTGTCTGTTCGTGATGTTTGAGTCAAGATTCCTCATCTATTCAATATCTTTCTCACAGGTTTGTTTAACTGTCCTGAACAATGCTGACTGCTCGGACAACTTGGATTCACTAAACAAATCAAGACAACAACAAGTGATGAAACAGTGTTTATGCCTCTGATTAGAATATTAAACTTCTTGCATGATTCTGTTGTTGCTGTTATTGTGTCTATGTGAAATGTCACTACTGCCTGGTGTAGTAGCCTGATAATAGAGTATTTTTAGCAGTAACCCTGTGATTGACAGCGCTGCCACAGTAGTATGTGTATGCATGTGGACAACAGGGGCGTCCTCGCCAACATTGAATTCGGTCCATCTTGAACTTCACAGTAGAGGAGCGCTCAGTGACAGTACAAAGGAATCTCGTCAGGCTTGTTGATGGATTTGATATGACACATTTTCTAAAAATAAATAGAGGTCTGTGGTCTGTGTATATATATATATATATATATATATATATATATATATATATATATAAAAGAGTAAAAAAAATACAGGAGTCCTTGACTATGCAATGGCGCGATATTTGATGCTACCCTCCTCGGACAACTTTGATTTGATTAACATGACAAACCTCATGCTTTACTTCTTTACACGAAATTAAAAAATATATATTTCTTAAAAAAAGATAATAAAAACAGGATTGAATCAGATGATCAGTAATAATAAACGAAAGACAACACGTACAGATTGCTTCAGTCATAATCATGACATCCATTTATTATAACACACCATGCATCACAACAAGATTCACTGTAATTTGCTATATTTATGTAAGAATAGCACATTTGCGGGTCGTCCGACACATTTTGTGAATATTGTTATCAATGCCAATTCCTATTTACAAACTAAAGGACAATTTTAATGGCGAGAGCAGAAACCTGATAAAAGATTGTGTTGCATATTGAACATAACCATGGTATTCGCAGGTGCTCGTGGAACTGGAAGTCAAACTCAATACAGAATTTTGCGACGGTGCAGTGTTCTCTCCTTTGGCTCTCACAACTATCCTCGAGCTCTGACAATAAAGTGGCCAGTACAAATCACAGCAGTGGAAATGATCTGGATCCTCCTAACAACCAACGTGTGATTTGCCATGTTAAACAAGGAACTGGATTTTAGTAGTTGAAGTTGGAAAAACATGATGGTCTTGTCATAGAAATGGTCATAAAGACGAAAAATGAATGAACATATGACTTTTTTGTGAAGTTTGTGTCTACACACCACCAGCTTTATTTGAAGTTTCCTTACTTTCAACGACCACATACCCATTTATACCGAATTCTAGTGAGTTCCAGTTGATAATGTTGCCTGGCTTAAGCTGGCCACCATATGAATAATACGCAATCTGATCAGGAGACAGAACAGAGTCCCAAATGTGCACATCAGTCAGCATCCCGACAAATGACTGCGCCGCGTCAAAACCTCCACCGTAACTGTCTTGCTCTTGACCCAAGATGATTTTTGGAATTCCAGTTAAAGAGCCTCCTTGCTTGAGTCCTCTGCGTGAACTCGGGGATCCATTGACCCAGATCTGAGCGAGTCCTGTGTTACCGTCCCAGGTGGCACACACTGAATCCCAGGCGTTGGATTCATCCTTCAAGCCCATAAACTGAGTGCCCTGTCCTAACACATATAGTTCATACACTCCTTGTTTTGGCTTGAAAATTAAAAAGCCATTGTCTTGTGATGGCAGAGAAAGTGAGAAAAGGCTCTGACTCCGGGAGATGTCTGAGAAGACACGCAGACACACGGTGACAGTGGTGAAGATCTTATCCATCTCAGGATTGAGGAGCACATGATGAGTACTGGACTGCACAGGGAATGTGAACATTTTACCTGAAAGATCTTTACATGAAAAGAAAGTGTTTACTTTTCATCAAAACTGATCCTATGGAAAGGATTGAATCAGATGATCAGTAATGAGAAAAAAGAGACTAACCTTGTCTTTCAGCTGCGGTGAGGAGAAACAGTGAGAATAAGACCACGAGTCTCTTCATTTCTCTGCTGATCAAGTCGACGTCGCAGTCTGTGTGAAATGCCCTTCAATGTGTCCTATATATATATATGAGTTTATTTAAAGTTGAATGTTATTTATTACTCTAGATGTAATATTATTAGTGTGAGGACGTGAGGGAAATGCACCACGCTCTTCAGAATGGGCGGATCGGCAGGCGACTACGCTGTTGAGTTCTAAATAGAGATGAGAAATCCACATCCATTTACGGATTTGAATCCATCTGAATCACTCACTGAACGGATCCGAGTCTCACGAGTCAGTAGGGATTCGGTCTGCTTTTGCCATGGTATTACACTAGAGGGCTCTAACTGAATCCCTAGAATCCACAGAATCCTTGAACTCATGAACCACACATACACACACACACACACACACACACACACACACACACACACACACACACACACACACACACACACACACACACACACACACATACGCACACTGATCCGGCTGTTTCGCTATGTGCTACGAGAAGTTTTAACATTCAACTTCATGCATGATTCTGTTGCTGCTGTTATTGTGTCTTTGTGAAATGTTACTACTGCCTGGTGTAGTAGCCTGATAATAGAGTATTTTTAGCAGTAACCCTGTGATTGACAGCGCTGCCACAGTAGTACTGTATGTGTATGCGTGTGCACACTGGGAAATAGGACACTCCCTCGCCAATATCCAATTCGAACCCTGACCTCCATCTTGAACTTACACCATCACAGTAAAGGAGGGTTTAGAAAAAGTACAAAGGCATCTCGTCACGCTGGTAGATGGATAAATTTAATATGACCTATCTTTTTCTAAAGATAGATCAAGGCCCGTGGTTGTCATTGTTGCTGTACTATGCATGTGGTGTAGAAACCAGTGGTTTGAATCTGAGAGAGAGAAGTGAGGCCCAGGGCCTGATTCTCTAACTGTTCTCTAAAAATCCATATTAACAACCAGCTGTTAGGGTCAAATCTGCATCTGGACAAACAAATATACATAACCTGGCCTCCTAATTATAATTTTTTTTAGTTATATATAGTAAGAAAGACATGATGGTTGAGCATTGTCACTGTCACACTGTATAAGCTGGGTGTCTTTCTGCTTCTGTAGATGATTTTGGAGGCTGAATGAAGAGTTAAACTCCCAGCAGGTGAGGTGTGAGGAGCCCCGAATGAACTTTCAAAAACGAAATACAGGAGACGTTGATTATTTAGTGCGGTCTTTGATGCTACCCTTCTTGGACACCTTTGATGAACATCGAAAAACTTAATGAACAGGTGCTTAATATAAATCTTCACAATTGATTTGAAGAAAAGAAGAAACAACCGATTACCTTCAAAGTTGTGTAAGAAAGTATTTATTTATTGTGTTATACTGTAATGTAATACCGATTTGAAAGACTGAAGAAAATTGTGATGTCCTCTAAAGGGCGCTTTTTTATTTTTTTTATTATTTTTTTTTAGCAAAAAATTGTCTGACGATAATTCATTTGCTCCACAATATTATTCTCAGATTTGAATATACACCGATTAGTCCCCAAAACAATTTTAGCAAATACAAACAAACTTTACTGAGTACAAAGAGACATGTAAAAATACACCCTAACAGGGGTGAAGATTTGATTCATCTCAGGCATCATGAGTAAAATATGAACATTTTAATTGAAGGATCTTTGCATTATTATTATTATGATTTTTAAAGATACTTAAAACTAATGAGCCTCTAAAGGGACATGGGTGGAAAAAAAAAAAATGTTCCACCTTGAAAGGTCTTTTTTTTTTTTGCTCTGGTCGCAAAACTTGATTCTTCAGCGTTGCACACCATGCATCACAACGATATTTACTGTAATATGTAATATTTAAGAATAGCACATAATGATTGAATCACTTTATTGGGGATCGTTCAGTAAATTTCGAGATGATGATGGTGTCATCCACTTAGAGCGTTTTCATGAACCTTACGTGCATCTTGGGCAGATGCTGGAAACGTCCAGTGGGTCTTGATTTTAGTAGCTGTAGTTGGAAAATCATGACGGACTTGTTGGATTTAAACTTCAAAGGTGATGGTCATGAAGAAGAAAACTAAATGAACATATGGCTTTCTTCGCCAAGAGATTGTTTCCTGATACCAATAAATCTTTATTAAAAGTTCCAACAAATGTGATTGAAATGATTGAGCAAACATTCTTATGTAGTTGAACTCTTACAGTTGTGAGTCAGAATATTTCTAGTTCCGTTAATAAAGAAATATTCATTTTCATAGCGATTTCACTTAAGCATAAATCTATAAATGAGGCAAGTGCAAATAAACCTTAACTGGAAAGTAAAATCTTACAATCAGGACAGCTTAAGAGATAACAGACCCTGTTCTGAATTTATTCTGTCTTTACTCTACACACTACTTGCTGTAATTGAAGTTTTCTTACTTTCAGTGATCACATACCCACTTTTACTGAATTCTAGTGAGTTCCAGTTGATAACGTTGCCTGGCTTAAACTGCCCACCATGTGAATAATACGCAATCTGATCAGGAGACAGAACAGAGTCCCACATGTGCACATCAGTCAGCATCCCAACAAATGACTGCGCCGCGTCAAAACCGCCACCGTAATTGTCTTGGTCTTGACCCAAAATG
The DNA here is from genome assembly GCA_013621035.1 of Clarias magur. Classification (NCBI taxonomy): domain Eukaryota; kingdom Metazoa; phylum Chordata; class Actinopteri; order Siluriformes; family Clariidae; genus Clarias; species Clarias magur. The sequence continues at coordinate 542,789 of QNUK01000355.1, forward strand.
ATTTTTGGAATTCCAGTTAAAGAGCTTCCTGGTCTGAGTCCTTTTCGTGAGCTCGGGGATCCGTTGACCCAGATCTGAGCGAGTCCTGTGTTACCGTCCCAGGTAGCACACGCTGAATTCCAGACGTTGGATTCATCCTTCAAGCCCAAAAAATGGACAGGACTATCTAAGATGTTTAAGGCATAATGTCCTTGCTTTTCCTTGTAAAATACAAAACCATTGGCTATTGATGGCAGGGCCAGTGAGAAAAGGGTCTGAAATCTGGGAATGTCTGAGAAGGCACGCACACACACGGTAATAGTAGTGAGGAATTTATCGATCTCAGAATTGAGGACCATATGATGAGTATTGGATCCCACAGGAAATGTGAACATTTTACCTGAAAGATCTTTACAAGAAAGAGACACTTATTATTTTATTTACTTAAACAGAATTAACTTCATGAGGAATTATAGGAACAGGTAGACAAACCTTCTTTTTCTGCCGTAGCGAGAAGAAACAGTGCGAATAAGACCACGAGCCTCTTCATTTTTTTCCCTCCTAATCGTACCTCAGGTTGTGTGTGGCAGTGAGTTTGCGCTGTATTTATATCTATTCCCATTTATTATTTGACCAGAAAGTAAAATCCACCTGAATGCCAGGACCCAACGTGGACAGTGTCCAGTGCATCACACTGCCTGTGCTGGCTTGCCATCATCCCATAGAGCATCCTAGTGGCATGATTTCCCCAGGGAAGTGATGCAAACACACGCATCCATCTACTTGGACCCATGACCATGTCATTGGTTCGTCTGTTATCCCTCCTTGGATCACTTTTTGTAGGTACTATACACTGCATACTAAAAAGATCCAACAAAATCTGCTGTTATATGGAAACCACAACCTGGCCCTTGTCAGCATCTCTCAATTTTATATAACTGCCCATTTGTTAATTGTTTCCAAAACATCAACTTTAGAACTGATTATGCACTTGTTGCCTTTTTCCAGGTAGCACTGGAGGAGGAGGGCTGGGAACCACTGTGAACATTTGACATCCCACATCCAGGTACGGTGGTTTGAATGTTCTCCCTGAACTTGGTGGGTTTCCTCCGAGTCCCCCAGTTTCTCCCCACAATACACAGAAGCGTTGGTGTTTCTAAATTGCATGTAGTCTATAACTATGTGTTTAAGTGCGTATGTGCTTGTGTCTTGCTATAGGTTGATACTCCATCCAGGGTGGACCCCTTCCTTTGCCCTAAGTTCTCCAGGCCTCCCAGGACCATGCTAAGGATTGGCAATATGAAAAACGAATGAATGTACTAGAGTCCATCACGTCATGGTCTCCCAATTACTCATCTGTTTCGCTATTTTCAAATTCGAAATTCTGTTGCCAAGTGTTTCCCTGATTTCCCCTCTTTACCTCCAGAGCAGCAGTGGGAAACTATGCTATCACTTATCCCTTATCATAGAGGAACCATTTCAAAACTATATGGCACTATCCTGTCTCTTAGTAACCACTCAAATGTTAAGCTTAAGCGTACATGGGAGGGGGAACTAGGAATTCAAATACAGGAGGAGTCCTGGGAACAGGCTATAGAGAGGGTACGGTCTTCCAGCTCTTGTGCTCGTCTTGGACTTATTCAGTTTAAGGTCATACACAGGGCACATTTTTCTAAGTCAAGACTTTCAGAATTGTATCCGGCAGTGGAAAACAAATGTGATAAATGCAATGGCTCTCCCGGTCACCTTAGTCACATGTTTTTTCTGTGTCCTAAGCTGGACGATTTCTGGACAGGTTATTTTGACATTATGTCAACTGTTCTTGGGGCAACTCTTCAACCTTGTCCTCTCATTGCTATATTTGGGATTCCTGATCGCTCACTATCACTTAATTCTATACAAAAGGATATTATAGCTTTCATTATAATAAGCTTATAGCTTATTAGCAAGGCGTCTATTATTGTGGCATTGGAAGTCTGCTAAATATCCTCCTATCTCCCAATGGCTTACTGATGTCATGTTTTTTTTAAAACCTGAAAAAATTAAATACACATTGAGAGGATGTACAGCCAAATTTTTCCACAATTGGCAAGTCTTCATTATTTTGGAAAAAAAGAAAGAATGTAGAGTCCACCATTCTCCCTATTCGTCTCATCATACAGTATCTACTGCTTTGTATAGCATTCAGCATGTTTGGAACTCCTTAATTTCAGTATCATTTAATTTCCATCTTCTGTTATTCTTGTTCAGTTTAAATGTAATTCTTAGTTAAATCTATTTCTGCGTTCTTTGTTATATTCCTTTCGTGTAAATAGTCTTAAATAGTTTTTATTCTAAGGTCACGAGCAGTCGCCTAAGCATTTCACTGCATATCGTACTGTGTATGACTGTGTATGTGACAAATACAATTTGAATTTGAATGTAACATCATACAATTGGCCTTTGAACTGTTTTTCATTGTACACATGAACTTAAACTTGTTTTTCCTACTCATGTGACCTTGTACCTTGATATAAAAATTGCATTTAAACAGTTTATGACTGACAAGTTCTCATGACGCACTTTGTACCAAAACAAGGTTTATGTCTTCTTATATTAATAAAAAATCCAACAGCAACAATCTCATAACTGAGCCTCAGAGAACTCTTTATCTTTCCAGAGTACTTTAATAATGCTTAGTTAATTATGAACAGAGTGTAACTGTTTATATGCCATAGAAATACATACGACTGTAGTGCGGCCTTCTATGAATGAAATGTCTGTGTGCATGGACATGGTGGGTTTTCTGTACTACATCTGTCCATGTATTTAATCTAGAGGCTAAACATTATGTGAGTTACAGACCTTATATGAAGTTTCCTTACTTTCAACAATCACATACCCATTTATACTATAGTCTAGTGAGTTCCAGTTGATAACGTTGCCTGGCTTAAACTGCCCACCATGTGAATAATGCGCGATCTGGCCAGGAGACAGAACAGAGTCCCACATGTGCACATCAGTCAGCATCCCGACAAATGCAGCTTTAATGTCAAAACCTCCACCGTAACTGTCTTGCTCTTGACCCAGTATGATTTTTGGAGTGCCGGTTAAAGAACTTCCGGCCTTGCATCCTTTCCGTGAGCTCGGGAATCCATTGACCCAGAACTGAGCGAGTCCTGTGATAGAATCCCAGGTGACACACACTGAATTCCAGCCATTGGGATTATCCTGTACGAAGTCCAAAAAGTGAGTTACCTGTCCCAACACACTTAAGCTATACGTTTGTTTTACTTTCCAAATTACAAAACCATTGTCTTGTGACGGCAGAGCAAGTGAGAAGTAGGTCGGACCAGGGAGGTCTGAGAAGGCACGCACACACACGGTGACAGCGGTGGAGATCTTGTCCATCTCAGGATTCAGAACCACATGATGAGTATTGGACTCCACAGGGAATGTGAACATTTTACCTGAAAGATCTTTGCATAAAAAAAAAAAAAAGGTTTTTAATTTTCCTTAAAACAGATACTATAAACAGGATTGAATCAGATTATCAGTAATCAGAAGCGAGAGACCAACCTTCTCTTTCAGCTGCCCCGAGGAGAAACAGTGAGAATAAGACCACGAGGCTCTTCATTTCTCTATTGAAGTCAGTGTCTCAGTCTGTGTCTGGGACACATAAAGCCCCTTGAATGTTCTGTATTTATAGGATTTTTCAAGTGCTGATAGTTATTAATTAACGTAAATGAATCAATATTAGACTGCACTTTGTCCTGTTTTTACTGCTTATGGGACTTTGAACTGTGATAAATTTGGATAAAAAACTCCTGATTCTGTAAAACCTGTACCACCGCAGCACAGGGAAGTAAGATCTAGCTCACCGGATTACTGAGTTGATGCTTTGTCAATGTGTGTCTATGTGTGTACTACCTGCACTTAACCACTAAATGATGAGCACCTGTGAGTCCCTTGTGTGTCTGTCTAGATATTCCAGTCGAACCCGTGGAGCGACGTCTGTTCACTGAGGTGCAATGTTTGTAAAGGTTCCGTCTACATGTTCTGTAATACGTGGTGTCTCCTTTTGTTTTCCCCCAGGACTGAGCAGTGTCTGCAGGTGGGGTTCGTTTGAGTTGGAGGTGTCGTCGCCTGGCACCCAGTAAGAGCGACTGACTGCACCTTTATGATTTGTTTTGTTTCTTTTCTGTTGGCCCACCTGCAGACCCGGCCTGGGGAGACTCTAGATCCCAGTTTCGCCTGGGTACAACGGTAGAGACTTAAGAAAAGAAAAAGAAAGAATAAAGAAACATTGAGTTAATGGATTCTGCGTCTACGTCCGCTTCCTTGAATATAGACATGACAGATTCAGGTTAAGACATCCAGTAAACACTGATAAGCCATAAGGTTAAAACCACCTGTCTAATTTTGTGAAGGTCCTATCCGGTGCCACCACAACAGTTTGACCCAGTTTGACCCCAGATGTGCTGTGGTATTTGACACCAACATCTTTCAATTAGGGCTGCAACAACTAATCGATAAAATCGATAATTATCGATAATGAAATTCGTTGTCAACGAAAGCCGTTATCGATTAGTTGGACTGCTCACGTTACTGAGGAGCGCGACCACAAGATGCACAAATACACAAAGATACACACAGATACACAGCCGCTCGCGCAATGGAGGTTACAGAAGCGTCTGCAGAAAAAAGTGCGTGTCTATGGCATTCCCTTTCAGTCGATTCACTCGGGACAACACATATTGTATGAGATATCACGCCCTCTCATGTCCTGGCTGAAGCCACCTTTATTCACGCCTTAAAGGCAGTCAAACCTGTGGTGACGTAGGGGTAGCCCCGTCTATACCACGGTTGACTCTCAGTTCTTACGCTCTTTTCCATAGAGTTCTTCTAGGTGCTGCTAGTCAACTTTACATTTGACATTATAAGAATGAGCTTAAAATCAGCTTAACTGTTCCTGTTGGTGTTAGTGACAACAGCCTTATTTGGTGAGTCGTCTACCCGTGGAGCGCTGATTTTAGGTTCACTGTCAGTCAACGCATTAGCGACATCTCAGTTTGGTTGGCTCTGTTTAGCTGTGCTAACAGTGCTAGCTAGTATGAGCAAGGAAGCTAATGTGACAAAGAAGAAGTCCGCGGTTCTCCCCTGTCCGCAGGAGGGCGGCTTCTCTGAGCCCGAGTCATGTGCGCTTTGTCGCCAGCTCCGGCGTTCAACGCTGGAAAGACGGGTCACGTTCGTGGAGACCTGGAAAATAAATAAATAAAATACCGTGCTCGACATCGGTCTAGAAATGCACGGCTTGTTGGAGGACGAGCATGAAATGTTGACGCCTGCTCGGAGCTCCGCTGCTTCTGCGTTAGTCACTTGGGAAGACACTAAATTTTTGCTCTCTAACGCCGAGCAGTCGAGACGCTGGAGGTGGAGTGGCCCTCCCCACAGCCGGCTCAAAAACCGCCGACGTTCGCGGATTTTTTTCTCCCTCCTGAACAATCGTTAAAAACTGCTTGCACATTTTCCCCGATTTTATCGGTGAGTTAACATCGTCATGGAGCAAACCGCTGCTTCAGACATATCAGGCACTGTGTTGAGCAGAGTTCGGCTCACTGGTGCCTCAAGAGAGCCCGATGTGTGCGCTACTTAACGAGGTCAGGATCGGGACTACTTTTGCGCATGTCCCGTTGTGCAGCTCTCTCCCTCGGGAGAGGGATGGCCAGCGCAGTGGTAGCACAGAGGTATTTATGGCTCACGCTCTCTGACATTCCAGATAGAGACACAGCATTCTACTCGGATGAACCGCTATCTGCTGAGCGTTCGTTCGCCAGTCACTCGATGCCATTCAGGCAAAGTTTGACTTCAAGAGAAAACAGGCTGAGGTGTTGCAAGACTTTAAAGGGAGATGTGCTCTGGCAGCAGGGAGACACTGTTGCTCCTCTCTCAATGCCGCCCAAGAGGCGCTATGTTATATTCAGGGAATCAGTCCCAAACGGCATTGCACTTCTCTAACACAGTCTCCCAAGCACATCGCCCCCCCCCCCCCCCCCCCCCACACACACACACACACGTAAGTGCATCATTTCAAGCTATGAACTTGAAACTGGGGTGGGTTTGAAAAATAAATAAATTCTCAGGGACTTACGAGAAGTGCCCTCAATGTTTACAGTTTGTTTGCCCCAGAAATGGTGCCTTTTGTAAAGTGTGTGAATGTCAATAAAGAGTTTTTCTGTTTACAATGTTGCAAAAAACTTTGCACTTTGTTCCACTTTGGCGGAACGCCAGCAGCCCCGTCGGTGCTCAAGGTGAGCCGGTTGGCTTTCCGCTGTCTCGAGTGGAGCGTATGCGCAGTCTCAACATGGGTGCAAAACACAGTCGCTATGGGATACCGACTGCAAATTTGCACAAAGCCAACGCGCTTCTCTTCCGTAATCAACACTGTGGTGTTGGACAACGCCGCACCGGTGCTCCGGCAAGAGAGAAATTCTCCTCTTGGCAAAGGGGCGATTCAAGTAGTTTCTCCTTCGGAAGCGAACTCAGGTTGGTACAGCCGTTATTTTGTCGTTCCGAAGAGAGGGGGAGGACTACCAAAATGCTTACACTGAGGCAACTGCTAAATGCAATAGACCCAGGAGATTGGTTCAATATGATCGATCACACGGATGCTTACGTTCATGTAGCATTCTTTCCGAGCCACAGAAAATTTCTGAAGTGTGCATTAGTGGGCGTGGCCTGGGAGTACCTAGTCGCTAGCTTCCCGATCGTTCACAAAGTGCGTCGAGGCGGCGCTGTCTCCTTTTCAGGAGAGAGGCATGTGCATACTGGTCAATTTAGACGACTGGACGCTAATAGCGAGCTCAAGTAAACAGGCGAAGAAAAAGACAGCGTTAGTTCTGTCTCACATTCAGACTCTAGCGTTCTCAGTAAACATGCAGGAAAAGCTCACTGACTCCGAGTCAACAGTTTTCATTCCTGGGTCTGTAGATATGCTCCGTTACCAGCCGAGCACATCTGTCAGAGTACAGAATAGCTGCGTTTCAGCGCTGCCTTGCTCAGTTTCAGTTGCAACACAAACTTCGTTTCTGAGTGTTTTTACAGTTATGGGGAATGACGGCGTCTATGAACGCTGGGGTGCCTCTCGAGCTGCTGAACATTCGTGCGTTTCAGCTCTGCGTGCACTCTCACCGCCTATGTGCTGCGCGACACCTCAACAGGAGGCTGACAGTGACTCCGTCATGCATGTCAGCTCTTCTGCCCTGGAGGGAACCCAGGCTGTTACGCCAGGGCTCTCCGATAGGCAGGGTGTTGTTTCGCAAGTGGTCTCAACAGATGCCTCTATGAGCGGGTGGGGCGCTCTGTGCGACAGCTCCGTGGCAAGGGGCGTGGTCACAGGAAAAACGCAGGCTTTATAGCAACTCGTGTTGTATTTTATTTTATATTTTAGCTGTTGTTGGTGTTTTCAGTCCTGAGACATTTTCGTCTGACTCTGACAGGCCATCATGTTCTGATCAGGACAGACAGAAGACAGTGGTGTCGTATATAAACAGACACAGAGGGACTCGTTCACGTCCCCTGCTGAAACTATCTCATTCTCTATTACTATGGTCCGGTGTTCATCTTCTGTCACTCAGGGCCACTCACATTCCAGGGCACCTGAATCTGGGGGCGGACCTTCTCTAGAGGGGGCCCGCTTGTTATGGAATGGAGGTTACACCCATGGGTGGTAGCACAGATTTGGTAGCACTTCGGCAGGGCAGTAGTGGATCTTTTTGCATCCAAAGAGAATGCTCAATGCCCATTTTTCTTCTCCATAACAGATCGCAGTGTTCCTCTGGGGATCGATGTGCTGGCATACTCATGGGCCCCAGCTCTATTGTATGCTTTTCCTTCAGTAGAATTGATTCGGCCTGTCACAGAGAGGGTGCGCCAGCAGGGTTAGTGCCTAATCCTGGTGCCCCTCGTTGGCTGGCGAAGTTATGGTATGCATAGTCAGCCTGCTAGCAGCAGAACCATGGAAACTTCGTCTCTTGCAGGGGGGGAGGTGGTTCACCCATGTCCCAAACTGTGGAACTTGCAGGCTTACCTGTTGAAACATCCAATCTGATAGCTAAAGACATCCTCCGAATGTGATGGAGACAATTCAAAGTGCTCGGGCCTCGTCTACTAGAGGTTTATATGCTTACAAGTGGCGAGCTTTTGGGCAATGGTGTCAAGAATGTAATGTTCTTCCATATCAGTGCTCGATGGTGGAGGTTTTGTCTTTTCTACAAGAACTGTTAGAAAAAGCCCTTTCCATCTCTACTATTAAAGTATACCGGGCGGCTAGATCAGCCTGTCATATTGGTTTTGATGGAGTGTCAACGGGGGCTCATCCGCTGGCAGTATGATTTTTAAGAGGGGTACAATGTCTGTGACTCACTGTGAGGTCCAGTGTTCCGTCTTGGGATTTATTGTTCGTGCTTGAGGTCCTCTATGGCCCTCCTTTTGAGCCAGTTGAGTCTATAAATATGAAAATTCTTTCATATAAGACGGCACTCCTTCTGGCTTTAGCATCTGCTGAGTGAGTGCGTGATCTCCACGCTTTGTCTATGCATCCAGCTTGTACGCAGGTTGCTGCGAATAGGTTAAAGGTTACTCTATGGCCAAACGCGGCCTATGTACCTAAAGTGGTCTCCACTGATTATAGCTCTATGGTCTTTGACCTTTATAGCTTCTGCCCCCCACCTTTTGTGCACTAGGTGTCTACATGGACCGTACAGTGAATATGTGTGTAAGTGATCAAGTGTTTGTCTGCTTTGCCAGTCGAGTAAAGGGTAAAGCACTGGCTAAACAGTGGCTTTCCCATTGGATTGTGGAGTCTATTACATTAGCTTATAGCAGCAAGGGTGTCCCATTGCCTCAGGGTGTGCACATTCACCAAGAGCTATGGCAACATCGTGGGCGCTGTTCAAAAGGATATCCATGGGTGATATCTGTGCGACAGCCAGTTGATCCTCACGTCACACGTTTATCCGGTTCTACCGTCTAGACATAATGGCCCCCTCTGTGGCCCATTGTGTCTTTTCTGCGGGGTCCATGAGGCAGTAGAGTACCTATCTGGTTTTTTGGTAACTTTGGTAGATGATCAGCGGGGCGTGAATATACGTGAATATGTCCCATACAATATGTGTTGTACCGAGTGAATCGACTGAAAGGGAACGAATGGTTATGACTATAACCTCTGTTCCCTGAAGGAGAGGAACGAGGTACAACACACTGCTGCCCCACTTCTCAGCTTAGCTTGGCGAAGAGCGGCCGTCGAACTGAGAGTCAACCGTGGTGACAAGGGCTTATACTGTAGATATAGACGGGGCTACACCTACGTCACCACAGGTTTGACTGCCTTTAAGGCGTGAATAAAGGTGGCTTCAGCCAGGACACGAGAGGGCGTGATATCCCATACAATGTGTTGTACCTCGTTCCTCTCCTTCAGGGAACAGAGGTTATAGTCATAACCATTCGTTATATTCCTGCCACAATTCTGAGCACGCGGTTTGACATTTTGAGAGCAGACTAAGCACTCTATACGCGTGCAGTGTCTGCATGCTCAACAGCTCGATTCTGCGCGTGCAACGTCTCCCCTGCTCGCGCAACATGTTCTCCGCGCACGCGCGACTTCTCGATTCTGTGCGTGCTCGACTCTGCCTGCGCGCGCAAGCAACATTTATTTTCTGTGAGCGCTCGACTCGCTCAACTTTGTCTAGTGTTACAAAACTGCCACAAAAGGCTTCCACACACTACTTCTGACAGTCTATCAGCTGGCAATATTTGCAATTATTGTTAAAAAAAAAACTGTATTTGAGAATGTATTTTTTTACAAATTAAAATTTTTTTGTTTATTTATTTTTAGAAAGAGACAAGTCAGCACAAGTGAGTTCATTCAACAAATAAATCCCCCATGCACTCCTCAACAAGTAGCCACTATAACAGATGCCATCCAATATAATAAGTTTATATCGATTGTTTTGCTTTTTTATTTACAGTATTTATTTATATTTTTGATATTTAGAGGAGTTTTACTGTTCAAAAACAAACTTTGTCTTTAATTTAAGTTTTAAAATGTCAAAATTAAAGATCATTAAACTCTATATGTGGCTTTTGCATTTTTTTAAGTTTAGTTTTATACATAACTAACACCCCGATTTATGGTTTTATATAGTTATAAGCAAAACACTTAAAAACGATTAATCAATTAATCGAAGAAAAAAGAATCGCACAACTAATCGATCATCAAATTAATTGTTAGTTGCAGCCCTACTTTAAATCCTTAACACCTTTAAGTCAACACCTTGACCTCTTTATCATGTTCCTCCATCTATTTCTGAACAACATTTGCCATGTGTCAGGGCAATCTATCCTGCTGAAGTAAGCCATTGTCATTGGGAATTCTGTTTTCATGAAGGAATATATTTGACTCCAACATTGTTTATGTAGGTGGTACTTGTCAACGTAACATGCATCTGAAAGCCAGTTCCCAAGGAACATTGTCCAGAGCATCACACTGCCTGTTCTGGCTGGCCTTCTTCCCACAGTGCATCCTGGTGCTGTGCCTTATCCAGGTAAGTGATGCACACACAGACACACCTATCTACATGTAAAAATACCCATCACCCTGCCACCAGTTTACCAGTTTTCCATCTTTGGATCACTTTTTTTATGCTGAAAAGACCCCACAAGACCACTCTTAAAGAGCATCCTGCCTCAAGTCCTTTTCCTGAACGTGGAATTCCATTGGACCAGAGCAGGTCAGAGGAAGTGCAATCTGTATTCCAGGGACCGGAATCATCCTGAAATCATCTAAACTCAGCAGCTGAGACATGTAAATTATATGAATGAATGAACACGGAGTGTTCTCCATACGGAGTGTTCTCAATACAGAGTGTTCTCCATATGGAGTGTTCCAGTCTAATCTAATCTCCTTTAAACAGTTGATATTGAGATGTGTCTGCTATTCATGCCAAACTTGTGTTTAAACTTTTGACTGGTTCTGTATTTATTATGGAGGTAGTTTTTTTTTATTTCTATGTATATTTAAAATACAATTATAAACATTATATCATTGTCCTTTGACTTGTTTTTCATTGCACATATGGCCTTGAACTGTAAACATTGCATAATCGTGATCCACTTAAACAGTTTATGACTAGCAATTTCTCCTGAAGCATGGATGATTCCGTCTACGTGCAGTCTGGCACATTGGGCGATCGATATACAGCCGCCGTTTCTGTGTCAGTTATTTACAGGGTTGAGCTGCAAGCGCGACACCTGATTGTATGTGAGCACTTGGCGAAGTACTTTGCTCAAAGGTCCAACAGTGGCGACCTGGTGGCATTGGGGCTTGAACCGGGTAACACCTGGGCTGCAGTCCGACACCTTAGCTGCCAAGCCACCCCTGCCACCTATATTCATTAGTTTACTTTTTTCCCCTTAATTTTCTTCGTAATTCAGTCATTGCCAATACCCATCGCTCACTAGCTCCCACATTAAGGCTACTAATGCAAGCCAGCGAGGGCCGAAGACTGTCACGTATTTCAGAGTAATCATTTATGAACATGCTGTAAATGTTTTTTTTTTCTGTTAAACACATGTCCTATTAGAGACAGTAAATATTGCAAAATATTGAAAATTTAACTGTTGAAAAAAGATGGCTTAATGGTAACCTTAAATCGTGTTCCACATGAGTATGTGTAGTTTAGTGCCAACTGTAAAAGACAAAACAAAAAAACAACATCGCTGCCCTAATTCCAGGCACACGTTGCCTCGGGCTACTTGGACTCGAGTTCAATATATTACACCAGAATTCATGAGACTGGCATGGTGTCCCACAAAGTGCCCCGCCCGCTTTATTATTGTTCTGTTATATTTATCCCTGTAAAGATATGGACGCAATTAACTAATATAATTCTGGCTTTCACTTTCATGGCGAAGACACTCAATAAAACTTCAGTAGCACAGATAAGCAAAGTAAATAAAAACATCCTTGTCCTAAATTCAGATGAACCAGAAATATTCATTAATAATAAATAAATAAATAAATAAATAAAATCAGCCATACATGTGGGTAGATTTACAATTATTGCACTGGATTGTGTATTGTATTGTATTGAATGGACTACTTCACTACTACGCTCATAATGGCAGATGGAAAAAACTGTGCTTGAGTGTGTTAGATATTGCATGCAGTTTTCTGTATTGCCGTGTACAAGGGAGGAGTTCAAAAAGATTATGGCCAGGGTGTGAGGGGTGTGCAGATATGCAGATAAACCAATTCAGCTGAACCGATGAGTCGACCAGAGCAACCCAGGTATTTTGTCATCTGGTCTGGTTCACAACTGCTTCATCGCACCACGTTCCACATTCTTAAAACCTAACGGCAAGACACTGGAAGGTGTATACAGCCTCTAACATTCCCTTGCACCCATGTCTTTTCTCCAATCAGTGGAGGATGTGGTGAAGTTGATATGGGGGGGCTTTGAATGGCTGGATCATGCTCTCCAGAGGAATCTTTCCCTGATGTTTAGCCAGGGGAAGTAATAGAAAAAAGAAAAAAAAAAAGAAGGATGCAGCCTGATTTATATATCTGAAATAGAGAGTGTACCAGGATTTATTGATTGATCACAAAGACTTTAAATTTTATGATGGCAGCCAAAAACTTTCATAGAAATGAAGAAAGTCATAGAAAGTTTGTCTTCAATTAAACAAATATTGTAAAATTTTAATTTTAAAATTGTTATATTTCAGATTTATAAACCCAATATACAGTGCTCAGCATAAATGAGTGTATATATGTATATATATCTCAAATTGTGCATTTATGGGTTCGGATATGTCAGGTAGAATGAAATTTATCATTACTCTTATGACAACTAATGGAATACGGGCATGACTTTGCAAAAATGTAGAACTCTCAAAATAAGCATATTCTTCTTCTTCTTGTAATTAAAACTGCTGAAAACAACCAGAAAAACACATGATCATGTGTATCTGTATCTGACCTACTTACTGCTTTGTTGCTCAGTCATGCTTGTGTAGAATTCAGTTCATCATATTGCTTAGGTTGTACTGGAAAAAGATATGTCACTCTATACTGTACAATCCTGAGCCATATATAAAATATAAATTTTTTATCATAAGAGTATGCATCTCACATATAAGTAATTATAAGCTCTATGTTTTTATTTAAAACAAAAATCCGTTATTAATGCGTTTTGAAGACAGTTCACGCTTCCGGATTGGTCAGCGCGTCCCGGGCTCCCGAGCCATTACCTGGCTTACGATTGGCTACTGCGAACGATGTGTACCAGCGGCTCCGCCCCCACGTGGTCTCTTCGCGTCACGTGGTTGCGTGCAGTCCGCACAAGAGAGCGCGGAGTGTCCTCTGTCTGTCTGACGCAGAGTTTACTGTCGGAGATCACCAAATGTAAGTGTTTTCCTGTTTGTATCACATTTCTACTTCATACAGAACATCCAGAAAAGCGTTAAATAACCACTGGAAGGGTTTGTTTGAGTCTGTTTGGCTTTGGACCACTCACTGTCAAACAAAAGATCTGCAGAGTCGTGTACTTCAGAGCTCAGGATTTTAATTATACGGCTGTATAGCACAATTATAGCAAAACGTGAAGTTTTTAAACGCTTTGTAATCATAATGTATTTTTTTAAGAGGCACTAGCTAGCTGCGGGCCTTCCAGCTATAGCGTTCATTTCCCATCCACATTCTGACAGATCCCGCCTACTGAGCAATGATTGGCTGGCACGGCACCGGTTTCTCCACGGTGATTGGCTTGTAGCTGACGGCTTTTGGTAATTTGCCAATCATTGAGCAGAAACCTCGAGTTATCGAAAACGATTAGGAGGGAAAAAAGGGATTGTTGGAGGGTCGTTGACCCGCCCAGTTTATCTAGTTATCTGTGCATACACACCCACCCACACACAGACACGCACGCGCGCACACAGCTTGAAATGGTTCTGTTCAGATATTCTGCTTTGTCATTGTGCCAGGTGCACATAACTCCCAGGGGTTTACTTGTTTTACTTTAAATAATTAAAGAAGAGCACATTGAAGTTTACTAAAGCTGAAATACTTGGGCGGATTTTCCCCTTGCAGGTGTTTAATTATTAATCAGAAGAAACTTGTGCAATAAAACCTCCTTTCAGCTTTATAATCCCCTGGAAGCGCATGACCTGCATGAGACGTGGCCTGTAATCGACTGGAACAACCAGTTCTGAATGGGAAGGCTGGTTCAGTGAGACCAAGCTCTTTTTCCTCCCATTCAGCAGGCATGGGTTAGGCATTCGGGTCATACTGATTTCTGTGGGTACAAACACCAAGAGTGCACACAAAGTAAGAGCTTACCTCACTCACGCAGTTTCCTTGTCCACTTGATTTTCCAGAGTTCTTCTCTCTAGTGCTGAGGTCCGGTTGAGAGGATGATCTTGCTGATTCAGTGCAATGTTGAGAACTGCATTGGATCAGGTGATGCAGGGCGTTTGCACATTAGGACGTCGGGATTGCTTGGCTTAACAAAGTCTGGTTCGTCTTGATCAGTGAGAACGCAACAGCTTCCACGCTGGAAGAGCGATACAGTGAACCGATCAGACATGGAAGCCAGTCATACCTGAACACGGAAGCAAACATGTCATCAATGCCTCCAAATTATCCGTCTCTACATAGCACGCGCCGATCTCATCCTCTGACAACCGTAGCTGAGAGTTTTTTTTTTTTTTTTCCCTCCCCGAACCCTTGACATTTTTTCAGAAATATCATCGAGCATGGTGCGAAGATTCTTTCATTATCCTCTTTTTCTTCTCTTGTGTTTAATAGTACCTCGCAAACCGACTAGGTGTATACTGCCACCTGCTGCATCGTAGAATGCAAGTACGCAAGTGCACCCGAGTACGGAGAACAAAAATAACGTGAACTGATTGTTTGGAATGCAGCTGTTTATCCAGAAGAAATTATAGTTTCTGTAGAAACAATAGGAATTTTGCATATAATCTGAAACTAACATTGTTTTTTTTAAATTTTTTTTTAGGAATTTTCAGTAATCATGTGCTTGCGTGCTTTGGTTTGTAATGATTAGCTATGTTCTTCATCCTGAAGAAAGTCTTTTTAAGAATGAAAAGAATTTACACTTATGATAAAATTTTTTTTTTTTTTAAATAAACAGTTTTAGTGTTGGTGTGTTAATGTATTGGAGGGGGGGCGTATATGTAATATCCTTAAAAAAAATTTTTGGAATTGATTGAAGTAATCCAGTCACCATGGCGTATGTTAGAGTAGAACATTGTTGTTCACTTTTAAAGCCGCTGGTTCCTGATTGCTCTTGTTCTCAACAGCAACAAGCCCTCGAGATGTCTGCCGGAAATGCCAAGATTGGTCATCCTGCTCCTCAGTTCAAGGTCACAGCGGTGGTGGATGGCCAGTTTAAAGACGTCCAGCTCTCTGATTACAGAGGTACACAGGAACAGTTTGGTTACAGGATGAGAAATGTGGTCTTTGTGTCAGGTTTTGTTGCCTTCTGATAAAAATAAATAAATAAAAAAAACTCTAAGCCTCTAGTTTTTGAGGAAGCATGTGATCATAGGCTTCACAGTCTGTTAACCTCGTGCCGAAAATGTTTAATAGTCCATGTTTTATTGTATAATTCAGTGAATTTTAGTTCAATAAGTTTGCTAAAAATGATCTTCCCTCTGATTCAAACATTTTTTCCCTTTGTTTTAAAGGAAAGTATGTGGTCTTGTTCTTCTATCCCCTGGACTTCACCTTCGTGTGCCCAACTGAGATCATCGCCTTCAGCGATCGCGCTGAGGAGTTCCGTAAGATCGGCTGCGAGCTCCTCGCCGCCTCCACCGACTCCCACTTCAGTCACCTGGCCTGGTGAGGAGCGCCTGCAACACGCACATACGCACACAATCACGATCTGTATTGCGATCCCCCAAGTATCACAATTTTATAAATATCCCAATTTCTATTGATTTTGATACAATTTTAAACAAACTGAACAAACAATTCACTTCTGCCACACAGGATGTTGTGCTGCGTGCCGATGTGTGAATAGTAAAAAAAAAAAACAAAAAAAAAACTCGTAGGATTATAGAGGAACTGCAACATTGTACCATCTCAACCACAGATAGTCCCCAACTTACAAATGAATTCCGTTCCGGGAGCATGTTCGCAAGTCACATTCGTTCTTAAGTCAGACAAATGAGTCTTTACAATATAAAGCATACCAATCCACTTAACTAAATCAAAAGTCCCCTTTTCCCACACTGCCATCAAACCGTAATTGCATCTAAGGAAATGAATCTCACAGAAATGTAACAGTGTAACTTTAAATCATGAGGGGAATTCCTGACACCAGTTTGTCTTAGAGCTGTTTTCCACTTTATCGGACTGTGAACTGTGTTGTTGAGGACTTTCCGAAATTAGGTTTCTTCATCATCAGGACGGCTTTACAGGACAGACATTTTCTATTATCGTGCTCCTGGACTGATTCATTGAAATCACTCACCGCACACGTACAATATACTGGCATTTTATACATTCACATTCTAAATATTGGTATTTGCAGTGTCTTTTTTTGTACAACACATCCGTGATTGAACTGGAAGTAGAACCGCGGTCCGTTCGTAAGTCGGGGACTACCTGTACATTTTTAAAAATGGATTTCGGAGTCACTGTGGGGATGTATGAATTGACATACAAAACAATTGTGATATCACTAAATCCTCTTCTTCTTTTTTTTTTTGCTACCTCCAATACACCTACAAATGTATAAAATATAGTGTGTGTGTCCCAAACCAATAACATCAGCTTATAAAGATGTCTAATTAGGTCCTAGAGACAGCAACGTTTTTATTCAGTGCAGCTACAACTCTCATCCCCCCCCCCCCCCCCGTCCTTGGTATATTTCCTGTGGCGTTTAAAATAACAAGAGAATCTTTGTTGATCACCATTACTCTCGCCATGGTTACTGCCATTTAATTGAATGAATGGTTTCAAACTGCCACAGAATTTTTTTTTTTCTTTTTTCTTTCCCCCCTCCTTCATTGTGCCAGGAAACTTACAAGTCTAAGGCGTCTTGCGCATTTACTGTTCTAACATCGAAGCACATGAGGTGATGATGGCACAAGAAAAAAAGAGACGAAAGAGAAAAGTGATTAATTTTCTGTAATGTCTTGAACTCTCTGATTCCTTGAGTTGGTGACTTGGCAGAGAACACGGGCTGTTACTATTCAACCCATGCTGTTCCTCATAAAGTTGTCTCTAAATGCTTTATTAAACTCAATCCAACCTTTCCAGCAATCATCAGATTAGTTTGTATTACATGAAAGGCTGAGAACAATATTGAATCAGTCTGAAATGATTTACCTTTGACTTTGAAACAACTGAGCAAACAATTCATTCCTACCACACAGGATGTGTGACTAGTTAAAAAATAAAAAATAATTTTAGAGGAACTGCAAAATTGACCTATATATATATATATATATCTCTATCTCTATCGCTCCGTGTATATGTGCGTTTGTGCACGTTGCGCCTGAGGTTTGGTGTGAAGACTTCCCAGCTCGTGCCTTATCACATGTTGACCCTGTTAACCCGCCCCTCGTTGATAAGCCTGGTGAGAGCAGACGCATGGGCAGAGTAGCACAGACACACAGAGAAGAATAACAGTCGCCTGTATCTCAAACCTCCTGTAACGCCTGCGCTTGGTGCGTACCGTACCGCCTTCTCTTAATCCTGGAGATAATTGACAGCGTTTCCTTTTGCGATAGTACTAAAGTTTACATTAAAATTATTATTATTATTTTTTAATATATAATCCGAAAGCAGTACCTGTCATCTGACTCTTTTTGCAGCGGATGCACTGAAGGTCACAGTAGCGGATAATGAAGTGTTTTTACTGGACTCAGAGAGGAAAGAAAATACAAATTAATACAGCTGAATGTGAGGTTTGGGGGACGAGAAGAGACATTCGAGCACATTACTGGTATCTGTTACAGTTTCTTAGATGGACAAATAGAAAATTCAAAGGATAAGAGAAGAGTTTTTTTTTTTTTTTTGTGTGTTGTGGAATTTATTCCTGATCCATACTTCTTACCAGTTGGTGGCGGTATTGCACAATTTAATTGTCTGCCAGCTGCAAAAGATAAAAGTGAATTGCCAATTCTAAACCATAACTCCAGTCCACTGTTGAGTCCCTGTCTTAAGTGTGCGTCCTGGATCCTTCATCCTAATGACTTGCACACCAAAAAGGTGTGTGTGTGAGAGACTGTAAAACAGCAGACGTGAAGTATTTGCAGGTTAGACGATTAAAACCTGTCATTAAATAAGTATTAACCTTAGATGAATAAAAGTATAAATGAATGCAAGCTTCCTTGATGCTTCATTTTGAATAGCGTTATGATTAATTCACTCTTCCTGGGAAATGGACACTTCCTTCCTTGAAGATTGCACCTATGACTTATTATTTTATATATGTATAACCTCTCAGACCTGCAAAATGAACCGCTTCTATGGTTACAGTTTTTGTCCTGAGCGTCCATAGAGATGCAGAACATCCTTTGTACAGTATGTGTGGTGAAGTTATGTTTCCCCTTCCTATGATCCGTCTCTTGATAGGATCAACACCCCAAGGAAGCAGGGAGGTCTGGGCTCCATGAACATCCCTCTGCTGGCCGACCTGAACCACTCCATGTGCCGCGACTACGGTGTGCTGAAGGACGACGAGGGCATCGCATTCAGGTCAGGACCAAAACATTTGCAAAGAATGCACATGATTACCTTGGATGATGATGATGATGAGCTACTTTAGTAGTGTATCTGTTGTTCTTATTATCAAGTTTCTCTAGAGCAAAAACTAAACTGAAGTCTTGTACATAATCACTGTCCTTGTGCAAATGTTCTCAACTCAAACTCTTAACATATTATGAATTCCATACATCGCCCAAGCCTTACTTTGGCTTTTTCATGCACACAGAGGGCTGTTTGTGATCGACGATAAGGGCATCCTCAGGCAGATCACCATCAATGACTTGCCAGTGGGACGCTCCGTGGACGAGACCCTACGCCTGGTCCAGGCTTTCCAGTTCACTGATAAGCACGGAGAAGGTGAGTTCACCCTGCTGCCTCTGCGACAAACCACTCCATCTCTCAAAATCTCCACGACACCGCGTGAGATCACGTGATCTACAGGAAGCACGCATGAATCCGGTGTTCCTGACAATAAATGCTACCTGTCATTTTTTGCTACTTAAACCATCATTTATTCATATTTCCTTTTTTTTTGTGAGATGGGGGGGATACTTTTTTAATGGAGATTTCTCCATTAATATTTGTAAAGTATCAAAACTTGCTCCACATACTGTTATTTTACATTCACGACTTTAACATTTACAAGTTATTATTTTTTATTTTTTTGTTAAGGTAGCACAAATTGACAGACTCTGATAGATTTCACTCTATGGTAGCATTGTTTGACAAGTGAGTCTGTCCATCTGAATTGTAACTGGTTACCTCAAATTCAAATTTTATTCGTCACATAGTCATACACAGTACGATATGAAGTGAAATGCTTATACGGCTGCTATTGACCTCCAATATTGCAAAAACTAAGAATTAAAAAAAAAAAAAAAAACTTTTTACAAATTTATGATGTACAGCCATAAGAACAAAAATTTAAATAAAATAGTAGAATAAGATGGAAATATAAAGAAGTTAAAGAATATATAATAAGAATAGTATAGTAAAATGTATATAGTAATGTAGTGCAGTATAGAACGATGTCCAGTTATGGCAAGATAATGTGCAAGGTTGCAGTTCAAGGCTTACCTAGCCTTGATCTCATTGTTTCTCCTCATCTGATTGGCTTTGTTGTTCAGAAATATTTTTCTTTTTATTAAAATGAGAACCAAGAGTGAGAGGTGATCTTAAGTTATATACACACAATATAAAACACCTATATTTAAGGGATGGGAATTACCAAGGATCAGTCAGTGCGTCATCACGATACCTAGGCGTCGATTCAATTTGTATTACATATCTGTAAGTACCATGATTTTATAAATCTTTATTTATGTATTTGGGGTAGATTTTGTTTCAACTCTATACAAACTTGGCAAATGATTTGGTCTACCCCACAGGATGCAGTCCTGGCTGCAAACGTGTAAATAGTGTTGAGCACCACCTGTAGGGTTATAGAGGAATTACAAGGAGTTACCTCCTCAATTGCAAACCCATAAATAAAAAAAATTAGTCTTTTTTTTTTTTCTTCTACTTTTCTTCATCTCTGCTGTATAATATGAAATGTTTTTGAACACATAACCTTGTCAGAATGAGAGAATAATAATATTGTCCCCCTCTGCAGTCTGCCCTGCCGGATGGAAACCTGGAAGTGACACCATCGTTCCTGACGTTGAGAAGAGTAAAGAGTTCTTCTCCAAGCAGTAAAATGTTCTCGCTCCACTCAACACTGACCCAGCGAGGATACTAAAGCACTTAACGCTAAGCTCTGATTAGACCATAGTGTTTTGTTTTTTATTTTTTGTTGTTCTGCTGTTAATGAGCCTTAGAGAGTGACACGTTAACACCTCATCCGTTTCAGTCTGCTGTTACGTCATCTGAATTTGTTCGGTCATATTTCTGCTGAAATACCTGTATTTTTCTTTTCTTTTTTTTTTTTTTTTTATGATGAAAGCATGGCGAAAGAAGATTTTGTACTCCTGAAGCGTTAACGCCTGCTTCCTTGTTAACATCTTAGAATTGTCCAATAAAGGTGCTGGTTTAAAATCACTTGTTATAAGAGTTTTAAATGCATCTAATCTATCTATGACACTTTGGAGGATGGCTTATGTGTCCTATTTTACCAGATCCTTCGTGTTGTGCCTTGTCTTATAACGTCCTCCTATTGAGTGCAGTAGCAACACACAGACTGAAATCCAAATCTTTGTCAGCCTTGTTAGGCTGGTGCTGACCTGTGCAGGGGTTTGATGGTGTCCTCATACACCATCCACAAGGTGGTTCACCCAGGATTCCCAATACTTCCCTGCAGCTGTTCTGACCCATATGAATTCCCCAGAAGTGGGAATCTCCCATGATCTCGGGGACCGTTTTTGTTTGCGCTGTCCCCTGAGACGCCTAAAATTTCCCCTTGGGATTCTGCAAATTCCCTCTGGGCCTAAGAAGGCTGCTATGTGCCCTTCAAGCTCACTAAAAATCCGTTGCAGGTCATATCATGTCTGCTCACTATCAAAAAGCTTTAAATTGTAGTTGTGTAGTGTAAGCTCTGCTTCATCAGGATCGGAATGGCTCCGGGATTTTATCTAGACCTTGTCCTGGTCACACTGGGTTGGAGGTGGGAATATTTTGTACATGCATCTTGGATGAAACATGCATGTTCAAGCACTCACAGTGGAGTTTGCATATTCTTGCCGTGCTTCATGGGTTTCCCGCTACAATCCAAAGAAATAGAGATTAGGCTAATTCGCATTCCCAAATTTCCTGTAGTGTGTGAATGTTGACCGGCGGTCCCAACCACAGTTGTAAAAATGGGAATAAATACACTGGTGATCATCACTGACCTGCACAGTCCCTTGTTGGACTACAATTGCTCCTAGATGGATGGATGGAAGAAAAGGTATTAAACTTGTAATGTGCACGCTGACCACTAGAGGGGGTCCTTTCACTAATTTCTGATGAAGTGAGCTGGCGTTCAACTGGAGGGTTCTGTCATATTTAGAACATAGCAGGTCAAGGCTTTTCAACTCCAGTCCTGGAGGGACAATATCCAGCAAATTGTGTAATTTACCAGCACCTAAACAAAACGCACTAAACCTGGTGATTAAGATTCATTGACACAGCAGTGTTTGAGCAGAAGGATCACCAAACTGTGCTGGACCATAGCCTTCCAGAACTGGAGATGATCACTTCAGTAGGTCATGCACTTTTTTAGATGCAAGAAGTTTGATGTTCAGCAATGATCGTAGTATTGGGTATTGTTTATAGGCTGAAAATGAACTATGCACCTTGACCGTATAAGTAGTGTAGACTTTGGGTAGATGTTCCAGTCAACAGTTTAACAATCTGTACAAGCATGTGAGTCAAACACCTAGCGTGGAGAAATTGGAAGGAGATGTTCGCCGTAAACAGTTCAAACAAGCAATCTGTCATCGATGGTGCGTGACGTTTTTCTATAAGATGTTTAACATTTCTGGAAGGAGTCTCCAGATCCAGTGCTACGTAACAGCTGTCATTTTTCCAACAGCCTTCACAACACGGTTTCTTGGTAACCTGACGAGCAGTGTTTTTTTAAAGAAACAACCTTTAAAATAAAGAAAATCTGACGGGCTGGTGAGGGGAATGACTGTTGGTAGCAATAACGTAAGTAATAACAGGAACTGACTTGTCTCTCAGACGTTCCGCAACATGAAATGCAGCTATAAATGGATAAAAGGTATGACTCTAACACACCTGAGGTACTGAACTGAGTGCAGCTGTGCGCCTCTGGTGCAAGCAAATTGGCCGTAACTAGCTCTTGTGTCACAGAGAGTACGGTAAACAGAAATTAACGCTGATCCCTGACTCGGATAAAGTGCCCTCATGCCGCTATTTGGGGTTACCCAGACTGGGCTTGGCTCGCTAATGCTACCTCTGAACAGACGTGGACTTGTTGTTCGCTCTTACGTCATGGCGTGCGCCGTAAATGGGTCACGTAGTGAAAGAGCAAGACTCACCTCTCACACTGAGTTGCTCGTTTGATCACCAAGCAGATTCAGAGAAATCCGGATGTAATTGGTTTGAATCCATAAAGGAACAACTTTATTTGGATTACGGGAGAAAACCAGACAACACAAAGGATACCCATACAGGCCTGAGGACAATTTGCAAAAAAAATTTGCAAAATTTGCTAAAACAGAGGTGACAGTGCTGCCCACATTTCCAGGTGTGGAAAAACCTGAATTGCCAAAAACAAAAAAGTGCTTTCTGATAAATAATCAAAATGTTTTGCGAGGTTTTGTACCCTAAGCACTGTTGATGTAAAAAAGGCTGTGTGAGTAACTAATTGTGAACTAACTCTACAGTGTGTATTAAAGTGTTGGTTGATCTAGGTGGCAGCATGGAGGCTTAGTGGTTAGCAGGTTTGCACTGCCGCCATGCACCTCCAGGGTCTCAGGTCTGAAATGCACCTGTTGCTTGGTGGATTTCCTCCCATCGTCCAAAGACATGCAGGTTAAGCTACTTGGCGTCCCCCCTAGTCAGTGAATGTTGTCCTACCATGGTTGTAAAAAGGAAATAAGTACAATCTTATTCACCATTGGCCTCCATGGACCTTTAGTTAGACTACAGAGGTTCCTAGATGGATGATTATGTGCTTTAATAGTGAATTATTTGTGTCCTGATGATATGTTTGTAGAGCTTAAAAGGTCTTTGACTGGACTGTAAAATAGTTTTGTCCCCTTAGCCCTGTTGATGTAAAAAAAAAAATTAAAAAGTCTGTTAGTGTGTAACTGCAAACTAACTGTACAGTATGTAACAAAGCGCCAGTAGGTATAGTTAATTATTTGTGTCCTGATGATATGATGGTGTGTTTTTAGAGTTTGTTGGACTAAAAAAATGGTTTTGTCCCCTTAGCACGTTTGAGGTAAAAAAAAAGGGAAAAAAGTTGTGTTAGTATCTAACTGTAAACTAACTGTACAGTAGGTATAGGCCTGGGTGTGTGTTAGTGCACAGGGACAAAGTGCATTAAAGCTAGTATACCTGATACACTCATATCAGCACCACACACACACTGGATCTGCTCAGTGTGGATAGAAAGCACATGATTCATTGATATACTGTGAATATAATGCGTATAAAGTGGCATATTTAAGGCTTTGAAAACCTGCTGTCCAAATTCATGAAACCAAAATATTATTTATGATATAAAAATTCATCATAAAAAACAAACACGTGACTCATTTGCCTAATTGGGATGGAACTGAAGCTATTAGTGGAGGCTGAGGAAACAACAAGCCTGAGTCTATTAATAGGAGAAAAAACAACAACAATCTACTTCTTACTGAAGCGACCTCAATCTCTCTCTTTGCTCTTTCATGTCGTTTGTGCTTGCGATAGCTCTAATTTTGTGCAAACTACCCGGAAAATGTCCGCGGCTTCTTATTTTTATCTCAGGTTTGCTTTTCGCCGAAACTGTTTTGGGAACTCGAGAATCGGGGAAATTCCCGCGTTGCTATTTTTTTTCTTCACTCATTCACACGCGCGGCTCATTCAGTCAACTTCAAAGTCTGAAAAAAAAAAAAAAAGAACGAGAGAAGAAAAAAAAAAAACACTGATTAAACCGGTAGTGTGGGCGGGGTTTCCTGGCAGGTCTACTCTCGATGACGTAAATGTTAAATATTTGCCCATTTTTGGATTCCGTGATGACGTCAACGCGTTCTGTGCGTACCCTGCCGCACTTCTGAGCGCGCGCGTAACGTATGGAAGTGTTAAAGTAAAGAAAGCATCATTACGCATCATTCCCCATCGCGGTACACCGTGCATTTTAACCACACACACACGATGGAGTTTTTTTTTAAACAGTGTTTTACTTAAATACAAAAAAAAAAGCATTTACATTTATAGGATTTGTCCGGAATAAATCAGACGTAAACAGTGAAAATAACTTATCTGGATGTATTCATAGGATATCACTCGCACAAAGATGATGAAGTGTTGCTGACAGTCCCTGACAGTCCTTTCATTTTTCTTTACTCGTGTGCATTTTTATCTAGTACCTTAAGAGCAACAAGTTTATAAAGGAAATGCCTAAAACCAAAGCACACACGCACACATACAGCAACACGTTTAAAAGTTTTCTACAAGAAACATACGCTCGAGCTCGTTCAGTGCTGCAATGCAATCATCAATACGTTTTCCAGTGTTTCCCCCTTTTTTTTATACATAATAATAATATAAAAACAAAAAAACAAAAAAACAAAAAAAAAAACACAAAACATCGTGTCCATGAGTCTGTGAAACTTCTCAGTACGACTTGATCTTTGGCGTGAGCATCAGCTGGCACCCGCTGCTCACGTGCGTCATGACTTTCTGCTTGAGCTGCGCGACCTGTTCTCGCAGCACGGACGCGGTGTTGGACAGCCCGGCGTTGTCCGACTTCAGCACCTTCACCTTGTCCTCCAGCCGCGAGATGCGCTCCAGCTTCCGCCGCCTGCACTTGGTGGCCGCCAGCCGGTTGCGCAGGCGCTTGCGCTCCGCCTTGACGCGCTCCTGTTCCTCGAGGTCGACCGGCGACGTCGGCGGCGAGCCGTCCGCGCAGGCGGAGTGCACGTCGGGGACGATCTGCGGCTCCTCCTTGAGCGCGGAGAGCCTGGGGGCGTGCAGCGCGCTCTGGAACGCGTGGTGATGCTGGTGATGCTGAGGCTGCTGGTGGTGGTGGTGGTACTGATGGTGGTGAGGCAGGTAGCTGATGGTGGCGCTGGGGTAGGTGGTGCCAGGTGCAGCGGGCTGCTGGAGGCTAGTGTTGGGGCTGCAGCTGTTCAGCGTGGCGTACACGGGCGTCTCGGACTGCAAGGCCGGGGGAACTCCGCCGGCGCCGAGGGACACGTTCGGCGGTGCCACCTGGTTCATCTTGTGCAGCTCGTCCAGGGCCTTGACGAATCCGTCCGCGAAGCCTTCCTGCTCCTCAGTGGTGGAGCGACTGTACAGGTGGTACTGACCCGGGGTCGGGCTCGTGATCACGCCTCCGCCGCTCTGCGCGATCAGGCGCTCCAGCTCCGGAGAGGCGAGTTTGAGCGTACCGGCGGCGTCTGCGCTCCCGGCCGGGTAGAAGTCGTTCTTGAAGCTGCGGTACGGCTCGACAAAGCCGGCGCTCATGCTCTGCTTTAGGAGCTTGTAGTCGCGCAGGGCCACGGCGTCTGGAGTGCCATAAGCAGAGAGAAACGAGTCGTCATGATAAAACGGTTGCTCCATTTTGGTGGATATGTGACACATTTAGAGAGCAGAGCTTCAGGCTAGTTTTAATATAGTCATATATGTCTAGGCTAGATAAAGATACACTTTACAGCGCACAATGTCCAAACATCTCGTGTGTGTGATCCGTTAAAATTAACAAACTATTTAAAAAAAAAACAAAACAAACAAACTTCCAGGTAAAAAAAACGTTTTGTTTACTGTACCAAGTTGCCAGACGCTTTTCCTTTTTATTTTCCTTTAACAGCCGTCTCAAAATGATGTCCAAAATCTCTTTCCTCCCAAAACACTTCAAAATCACCGCGCTGTCTGTCTTTCTGCCTGCGATGTCTCCGTCCGCAGCACGCGTATCTAAACTTCACGCGCGTCCGCCGCTTTCTTTTATATCCGCGTCCTCGAAAACGCGCCGCCTATTGGCCGAAACAGGACACGCCCCGCCTGGGTGACGTTGTTGCCAGGAACTACCGAGACTTGAAAACAAGGCTGGAGGCGCGCGCTCGCGTAGTCTCGTTTCCATAGACGCAACTCGGCCGACTGTTAAAAAAAAAAAAAAAAAAACTAAACAAGAAAACAAGCAGTTTTTAGCAAAGTTTCCTTCAACGGATGGGAAAGAAGGGAAAGAAAGAAAGAAAAGCGACAGCAATAACATCAGCTCGGTGTTCTGGTCAGACTGGGGATGTGCTAAATAAAGCTGAGATTTAGGAGCTGGGGAAGCACCACTTCTTCTTTTATGGCTCACAACAACAGCATTGTTTATGTGTTTATATGTTTATGTGTTTGTGTTGTTATATAAATGTCTAGGTCTGTTGTCAAGGTTGGAATGTGTTTAACAAAAAACATATTTATATACTGTATTGCTGTTCTAGAACTTCATCAATCAAGACAAAGATAATACAAAAAAGTTTTAAAAAGTGAGCACTCGACTGCTTCTTCTTCTTTTTCTTCTTCTTCTTCTTCTTCATCTTCTTTAATTCATTCGTTTTCTATACAGGTTATCCTGTATGGGGTCCCAATGGGCTTCGGACACAAGGCAGGGTGCCAATCCACCACACGCACACATTCACACACTCTACTGACAATGCTGTAATCTGTAATCTGGAAATGCCAATTTCATTATGGAGGTGCGAGGTCACTGCGCTAACCACTACACCACAGCGGCGTCTCTTATATAAATGTAAGTAATGAGAGTAATAAAAGGAGTTCTTGGCTGAAAGGTCCAAAAATCTAAAGGTACAGAATGGTGTATCTGTATGAGGTACCTTTTTATCCATGATATTATACTAAACTAGTTTGGTTAAGGTAAGAGCTGCATAAAGTAAAGCACTGTTCAAAAGAAACGAACTGGCATTTCAGAAGGTCTTTTTAAAAAAGCTTTTTATTTCAAAGCGATGAAGAGAAAAGCTCTTATATAAGTACATGTACGCGAAATTAAAGTGCATGCTGCTGTAACTATACGGATAATAAAGTGTTGGACTGATTGCTATTTGTCCCCTTATGGCCTTTACCTCAGTTCCTCTGTTGAGAAGAAGGACCATCTGAGCCGGCTTATGAAATCTCCTTCACTGTGTAGGATGGAGAGAAAAGAACGAGGAGGTGTGGAGGACAACGGAGGCATGCGGCCTCAAGTTTAAGTTTGTTTAGTTCTGAGCACATTTTTCATAAGAATGTTGAGCTGAAGAAAATTAAATAAAACAGTGCATTCGATCCAATACTGTATAATTATATGTTGTATACAGCGCAATTAAACATAACATAAACGAAGAAGTAGGAAACATAAGGATCAAGAAAAACAATAGAGTCATAAATCAACTATGAATAAATAAACAGATAAGATAAAACCTATAAAAAGTAACATGGTTAAATGCCTTTTAAAATTTTCTATATGAATAAATAGTACAGATTTCCTCAGTTTCCTTGTTTATTATATATTACACATATATGATACAGGAATATGTTGGCTCAGTGATTAGCACTGATGCCTCATACCACCAGGGTTGGGGTTTTTTGATCCCACATCACATGGAGTTTGCATGTTCTCCCAGTACTTGCTGAGTTTCCTCCGGGTACTCCAGTTTCCTCTCACAGTCCAAAGACATGTAGTGTATCCTGCGTTTGGTTTGGCACCCCATCCTGTGTGTCCCCACCTCCCCTTGTCCCTATACATAACGCAGGAATCCTCAAGATACCTTAATATATTGTGTAGTGTTAAGTATTAAGTGCAGGGTGTCAGGTGATGGTCTTCCGATGATGGCATTCAAAAAGGAGGGAACAAGAAACAAACACAACCTGGGTGTGTTTTTGGCAGAGGGTGGAATGACACACCGATCTAACATGACACCTGTTTTGAACAAGGGAAAGACATGGGTGTCTGATAAATATGTTAATATGTGCTGAATCAGCATATGCAGGGCACACTGCCACACACACACACACACACACACACACACACACACACACACATAACCTCACACCCGCTCAGGGATCGGAGGAAACCTTAGGTGTCATGCCCATGCATGCTACATGTGCATATTACCAGGTTACTGGCAAGTTTGAAATAATGAATAACGCATGTACTCCACAGCTCTCTACATAGCGTGGAAGGAGTTTGTTTGAAAAGTCTTCAGTTTGCAGAAATCAATCAATCAATCGATCGATCGATCGATCGATCAATCAATCAATCAATCAATCAATCAATCAATCAATCAATCAATCAATCAATCAATCAATCAATCAATCAATCAATCAATCAATCTATCTATCTATCTATCTATCTATCTATCTATCTATCTATCTCTCTATCTATCTATCTCTATCTATCTATGGTTAAATTCCCATCTTGGGTCCACTTGCTTCTCCCCATGCTTGGTGGATTTCCTTCCAAAGAAATGCAGATTAGGTTAATTGGCATTCACAAAATGCCCATAGTGTGTGTGTGTGTGTTCTACAATGGATTGACACCATGCCCAAGGTATCCTGGGATAGGCTCCAGACCCTGTGACCCTGTACATTATAAGCGGTATAGAAGATGATCCAATGTCTCTGTCCTCAACACTGTCACAAAGCCCTGGCACTGGAGACTCCTTCCATAACTCTTAAATAAACATCATCTTACAGTAAATTTCACAATTTCAACATCATCCTTTGTTAAACAGCTATGCATTTCATAATTTTTTAGCGCAGTTATTATATAAGACCAAGTTACTATGGAAATGTTATCGTATCAGAACAAGCGACTAGGTCTAGTGTCCTGATCCTGACCCATCGACCTGTACTCGACATAGCTGACTCAATAGTAACAATGTAAAAGTTTGAAGGAAAGTGTTTTGATAGGGCTTATATTAACATCAGCACAGTACTTAAGGTATTTCATATGATGACTAATTTCTGTGTGCATTTTTTTTTTCCTGTTTAATGTTGATGTGGTGCCATGTGCTAGATCATGAATGGGCGAGTCATAGTGAAAGCACGAAACAGAGAGAGAGAGAGAGAGAGAGAGAGAGATAGACAGAGAGACAGAGAGACAGGAAACGTAACTGTGTATGTGTGCGGTGGCGTTAGAGAAAACAGTGGCTTCCGTGACTCTTCTTTGATATCTCAAAATCAAAATAGCGGCGTATGAAATTGGTTTCCTCGTTCCTATAAATAGACCCGCGGAGACCTTACGAACGACACTCACTTCCATGAACTCTGTTTACTGATATCGGACAAGTTAGTTCATTTATTTCTATATACAGTACATTTAGGCAGTTTTATACTGTACAATTTAACATTGTTACTTAGAACATGGTCCATGAGATCAAAACAGACTACAAATTGTAGAAGGGATAATTATTTATGACGCAATCTTTGCATTTTTGCTTCTCCACACCAATACATTGGATTTGAGTGCAGACGTACTGCTTTAATTCAAGGGGTTTAACAAAATTGTGTCCGTTCAGGAGCTACTGTATAACCATGTTTTTACACAGCCCCGCCATTTTTACAGGCTCAAAAGTAATGGAACAACCTATCATAGTTAGACATCTCAGGATTATTTGTAATACTTGGATGCAAATTCTTTATTGTCAGTGACTGGGTGAAGTCTGGAACTTGTGAACATCACCAAATGCTTCATTTCCTCCCTCAAGCTGCTTTGCCTTTGCTTTACTACTGCAGGCTTCAGGTGCTACTTGCTTGTGGGCCTCCAGTTTCATCTGCGGTAAGTTAAAAGCTGCTCGTTTAGGTTGAGCTCAGGTGACTGACACGGTCCTTAAACACCACTCTATTTCTTTTCATTAAGAAGCTCTTGGCTTGCTTTTGGTGCATGTTTTGGGTCGTTATTCATCTGTAGTGTCCTATCGGGTTTTCAGCATTTGACCGAATCTGAGCTCTATACACTATACAGCCACATACGCTTTTGTCCATCTAGCATCTAGGACATGTACATGTTGGTTTTATTCTGTCCAAAGAATCTTGTTCCAGAGCTGGGCATGCTTATTTTTAGATGTTTTCTAGCAAAGTCTAATCTGGCCTTTCTGTTCTCCAGTGGTTTGCATCTTGAGGTCAAACTTTTGTGTTTACGTCCACGAAGGCGTCTCTTGATTGTAGACTTTGACAAAACGACCTCCTCCAGAGTGCTCTTGAGTTGGAAAGATGTTGTGAACTGTTTTTTTCTTCCCCAAAGAAAAGAATTCTGTGATCATCCACTTTAAAGGTCATTTGTGGTTTTCCTGGCCTTTTGGTGTCATTGAGCTCACCAGTGCATTCCTTCCACTCCAAACATCTCTCCCTCTGATAGGTGTCTTTTGTTTTTTTTGTTTTTTTTCCCCCCACCCTAACATCTATAAGACTTTCTATCGCCTGGATATACAGTATGTCCTGATGATGCCATGGCCATCATTGCCCGAGAGACCAAAGGGGGAAAATTTGGCAGTGCTCTCAGAGA
Organism: Clarias magur; assembly: GCA_013621035.1. Classification (NCBI taxonomy): domain Eukaryota; kingdom Metazoa; phylum Chordata; class Actinopteri; order Siluriformes; family Clariidae; genus Clarias; species Clarias magur. Next base: position 573,682 of record QNUK01000355.1, read on the forward strand.
CATTTGCTAAAATTAGGTGTTTAGAAAAAGTTAACTAGCTGGCTACTTTTACAGGAATTCTTTCATGTTTTTTTTTTTAATCTGACTTTTATAAAATAAATAAAACTATTAAGTTAGCTAATGTTAGCTAGCTGTCTAGAGATTACCCCTGTGAGCCTCTATAGGTATTATGTAAAGATTCTTCCTGAAATCTGATCAGGTTATATTAAAATATTGGCTACCTGGCTAGCATAAGCAGAGAAGTGATAAACACATGTTCAGATGTCCTGCTTGATTAGCTCATGTTAGTTAGCTAGCATTAAACGATATGCTGGTTATACAGGATTTAAACTTTAAATATAGTTGCAAAGCAGTGATTACCGGGCCCAAGCACTTGCGCTATGGCCACCCAGACACACCAGAAAGACACTGGGCACAGTGGCCACATGTATGTATAGGGGAAATACCAAACCATTATGACCTAATATATACAGTAACTATATGGTGGTGTTGGTATTTCCCCAGTACATACATGTGGGGAAATACCACTAACATAAAAAAATGTGTCTGTGTATATAGATATAGATATATAGATATATGCATAGCGAAAGTTGTTCAGCTCAATGAGTAAATGTGTACCGGGTTTTACATGTACACGTTCGAGTGCGTGTATGAGCTATGCAGCAAAGTCTTCTGTCAGCAGATACCAACATGTATGCTGATTTACATAAGTTTTTGAGCATGTTAAGAAAAAAAAATCCCTAAAAGTACAAGAGGGCCATTTGAACACTATGATTTCATAGTGCTTGGGCCCTAACAAGTATTAAAAAAAAAAAAAATCCCCACAGAATGTCTGTCAGATTAGGCCATGTTAGCAAGGTGGCTAACAAAATCTGTGGGAAAGGCATGCAGATGATGATGTCATCGACTTTCAAAGAGTTCAGCAGCAATGGCGATTAAATCTGATTTGTTTTCTGACAAGTTAGGCTAGCGGTTAGTTGTGTCTAAGGCTTATTTGGTGATTATGCTAAGTAGCAATACCGAAGAGTTACAACAGAAATAACAGAACATAAAAAAATCCCTCTTTTGGTTACTCATTGTTGTCGGTTAAGTAAAAAAGCAAAGATTGACTAAGGGCTAATTTTAAACTGTATGGATTGTACATTAGCATCTTATATGCATGATACTGATTTTGCTCCTCCATCAAGTAGCAGCATTAAAGTCTGTACGTCTCTGGCCAGTTCCAATAAAGGATTGTCCTTCTGGCTGGTTTTAGATAAAAGCAAGAAAGAGAAAGAGAAAGAAAAAGACAAGGTGTGAAAAAGAGGCGGTAATAGATTGAGGTCTGTGTACTTCGCAGTAGTCCATCCACATCAAAGGGCGTTTACACAGAAATGAGTGTTCCCTGTACGTGGGGGCCGAGAGAAGTGTGGCAGTCGGACTGCGTGTCCTGAGCTCGTTTATTTTAACCGCTCTATCTTAAACTTCTCAAGAAGTTCACAGATTGTACAGGGCGGATAATTCAGAGCGACAAGTTGTGTTTTAGGCTAGACTGGGAGGGAAAAGGAGTAATGTGTGTGTGTTCGTTTGTGTGAGAGAGAGAGACATGAGGGGACAGTAGTAGTATGTCACAATCATTAACGCCAGTGAACACAGTGCCGGCAGGAGGGCCACGGGGACAAACGCTTAAACGAGGTCTCTAAACATTTGCACGTCACACACACACACACACACACACACACACACACACACACACACACACACACACACACACATAGAGAGAGAGGGTGAGGTATGTGAAGCAGAGAGAAAGCCATTTTAACAAAGAACAGATTTAAACAATAATTATAATGGTTTTAAACAGTTGCACATCCCACAGTAAGGGATAGTTAAGTGCAAAAGTTTACACACCCTGATGATAGTTTGAAGAAGACACTCTCAATCACTCAACTTTATCCTGTAATCACACCGCTTTATCCTGTATACAGGGTCGCCTGGAGAAAGGAGGAGACTTAGGGCACGAGGCGGCGTACACCATGGATGAGGTGCCAATCCATTGCACAAACACACAAACACATGCATTCACACACTAGAAAACGCAGATTAGCCTAATTTTCATGTCCCATAGGAATGTGGGAGGGAACCAGAGTACCTGGAGGAAACCCACTAAGCACAGGGAGAACTTGCAACACAGAGGTCATGCACACAGACGCCGAGGCGGGAATCAAACCTGGGAACCCGAAGGTGCAAAACACCAACGTGTCGCCTTAAAGAAGACAAAAAGCTTTTGATGTAAACTAAAGATATTCAACAAATTGAAGATATCAACAAATTGTGGTCCGTTATGAATTTCCTCTGTCAGATATCCTGCATACTGTACACACTGACTGCTCACTTCAGTTGTGTGATTTTTTGAAATTCTTGTTTGAAATCATACAAACAAACGGGGGTGTAAACTTCTGCACTGTAACCTTCTGTTTATGCACAAAAGTACTAAAGAAATACAATGAGGAAAAGGGATGAAATGCATTTTATGTGCTGAGCGAAAGGCAATGAATGAGTTTATGAGACCGAGAGAGAGAGAGAGAAGGGAAGTCTGCATTATTCGCCTAGAGAAGAGTCAGAGAGAACCAGAGCGATAACGCATCGCCTCTCAGGATTGGGCTTTACTGTAACGCAAACAGAGCCCTAAAATGTAGCTTATAATTAAAATTCATTTTATTTTGCACAAGGTTTGTCTCAGAAAAGTCAGCATGTTACATTGCATCACACTGTACATTGCAATTTAAAAAAAGTTAATATACAGTGAAAAATAATGAGAGGTGTTCAAGTCAAATTTTTTTTTTGATTTTTCCCCGATTTTCTCCCTAATTTAGTCGTGTCCAATTCCTCCCCGTCACTAGGGGGCTCCATATTAAGGCTACCACTCAGTCAGGAGGGCCGAAGACTATCACATGTTGTCTTCGAACCACGTGACGCCAGCCGACCGCATCGTTTTGAACTGCACGCTCACGCACCGTTGGGGGCGACGTAACACACTCGGAGGACAGCGCTATCCGCTCCTTCCGCTTGCGTGAGCTCACAGACGCCCCTGATTGGCTGTAGAGCCGTGATTAATGTGGGAGCACTAAGTACCTCATCGGCTCTCTCTAGACCTCCGGCTGTGAGAGGTTACAGCATCACCTGGGAATCGAACACGTGATCTTCGCCTGAACTGCAATCATTTGAAAGAAAGCCGAGCATCCATGAATGACGATCCCGGACGAGGTGGCCTGGAGCCCAATGCAGTCGTTCCCGTGAACATTCAGCGAGTGGAACGCCTGATCCTTGAATATAACTTGTCACCAAAATGAGAGCTGTACACACAGTTATTCACCAACACCACTTGCACATTACAGGAACTCGGCTGGGAGTTATCGCTACAGCCTTCATAAAGCCCTGACATCACTCAAAGGAATTCCTGGAAGGCCAGCGTTTCACATGTAAATCAGACAGGCAGTCCTGATGTACTGAGAAAACTTATCCCTAGTGAAACACTGGGATGCATGCCCCAGTTGTAATTTGCACGAAAGATCATCGCAATGATTCGTTCTTTTTGTGGTCTGAGGGTATACCTGGTGCCGAAACAACTCACGGAAGAACTCGAGCTTAAGATTTTGGATATCTGCAAACAAAATTTGGACCGATGCTCCAAGCAAGGTGAAAGTTTGTTAAAGAGAATCATTACTGAGCCTGAGAGTAAACGGCAGAGTAACGGAGCGGAAACGTCCTCAATCGCCGTCAGAGAAAATGTTCAAAAGTCAACCATCAGCTACAAGATTCATCAAAGCTTACAGTTTTCTGGGTTTCTCAAGGGCCAGAAGTATTGGAACACCATCAGGAAAAAGTTCCAGCAATCAACTGTGCTCGTTACAGTGAGACGCTTATTGAAGAACTGAAGCCTGAACTTCAGATTAAACGTCCGAGGGCATCCTAACTATCGTTAAACTTTCATCTGTTTGGTCACCTGAAACATTCCAGATGCAGGAAATAGAGCTTGTCATGGAAAATACTGGAGTATTCCTTTAAAGGCGGAGTAGAGTCTATTTCTTTTATTGTTGTATCCAACTTTTACAAGACTGTTTATTCTGTGATGAAAAATAACCTCTGAGTCCATCTGGAGTCGTACATTACATTACCGTAGAGTGTGAGTGAAGGACAAAAACAAGATGCTGCCCCGAGCAAGCTGGCATACACAGTGATTCTGACAGCCAAACACACACACACACACACACACACACACACACACACACACACAAAGTGACAGCCTGACACGCCTCCACTCCCTCCTAGCAAGCTGCTCGTCAAGCACTTAACTTTGGCCCACGCGGCCAAATGGACCGAATGAAATCTTCGCGCTATGTCTTGGGCAAGGTTAGCCTTAGCATGCTAGTCAGTGACCCGTTAGAGCCCTTTAGGTGCTGTGAGTCACGTAACAGTGACTCTCTCTTTCTCTCTCTCTCTCCCATGCCAAGGAGAGCAGGCGCAAAAGAAAGCTTGTTAATCTGCCAATCTGTTTATGACCTCTGCGCCATTTTTACAGTGATGATCAGCGTATACGCTCGCGCTCATTCCATGATAACAGATGGTTACTTTTTTTTTCTTACTCTCGCTCAAACGCACATCCACATCATACAGTATGCTATCATTCGATGCCGTGGGTCAGACGTTTGTCTCGAATCAGGCTAATCGCGCTAATGATGAAAGCTCGACTAATTGCTACTGCACGCTGTAATTTGGAAGGGTGGGGGGGGGGGCAGGGATGTGGTATGGGGGTTGGGGTGCTGACGCTAGCAAGGCTGTTTGGGAATTTTTGCCTTCAAGTGCTCCGAGACCTTTAGCGTGAGACGGACTGATGTCGCTGGGTGAAATGAGAGTGGCAGGAAAAGGCTGGAGGTCCCCGAGGTCACACAGACACACACACTCAGACACAGGCGCACACACTCTGCAAAGATGCTGCTCATTTGACAGCCACCCAGTCTGTTCCACTGTACAAAACGGATGTAAGGGCTACTGACGGCTCTAGTTTTGATACCGATGTAACAAAAATGTAAAAAAAATTTTGAGGTGAAATCCTACAGGGGTTTAATGGAAACCATTACGTTCCTATACAGTGTCTATCTGAGATATTTGTACGAGGTAATGGAAAATTTCCAGCAACTCCTTGATAGATCAGTCATTTAATTGTAAATTAAATCATATTAATTTCATTTTAAATTGGGTATGAAAGTCCCTCTTTTTGCAGCTGTAACAGCTTCCACTCATCCTGGAAGGCCGTCCACAAGAGTTTGGAGTGTTTCTGTGGGAATTCGTGCCCATTTATTCTGTAGAGCATTTATGAGGTCAGGCACTGATGTTGGGACGAGAAGGTCTGGCTCGCAACCTCCGTTCCAGTGAGATCACAGGGCCCGGTGTTAGGCCCAGTCAAGTTCTTCCTCACCGAACTCATCAAACCATGTCTTCATAGTCCTTGCTTTGTGTACTGGGGTACAGTCATGTTGGAATAGAATAGGGGCTTCCCCAAACTGTTGCCACAAAGTCGTGCTGATGCATTAAGATTGTCCTTCACTGGAGATTGAAACCTAAATTCAATAATTAACCAGTTTGGACAAATACTTTTGACCATATAGTGTATACTTATATTGATTGTAACATATTGGTTAATATTGACCTTTGACCTTAGTAATTGTTATAATACATTAATGTGCACATAATGATTATAACAATCATTATAAGTATTTATTCATTTATTATGTACATTATGTTATAAGTACTGTTTATTGAAATATATACATTAAACTTGTTCTTTCTTTCTTTCTTTCTTTCTTTCTGTCTTTCTTTCTTTCTTTCTTTCTTTCTTTCTGTCACAAAGCTCATTCATTACATTTCAGCCCCACATACTTAGAATTAGAAACAGGGAGACCTGCGAATCCGCCTCTTTTTCCATACACTTTCTCTCAGATCTCTTGCTACCCGTCCCGTGCTGCTTTAAGCCGACCTCGGTTCGGGCCTGTCCATGATGACAGAGTGTGTCGTGAAGGGATCGATGAGATTTATCAAAGAGCAAACACAACGCTGCATTTCTATGTCGCGGCGTTTGTGCTGAGGAAAGCACTTTGCTCTCACACTCCCTCCCGGACTCTAAACCGCACTGAGCCAGCAATGCAAACGCATTCAAGATAAATAGTTTGTCAGGGAGAAATGAGTAAAAATTCTTGTCAAAAGGTCAAAGGTCAGGAATAAGTGTAAGACGTATCAGTACTGTGGTAAAGGCAGGGGGTCATGAAGAGGCCAGTGGGAATGATGTCACAGAGTAAATATGAGGCGTACAGAATTATACCTGTGTGTGTGTGTGTGTGTGTGTGTGTGTGTGTGTGTGTGTGTGTGTGTGTGTGTGTGTGTGGTGATCCATCATAGACATCCCATTGTGTGTGTGCATATGTGAGTGTTAGAGAGAGAGAACGAGACACTATACAAGTCGGAAAATGCCAGAAAATATGTACAAACCATGTTTGGGGATGTCTGTCAAGCCTCTTTCCCGTAACACGGACACGCCCTGATAACCTCGTTCAACTCGAACGCGCTGATTGCAACACGCCATGCAAGATAAATTTTTTTCATGCCGGTTAAACCTCAGAAGTTTACTCCTCATCTGTGATCGGATCAAAACAAATCCAGCCAAAGTTAGAAATATGCTCACGCTCAAACGACAACGAGGCACAAGATTCAAACTGAGATTTCTTTAAAAACGAGGTATTTTTAAAATCTGTGAGTCTAAATCTTATCGTTAGTCCTGGACGTCCACTGTCTGGTGTAAGACCGCGTTGATTTGTATTAAAACTTTATTTCGGCTGCTCGTGCCAAGGGCTCGCCACAGGGCTCCATCCAATCCGCACACAACGGATTCCCTTCCTGATGCATTTCAAAACGGAAAAACACACAAAACACACATTTTGCCCCAAAATGAACCATGACCTACTAGCTTCTCCCACTAGCTAGTTCTTCTAGATTCTGTCTATGTAGGATAAAAACCCAGGCTGCGTTCACACTGGGGACGTGGCCAGAGATCTGAGTAAGTACACATGTCTCCGAAAGACTCGGTACGGTGTTCTCGGACAAGGCTTGCATCGGATATGAAACCTAACCTACCAAAGCATGGAAGCTTCCTACAATGCAACATCATCAGGGATGCCAAAATATCTGTAATACAGGACGGGCCACAGAAAAGTAGCTTCTTCGGAGGAGGCCGTAGCCCCTTGCTTCCTGTCTGTCGACTGCCTGGCGACGTGGTGTCGACCCGTGTGCCGTGTTCTGGCTTATTCACTCATGTCAGAAAGCTACACCAGAAAGCGGCATGTCATCTTCTCTCATCAAGTGCGTGGACGTGAATGGAGACCAATTTCAGCATCTGTTGAAACTTATGGGTAGGTAAATAAAAACAATCCCATTTGCTTGTCATACAATCAACGGTCTACTTTTCCGTGGTCCACCATGTGTCTCGCCCTATCACCAGGAGAGCACAAGTTCGAATCCCGGATGAGGCTGTAGCCTCCCGCAGTCAGGATCCTAGAATACTGGTTATTGTCTGAACTCTATCAGAGGGGGCGGGACTTAGCGCTCTGACATCAATCGGGGCTCTACAGCCAATCAGGGGCGTCTGTGAGCTCTAGCTAGTGGATGTTGTGGATAGCGTTGTCACCCGAGTGTGTTACGTCGGTCCCAACGGTTCAAAAAGAATGTCGTCGGCCCTCCCTGACTGGAAGTAGTAGCCCTAATGTGTGAGTTCCCCCCCCCCCCCGCCATCCCAAAAGAATAAATAAATAAAATCAAGCATAGAGCAAATATCGACTTTTTTGACTGATTATGAACAAACTAGGTGGTAAGCAACACTTGCTTTATTGGCGAGTGTAAGAGAGTGTAGCGCAGGTGGTGTCCTTGGATGGGGTTCGATCAATCGTTATTAGACTGAGAAACAGTCCTAATAACATGCTTCCTCTGAGAGATGAGCTGTCCCGGCCAGTATTACTCATAAAACTTCACAGAGCAGCTACATATGCTGACCACATTTGACTCTTCCTCATATTTGAAAAAGTTGAAAAAGTAATGCCCCCCCCCCTTAAGGCTTCTTTTTTTTTCATCTCAGATTCCAGCTCATCATTTAACAACAATCACACAAATCATAAAGAAAAAACATTTTTATTTTTTAGCCAATATTAAAAAAAAAGGCAATATATATTTCAGTTTCGACATCTTTGTAGGTTTTTAAAACAAACAGGACTGGTGAGGGAGCAACTGTTTATAGCTGCTGTAGTGTAAGAGCTAACGAGCGTGCGTGCCCTGCAGGGTTTCGTTGCGTACTTAATAGGTGAGGCCTGACTTTTTTTTTTTCACAAGGGAGTGAAGCAGCGCTGTAGGCGATTATCATTAAAACAAAACGCATCAATCATTTGAACTCCACAGGAAGCATGTTTATACAGTATAAAGACTCTGGATTCACAGGCCAGATCCGAGCGTTTCATTCCAGCCGGGAATCACTGAGGACTAAGATGGTCTCTGAGGTACTGTAGAAGCAGCTCTGAGTGAGCTTCATACACTGGCCTCTGTAAGATGAGTGGAAATATTTTTAGTGTGGTGCTTTCCCCAGCGTCTTTAACTTCATGATGGTAGCACATTCAGGGTTTCACTGAAATGATAGCGTGTACTGTAAAACACACGCGCGCACACACAAAAAACAAAAAACGCACAGACTCGCAGAAAGCTTAGCGCGCAGAGCTCTCGCACCCGGCCGTGTCCTCGTCCTTCTCCAGGGCGTTCTGCATTAATTGTTCATCCATTCTGAGATGTTTACACATTCGTGTCAAGGCTTGAATATTCATCCTGCGCTTGAAAGCCGTTGCATTAAAACAGTGTTGCAGCCAGAATGTTCCAGTAACCCGACACCCACAAACGACAGAACGAAACAGAACAGAGGAGGGGGAAAAAATGGAGAAATCTAAACAAACAACAACAACAACAACAACAACAAAACACAGAAATGTATGCTTCTTCTACCTTTTTATGTTTCTTTGAGCAGTAGTTTCCTCTTTTTGGAATTAGCAAAAGAATTTGTGCTGTTTTTTTTTTGTTTTTTTTTTTTTTCCCCGTCTCATACGTCCTAAAGACAATCTTTTGCCCATATAGAGAAAGACCGAGACATGGTACTCATATCTGTATAGTCGCTGAGTGAAAATAATTTCATAGAATGTAACATAACTGTAATTGAAAAGGGAAGTGAGCACCAAAAAAATAAAAGTTGGAATGTGAAGTGAGATGCTACAGCAGAAATACAAAAAATGATTTTTAGATTTGAAAAGTTGTGACCGATTTGTGTTTTATATACTTATATATATATATATATATATATATATATATATATATATATATATAAATTTAAATAGACCCTTTGAGGGGTCGCCACGCCATCTGATCCGAATACCTTGGCACAGGTTTCACGCCGAATACCCTTCCTGGCGCAACCCTCCCATTTTATCCATTGGGCATTGGCGGCCTAACGAACCGAACCCGAGCCTTCCGCATGTCCATTGGAGACAGAAAGGGCAACCCACTCCAGTAAGAGCATCTAGGAGGTCACGAAGAGTCGGACATGACTGAACGACTAAACAGTATATTCGCTAATGTACAAAGAATATGCAGCAGTCTTCACAGCAAGGAGATGAAGATATATTTATTCGTAACGTCTCATTTTACCGAGAAACACTTTGAGGTTTCTGAACTCTATTTCATGATCTGACGGCAAGAATCCACCATATGTTGGAATGCATGCAGGCGTGGCAGAAGTACACAAACTCAATACGCAAGTAGTAAGATTTGATAGTGACAAGATTTGACATTGATTAAACCAACAGTGAGGAGCATTGTTAGTGCCTTTCATTCATTACTTCTGTGGCTTAGGTGCAAGAATTTGCTGCTCTGTATAATGCAAATAGTCTGTGCAATTAAACATGGACATACTGCAAACATACAGCATGCAACAAGGTTAAGCAATGTGGCGAAACTTTATAATTATAGTCTTGTAAAAAAAAATAAAAAATTTGATTGCGATTGGTGTGAAATGCAAACTAAATGCGGTTCACGACTCTTTTGCTCAGTAGGTTAGCTAGCGAGCTAAATCACATCTAATCGTGCCTTGACCTTGGCGAAGTCCGCCGGGTTACAGTCACTTGAAAGAAAAAAAAAAAGACAGAGTGGGCGTGATCCGTTACCCAGGTAACTGTCAATTGTCACTTTGATGTGCTAAGTGATAGTAGAATTGTGATCTTTCGGTCCTTCCCACATGGGGTGTAGCTCAGTCGTAATATGATGTGAGTGATGGTGTAAACGCTTATGCTCAGATTAGAAAAATCAATGCACTTGTGTGTGATCCTCAGCTGAAAAGTCATGATCGTCTACTGAAAATCTAGGGAGTAAAAATACAGGTTTCTTATATAATCACAGGCTTCTTAATAAAACATGTGATGAGTAGAAGTGAAAATATTACATAGGGAAAATATTCAAAGTACAGATACTGAAAAAAAAAATACTTAAGTCTAATAACACAATAGTTGTACTTAGGTACACACTTAGCAGCATTTGGATTATTTTGTTTATCACTAATGGTTGCTTATATTGAACATATTGAACTCCTTTACTTTGAATACAAAAAAAAAAAACTTTATTTTTGGATTAATCCTACTGTAAGTCTCAAGTTTAAGTTGTAAAATTTTCTGAACTGTGCGCGAGTACTTACAGTATTACAGTATGACCCCCGCATCACTGATGCACTGAAGTCGCGCTTGTGGCTTTGTGTAAACAGTTGGCGAAAGATCAGAGGTCAGGGAAAATCGCACCTGCGAGCACACAGCTCTGGTTCTGAGTGAGTGAATGGCTGTGGTACAGATTACCTGAAGAGTAGAGTCATTCCATTTTGTACTGACGGTCATTTCCAGAAGAGACGAAGAAGCCTCGACACAATGCCACTTCCCTGCAGATGGGTTTCACAGAAGTCTGAGTGTGTGTGTGTGTGTGTGTGTGTGAATATGTTTATGCATGTCTACATTTGTGCAGCTGTACGTGACTGTGCGAGTTTGCCAATGAGAGATTGTCTTTGTGAGGACCAAATGTCCTTACAGTGATAGGAAGGCGCCAGATGTCCTCCCAACCGCTCGGTCCTCGGAAAAATTAACAAATTTTATAAGCGATTTCACTCTGGCACTTGACGAATTTACAGCTTGAATTTTAAAAACGGTAAAATGTTACAAAGGTTATGGTTATGATTGTGTAGTGTTCGTTGCATTAATTAGGCACGGTAATCATTACAGTATGTCAGAAGAAGGTCCTCATAATGCCTGCATTTGTATTGAACTTTTTCACAAATGAACCTTGCAGCACAGATAATTATTATTATTTTTTTTCCCGGTTAGTTAGCTTTAGTCAGCGTGCACGATACAAATAGGGTTAAAACTACCCAGCGCCTTAACCATTACCACCAGAGCTCCTGTATTTGTCTTTGTATGTGTGTTGTATCTTGGTCTTAAGGGAGTAGCTTTGTAGCACTAGTCAATATTTTAAATAGGATTAAATGCTTATGTGGAAAAGCCCCGTGAGAAACTGTGTGATATAAAGAGAACCCTTTCAACCTTTTGTGCAGGTTTTGAATAAACCTGGCAACCCCGTTGTGGACAGAATTGCAAAAGTGTTCGGTTTTAGTGCCTCCTATTCAAAATGAAGACGTTTCAAAATACATGTGGTTACAGGTTACGAGTTATACTAAGAAAAAATCCAAAAAATCTAATCTATTAGCAATCTAAGCTAAACAGCTAACTAGCTTATCAGTGGGTTTACGTGGCTTAGCATGTTAATTAGCTTGTTTTAGCAAACCTACATACAGTACATACACAGCTTGTGTAAAATCGACATCAAGCAGCTAGCTAGCTAAGGTTAAACAGCACAGATACTGTTCAGTACAACCTTTTTGAGGAGTTGTTTAGCTAGCTAAATCTTTCTTCAACTGTTTGTATTTGGATTTGGGTATATTTTCCTGCTTCATTGAGACCTCATTAAGGACAGCAATATTCTGATAGTTTTGAAAAACTCAAGTTCAGCTTGAGTTTAAAGATGCTTAATAATTTACAGAACGGTGTAAAAGTTTTGAGCCCCCCATGTCTTCATATCAAATTAAATTTAATAAGTCTACTTTTAGCTACTGTATTATGCCGCCCGCAATTGGACTCAAAAGACTCAAATTAAACTCACTTAATTCAAAACTCACTTGTTTAGCTGTGCATTTATTGAAAGAGCACTGTGCTACATCTGAACTGACTGCACTGCACTTGTAACAGTTGCACTTTTATTTTAAATAAGATTGTACGGAACAAATGCCAAAACCTCAGTCTTTTTATCATTAACATTAATTTTTTTTGAGCTAACCATGCCTTTAAGTCGTCTAGACATCTAGACAGAGTCTTGACAGAGTAGCCTTCCTTCTGTTTTAGCAGGAGATATCATCTGACTATCAGCTGCATAGCAGTGAAAGGAGATGCTATGTTTTCTTAGGATATAGCCGAGCGGCAACAAATACAACGAGAAAAAAAAGAGGCCCAAGGATAGAACCCTGTGGGACTCCATATGTCAGAGGAAATGATGAGGACTCAAGATCCTCAAGATTAACAGAAAATTTTCTATCAATAAGATCTAAACCAGTCTGGAGCTGTCCCCCTAATTGGCACCCAGTGTTCTAAGCATGCCAGAAAGATCTCATGGCCTACTATATCAAAGGCAGCTGTTAAATCAAGCAGCAGAAGAATCACAGAACCACCAGAATCGGTGATATGATAATCACTGGACTCATCACCTGTCATCATCTGCACCTGTTTCTCGCTGGCTTTTGCCTTAAGATGGATAATTTTTAAATGCTTGAATGATTCATATGTCACTGTGTGGCTTAGCAGACAAAAAGCATTCCTCCAAACTGCTCAGGTACAGGGTAGAGGGTACTGCAGGTGTAGCATAGCTTTAATTAGCCACATTGATCATTTTGGAACGGAACAATAATCCTGAGAACAATTTGTATTTTAAGCAAGTGTACAGTAAGTGTGTTACAGCACACAGACATCGTTCAGACTCTTCTCACAGTAGAAATTTTCCTGTGTGAGTACAAACACAACTCTTAGACCCAGGATGAAACGACAGAAGGAAAAACTAGGAACCGATACAGGGAGAAACCAGAAAACCACAGGTAATGTAGGAACCACAACACACAAGACAGACCTAGGGTAGGTTATAAGGCACTCATACAGTGTTTAGAAGAGGATACAGCAGTACTCGGTAAGTGGAGGGGGGGGGGGGAGTTCAGAAATCACTCACTGTTCACCATTTGTCTCTTTACCCCTCACACACACACACACACACACACACACACACATATACACATGCAACGCTCTGTCTTGCCTTATGTACGTCAAATCTTTCCTTTTTCTCACTTACGTTAATTATACATGGGGTGTTCAAGTCAAACCGGGACCTTTGATTGTAAGATTGTGATTACATAGTTGTGCTAGAAGTCTCGTGCTTGTCAATCGGTTTTTATGCCTTCACTCAAGAGCAATTTGACTCGAACGCGCCTCGTATATTGTACTTTACTGTATTGTATTATATTATTATTTGATCCGATTGATCATTAGTTTAAATCTTTATTGTGCGAGTATACTAGTCTCTCTCTGACACACATAGGCAGTCATGCACAAACCTTCCTGCGTTGCTGATAATTATAGTCACAGTGATCAGTTCACCTCAATAGGAAATCTTCCTGAGAATTTCCTTATTCACTATTCACACACATTCAGTCAGCGAATAATGACACATAAGAAAAAACGCGGCGTCACCTGCGGTTTCAGGCCTGCTCTTATGACTGTCAGTGTGTTTATGTGTGTTGCGCGTGTGTGGGTTTTGTCGAGAAACAGAAACCACCATTCTGCTTCTGTCCCACTTGGCCTTGTTGAAAGAAAGAAAGAAAGAAAGAGAAAAAAAAGCATGATAAACATCTGCCTGTAAGCAGCAGGCTCCATGTTCCTCTTCCTGCACACGCTGATTAACGATTAGATCCGGAGGCCGCGGCGTCTCCGGGTATCATCCAGCGTTGCTGCTTAGCTTACGGCCCGATTCACAGAAGAGGAGGCGCAGTCCTTCTTTTAAGTGCCTCCTGAATTTCCCTCTGTGTACGGTGGAAGTGGTGGCTTCTTATGCAGCGTGAAGGGCAAAAATTCCTACTCGCAGAGTCACTCACAACCTCAATCACACACACACACACACACACACACACACACACACACACACACACACACACACACACATACACATAGACGTCCAGTAAATGCAACGAATGCGCGCAGCTCAAAGCACTTAATGAGTATTACGCAGTTCTGACAGCCTACTGATATTACACTTACAAATCTGTACGTCGATTAAAAGGCGTTTTGCACACTGGTAACGCTTTCCTCACAGCAACCTACATGCGTTTATCAGATAACTCATATTAACAGCGCTCTGCTTTCCCCCCCGTCACTGTAACTACACTTTATCTTGCAAAAAGTGTGTCGCAAAAAGTCTCCATACGCAGGGAAATTACTTCCCTAATGACCCTAATTTACTCATGCTTGGTTTATAGACTGTACAAGGGCTGTTCAAGTCAAACCGGGACTTTTGTATGTACAGAATAACATGGCACAGTTATGAGAGTTACTGTAAAATCTCCCTTTATTTCTCTATATAATCCCCTGCTACACTAATGCACTCATCCCATAGTGCTTGGACACCATCGAGGTACAGTAGAAAGTTTTCTCAGTACGCCGGAGCCGTGATCGGAGCCTCCATGCTGTAATGCTGGCCTCCCAGGAACTCCTAAAATGTCCAAAACACGTGGAAATGGCTTGAAAAGGGATCAGGACTGTACTGTACAGTTGAGGTGACAATAAACCCCAGTTGAGTTTCTGTAATGTGCTGGCGTATGATCGTGTACAGTACAGTTCACACAGTCAAATGTGTTTCTTTCCAAAGTTATCTGTTGATTTTCAAGAATCAAGTCAAGTCAAGTCGGCTTTTATTGTCATTCCAACCATATACAGTTCAGTACACCGTGAAACGAAACAACGTTCCTCCAAGACCAAGGTGCTAACACACAGTACATGCAGCAACATAACTTAACAACACAAATCAGACGCACCCCCATACCCCCCCACCGCCCACCCGCCTCCCCGCGCCCTTAGCACTCAATGTTCACCGGTGTGACCGCAGTGGGCTCCAGGATGGATCGTCATTTAACAATCTGCACCATTCAAATGTTTTTCTGCGGTTATCATCGCTGTACTGTGAATCGAAGTCTTCTGTAAATGTCAGTTGGTTTTATGTCGTCATTCACTAACAATCAACAACAGCAACAGTCGGTTGTTTTTTTTTAAGACATGAAGGTCGACTGTTCTGGATCAGTTCTTGCAAGAACAGTATTAAGTCGAGTGCTTTTGCAAAACCCATCAAGCTCCATGATGAAACTCTCTCTCATGAAGACCTTCCCAGGAAAGCAAGACCAAAACGTTAGCTCTGCTGCAGAGGAGAAGTTCATTTAGAGTCACCAGCCTCAGAAATCAGAGCACCTCAGATTAGAGCCGTTATGAAGGATTTATAGATCATAAGTAGCAGATATACATCTCAATATCAACTGTTCAAATGAGATTATTGATGCCTTCAGATCAGTGTATATATATATATATACTCTGTGTGTGTATATATACAAAATATAAATTTTTCTTCTTTAAAAAAAAAAAAAATATATATATATATATATATATATATATATATATATAAACCCAAACTGAAATACTAGGAACATATACTACATAATACTAGGAAGACATCAGCACTGACAAAAATCATTCTTTATTTCCACTTATATTGTCTGTAATATTGTGATATTGACTGATGAGGTCACGTGAGGTCATAGAATGCAACCATCATTTAAAAATAAAGTTTCATTTTCAAGTGCTGAAAAGCACCCCGATGCTGGAATGACCCAGAAGTTGATTTTACGGTGCGTGCACATCCACTCACCCGCCCACACACACACACACACACACACACCCGCACACACACGATCAGAGGCAGTCACCCTTGAGTGCACATCATCTTGACTGGTGGTCTCGTGAAGGGTGGCACTAACTGAAGTCATGCGAGTGAGATAAAAATGAAAGTCAGATGTGTCTAGTCAACTCAGCCACAGACCACGCAAAACCTGCCCGGCACTCAAACGGTTAAACTGATTTTCCTCGTTTCACATCGGCACACCTCATTTTCAAAGAATCTACACAAGCTGCAGGAGCTCAAACGGCAGCGCACAGTGAAGCGCTTCCTGCACCAGCATGGGCGTCGCCAGCTTTGAGAGCAGTGATGGGAATTTGGACTCTTTTCAGTGAGTCAGCTCACATGTTCGTGATAGTCTGACCGGTGACTCTTCTTTTTTCTTTTTCTTTTTCTTTCTTTCTCTCTCTTTTCTCTCTCATCTAAAATAGGGCTGTATTGCTTCATGAAATCTTAAACAATAAAAATAAATAAATAAATAAATAAATAAACAAACAAATAAATAGCTAAATAAATAAATAAATAAATAATTACATAATTAAAAGTTTCCTCGAAGAAGTTTCTGAATGAATTATCCGGCAAGACGAGATACACTGAGGACACAAAATATAATATAAACCAAACAAGCAATCAAAAAAATTCGATTACAGAATACACGAGCGCTGAACACACCGCTCAATGCCTCCGCGATGAACTGGGACACCACAACAAAAAGACAAGTGTTTTCTCATATGTCTCATATGACTCAGATGTCCTCACACAATTGGGCCTACAGTGTAGAGTAAAATTTAACATTTTAATGACAGATTTAAAAAATAATGACAATCAAAATACTAGTTTTTTATATACAACAATCCATATTTACATCAAAGTATTTATTCTTCAAAACCTGCTGGATCTGACGCAATCCATCCATGGCTGCTCAAATGCTTCCTGAAGATCATGTCCTGAAATTCACAACAGTTCACTTCCGAACTCCCAGGTTTCTGAGATAGACACCCCGGCTTCAGGAGGTAAACGTCTTGCCATGTATTTGTTCTGTCCGTGAATTAAATCAGAAGACTCTAATCGGCACAACTCTTTAGCCAGACAGGCGAGAACTAATTACTGACATCAACTGTTTTGTGCAACAGAATAATATATGAATAACTATAGAACTGTAGAATAACTAGAATATATATATATATATATATATATATATATATATATATATAAAAACTATAGAATAACTATTATATATTACATGATGTCTTAATATTTTGACTAGTCAACTCTTTTTGCTGCTTATACAACACACTGGTTTATTATAGAAGCATTGACGCTTAGAAATGTCATTCAGCTTTTCATCTTAGTGTATAATGTAAACAATGTAAATGAGATCTTTAGCTCAGGAAAACATAAATAAATATGGAATTATGGTTTCTTCAAATTATGGAATCTGAAAATGAAGTTAGTTTTGTCTTTTATATATATACATATACAGCACAGACCAAAAGTTTGGACACACCTTCTCATTCAAAGAGGTTGAATTTGTATTATGGCAAGAAAAAAGCAGCTAAGTGAAGAAAAACGAGTGACCATCATTACTTGAAGAAATGAAGGTCAGTCAGTCCGAAAAATTGGGAAAACTTTGAAAGTGTCCCCAAGTGCAGTCAGAAAAACCATCAAGCGCTACAAAGAAACTGGCTGACATGCGGACCGCCCCAGAGTTCTAGCAGCAGACACATCTCTAGAACAACTGTTAAGAGGAGACTGTGTGAATCAGGCCTTCATGTAGAATATCTGCTAGGAAACCACTGCTAAGGACAGGCAACAAGCAGAAGAGACGCGTTTGGGCTAAAGAACACAATAAAGAACACAATAAAGAAAACTCGCTGAATGAGAAGGTGTGTCCAAACTTTTGCTCTGTACTGTATATATTATATATATATTTTTTTGTTTTTTACTATTTGGGACTATTTTAAAATACAGTAACATTGAAAAAACTATGCATATGAAATCTTGCCATGATTTTTTACTGGAGCTTTAACTGGAAAAAATATTTACAGTATATATTCACCAAAACAGGTCATATTGATGTGTCATATTGGTTTCTGGAATAATTTCACATTTCGTATTAAGATTTCACTTTTATAATTGTAATATAATCCAAATATAGACTTAAGGTCACACTGATTTATTAATGAATGAGCGTGTTTACACGGTGGGCGTATCAAATCTACAAAAGATCTTTATTGACATTTTATATTAGTCACTTGCCAGAAAAACGTGAACCTTTTACCAAATAATGCCAGTAAACTCCTTCAAACTGTATAAAGGTCATTCACATTTACATTACAGTTACTTTTCTGTGTTTTATCTGATTTCACTTAAAATTTTTTTTTTTTTTTTAATGAAATTAGATCGTCACAGCTTGTCTCATGAACACCTAATGAACTTAGGTCAAATTTTAACAGTCAAGTTTAAGGGTGGTTTTATAGGTTTAATAACTAAACACAGATGCACAGGTGTACAGTATGTACCATTCACCATACAGTCAGTACAGTATCTACAGTAATCTTTTTTTCTGTTCAGAATGTTTATATCTGTATTAAGATTTAAAATTGAAATACGGGTGGCCTCATCTTCAGTACTGTGCAAAAGTCTTGACCCCCCCCCCCTCATTTCTTTATAGTAAATTCAATTAAATAGATGTAGATTCAGTTAAAGAAATGGGAACAAATGTTTTATTGTGACAGGCTGCAAAGTTCCTAAGGTAAATAATATAATAATAATAATAATAATAATAAAAATTGTTTATGTAACTTTATGTAACTTTAGCAGCGAACCCATTTCCCCTCTCGTCTGTTCCAACTACTCAGTGTTCATCATCAGCAGTGTACTAATCACCGGCCCGATCATCTCTCATCATCTGCACCTGTTTCTTATGCCTTGAGTTAGATGGTTTTTAAATGGTGATCTGAGTGATTTATAGGTCACGGTGTTTGTCAGGTACAGGGACTGGACGGGTCAGGTCCTGGTCCTTCAGGAAGCCTGGAAAATACAAGTCTGGCTCGGGAGTGTTGGACATCTCTCAAATTAAGAGTTAATTTCGTATTTTAATCCTGTTTCTACATTCATGATTTTTTCTTTTCTATCGAATTTGTTTGCTTCTGATCGGCCAAATTTGATAACAACACAGACTTACCTTGTCTCATGAGCGTCAAATATTCTCATTTCATTCTGATGAAATTCTATCAGGGACTCTAACTTAATTACTGTAGTAACATACTCCAAACTGATCCCCCCCCGCTAAAAAAGTATGCATCCTGACAGTGTCTGTATTTATATAAGTTTATAACACATAATGAGTCAAATCCAAATGATCCATACAGTACATTTACTGAACATACTGCATGCCTGTCGATACATGGCGTGCATTGTATTAAAAATATCATATCTGTGATTAAGATCAGACACTTTGCAGCACATGGAGGTAGTTAATAGTTTATGCTGTTCATTAAATCCCTGCATGCAGCTGTCTCTGAAGCTGAGTAATTGACCAATTATAAGGATACTAGCAGGTGATGATGTGACTTAGATCGTCATGGCGACCGGACCTTGTGTGAATTCTTATCCTAGGACTGAAAATGATTTATATAGAAGTTCAGTATATTAAAAATGCTGATATACTGTATATATACTTTATACTTGTATATATTTTTTCTTTTTTTTCTTTTTTTCACTAAACACTTGGTCTGGTCTGAGTGTGTTCAGTGCTCTCTTATGCTGCCTTGTTTATGTTGATTCTTATTAACAGTTATATGTGACATATGAGAACAGATGCAAAGGTAGTCATCTTCGGGTCCCTTGTCTCCACAAGCCTGTGTTTTTTCTGTTTCGTAGTATACGATGAGACTGATGAGGTTAGCGTGAAGCACAATAAACTGTATACAGTATGGTGTAAAGTCTAAGGATATATTACTTAGTGATTTGTAATTTCTCGTAAAACAAGATGTGCTATAAAATAGCTTAACTTAAAAACACATGAAGTAAAGGAACGTCTTTATACGAGGAGTGTTCGGGTCAAAGCGGGACTTTTGCTAGATTGCAGAATAACAGTTATGAGAGTGAAAACTCCTCCCTTTATTTCTCTATATAATCCCCCGCTACACTAAATGCACTTATCCCATTTTTTCACTAGTGCTTGGACTCCATCTAGGTAGAAACTTTTCTCTGTACGTCTGAGCCATGATGGGACCGCCTGTCTGATTCAGATCTGAAACGCTGGCCTCCTAGGAACTACGGGGTCGCAGGGGGTCTGGATCCGATCCCTCTGAGAATTAGGACATGAGGCGGGGTATACCCTGGGACAGTGTGCCAATCCATCATACACACACACACACACACACACACACACACACACACACACACACACACACACACACACACACACACACACACACACACACATTCACACATTATGGGCAATTTGGAAGCGCTTGTTTTTGGACTGTGGGAGGAAACCGGAGTACCCAGAGGAAACCCACAAAGAACGAGGGGGAGAACCTGCAAACTCCATGCACACAGAGGAGGGAATCGAACCCGGACCCTGGAGGTGCAAGGCGACAGTGCTGACCACTAATTCTCCATAGCGTTAAATTTAGCTATAAATTATGGGTAAAAAGTACAAAGTTCTTTTTCGGTTAATGCTAAATTTACATATTAAGAATTTTCTCCTACCTGTGCAACCTACACTGTTTATTTATTCCTTTTTTTTAAATAATTTAATAATTTACTCTATTCTGCGTAATATTATTAAACTGTTTATCCACAACTTTATACCATTTTTTAAAATCTTTTAATATTTTTATTGAATGAGCTAAAAAGTATACTCAACATTTCTATTCCCTTTACAATATATATATATATATATATATAATTTATATCATATATTAAATCATATCATTTAAACTTCACTATATCTAACAATATTAAAAAAAAAAAAAAAAGACAGATGCTCCGTCCCACAACACTGCAGTACTTCCTGTCAAGACTCTCATCAATTCAAACCGGATGTTCTCATTATTTCCTGTTGCGTGTGTGTGTGTGTGTGTGTGTGTGTGTGTGTCTGTGTGTGGGTGGGTGTCTGTGTGTGGGTGGGTGTCTGTGTGTGGGTGGGTGTCTGTGTGTGGGTGGGTGTCTGTGTGTGTGTGTGTGTGTGTGTGTGTGTGTGTGTGTGTGTGTGTGTGTGTGTGTGTGTGTGTGTGTGAGGACGTTCAAGTGCGCGTCTCTCAGTAAAGCTGTTTGAACAGCAATTAAGAGGGATTTAAGGTGACCTAAATTAGACCTTTCCTACACTTTAAAGTGCATTATAAATATCACTCAGCTAATAACTCAGCGTAGAGCGTTTCGACTCATTTCGTGATGGATGTGATGGACAAATCGCTCCATCTTCACGTTCTTCCTTTCTTTATTCATTTATTCATATCTTTCTTTCTTTCTTTTTCTCCATGTACTTCTTGCGATCCAGTGGAAAACACAGTGAGAGTCTGGAAGAGGCTGTGATCTCTCACTTGCTCCGTACGTGCGTCAGTTTTCTTGCACCATCTCTCACGCGGCCGATAACAAACCCCAGTTGTGATGCCGCTGCCGCGGCCTGATTTTTATTATTTTTTTTCATTAAGTGTAAACTGTTATTCGATTGACGTCACTGGGGAAGTGATGTGTTAACCAATCTGTGAGTCACACTGACAGGTTTGTTCTCGCTGAGACCCTTCTGGAGTCTCATCCAACCTGTTCGATCGGCTTTCACACTCGTGTCAACCCATGCGTTGAAGGAGGTAGGCTAGTTTGTGGGAAGAATGCTAATTGCGGCTAATTTAGATCGCATGGTTTAAAGTGTAAAGTTACCTTGTGGTTAAATTGAGGGGAAAGTGGGTGCATTTAAAAGACACACAGGACTGCTACTTCCCACCTAATGAAAAGCGTCGCCTCTACAAATTAAACCTGGATCACTTGTTTTGGACTATATTCATCTCTAATTCAAATTTACATTTTTAAAATCAACAATGGTTATTACTGTCGCCTCGCTCCTACAGGGTCGTGGGTTCGATTCCCACCTCGGGTCTGCGTGCATGTAGTTTACATGTTCACCCTGTGCTTGGTGGGTTTTCTCCGGGTACTCCAGTTTTCTCCCACAGTCCAAAGACGTGCAGATTTGGTTCCCAATTTGGTACTGATGTTCCCAAACTGCCCTGTGGGCCCCGTTCAGGGTGTACACCGCCTCATGTCCAAAGTGTCCTGGAATAGGCTCTAGACCCCCCTGCAGCCCTGTACAGGATTAATGGAATATAAGATGAATGAATGAATAAAAAGCTAATACCAGTTTGTTTATCAGCTTTATAGTTGTACCGTTACCGCATGGTTTAATTCACTGACAATTAATCCAGACAATTAATGCAAATTGAATGCGGTAGGGGCGGCACGGTGGTGTAGCGGTTAGCACTGTTGCCTTGCACCTCCAGGGTCTGGGTTCGATTCCTGTCTCGGTGTGCATGGAGTTTGCATGTTCTCCCCGTGCTTGGTGGGTTCCCTCCCAAAGACCAGTGGATTAGGCTACTTGACGTTCCCAAATTGCCCATTGTGTGTGTGTGTGTGCCCTGCGATGGATTGACACCCCGTCTCCTCTGATAGGCTCCAGGCCCCCCGTGACCCTTAATACAGGATAAAGCAGTATAGATGATGACTGAGTGCATAAGATAATATTATTTAAATAATAATTGTAGTCTTGTGTTTTTTTCGATTGCACAAGCCAATGTACATGACAATGGACACTACCGTCATTAGCCTGTTTAAACCTACTTTTTTTTCTTTCTAAACCAAAAACCAATTTCTCTCACTTAGAAATGTACATCCAATAATAAGACGATCATCATTAAAGACGAAAAAATCAAACCTCACCAGTTTCCGGCTGTCACTGTTGAGCCGTTTGAGCAATTTTCACTACCAAAACAGCTGCACATCTCATCATGTTTGCATTTTTGGTTTCTGTATGGGAAGGGGGGGGGGATGCAGAATGTTTAAATTTAAGCCAGATTTTTAAATTTTCAAGGTGGACTTATAACGAGCAGCGGTGTATGGTGAAGGCAGACGCAAAGGTTGCGCGGTGGGAGGGCCCCTTGTGGTGGCGGGGGGACTCCAACGTACTGGAGAGGAAACAACTGAAATTTCATTAACGTGCAGCTGGACTGAGAACACTCGTGAAAATGATCATAAATGTACAAAAACCGTGAAAAAAAAAAAAGAAATTGTAGGAGATGTACAGCAGGTTCAATTCCTTTTCGATTTCCCTTAGCAAAGTACTCGACTCTGTGTAAGTCTCAGTCTTTCAGTCCCAACACATCACGTCAATGGTGGCCTCGGATCCTTTCGCTACGCCACTCAGGGA
The DNA here is from genome assembly GCA_013621035.1 of Clarias magur. Lineage (NCBI taxonomy): Eukaryota > Metazoa > Chordata > Actinopteri > Siluriformes > Clariidae > Clarias > Clarias magur. The sequence continues at coordinate 597,293 of QNUK01000355.1, forward strand.
AATTTTAAATATGTACATTCGCGAGTTGTCACGTCACCTTGTCCGAAAGAATTTGCATAGAATTCACTATAATCATGTTTTTACACTATAATCATAATAAAAGTTTAAGGTTCTTAGCTGTATCTACTCGGAACCTTATGAAATGCAAAATGCACAGAGCATCTTCTAAAGATCTGGATCTATTGGTCCACTTGCAGCAGTGTTTAAAAAAAAATCCATCCATCCATCCATCCATCCATCCATCCATCCATCCATCCATCCATCCATCCATCCATCCAGGAACCTCTGTCCAACTAGGGACCATGGAGACCAGTGGTGACCATTGTATTTATTCATTTTTTACAACTGTGGTTTACGCAAGCTTTCACACACTACTGGCAATTTGGGAACGCCAATTAGTCTAATCTTCATGTCTTAGAACTGTAGGAGGAAACCGGAGAACCCTGAGAAAACCCACCAAGCACGGGCAGAACATGCACATTCATTAATAATAGAATGTTTTTCGAATTTCAGTTCGAATTCTTTTTAGACATAAAATGTGACGTGAGCTATTTTATAAAAAGAGGCGTGGCGTTGGAATTAGGCAACCGGGAGTGGACGGCTCATGGGCCATCATCCCAGATCAACATGGTAGAGGACGGCCATGAAGATCGTGCTGTCTGGGTTCTGCGTAAAACTTTAACTGGTTCCACAAACATCCAAACCGAAGAACATTTCCATCATGCACACTGATTTTTTTGTTGTTGTTGTCCTTTTATAATGACATCCAACATAAAAGATTTGCCCCAAGTGAAACACAAAATAATAATAATAATAATAATAATAATAATAATAATAATAAAAGAAATACTGTTTTCTATATATATATATATAAAAAAACGGCAAACATTTAACCCATTTTGAGTTACAGTTGATGTTACAGACTGTCAAACTAACTGCATATTACAAAGCCCTGGTACTGGAGACTCCTTCCATGGATCAGCAATCCAGAGCAAATGTTATGCATGCATGTTATAAATGTATTTCTTTTAATATGACTATTTGTGATAGATTATATGTAATGTGATGATGATGATGATGATGATAATAATAATATGTCTATATATAAACACTATGTCGCTCAGCATCAGTACTTCATGTTCAATAACAAGCCTTACTTTTTGCATGTGCATAAAGGTGTGTACTGTATGTGTGTGCATATATATATATATATGTGTGTGTGTGTGTGTGTGTGTGTGTGTGTGTGTGTGTGTGTGTTTGCGTGTGTATAACACTGCAGACCCTCAACCGCCAGCCGGTTCGCACACGACAGCAGTGAGGTTTCGTCTCGTTTCCTGCAGAGAGGGTTCGAGCTGTTTCCTCTGCGTCCTGGCGAGCAGCTTTCGCTTCCTTTATTCTTTGTAATGAAGCACAGAGCTTAGGTTCGGAAGAGAGAACGAGAGAGAACGAGAGAGAGAGAGAGAGAGAGAGAGAGAGAGAGAGAGACAAGCATGATTAGTACATCATCCACATATTCAGTGTTGGGAGAAATAATGAACTAATGATGATGAGTAAAAAAACACAAACTGAATTTGGGCTCTCGAGAGGCACGAGATGATGCTCTGTGAAAAAAAAAAAACTTACTAAATGAATATTAATCAGTTTTTGGAATTCAGGCTAAAACTGAACCTACACAAGGCCAGTGAGAGTGAAAAATGTGTGTTGAGGAAAAAAGGTGAAAACCCGAGTGAGAGAGCAAATATCTGATAACATCACCTTATGTCTCAACACCCAGTTCAACCCACATCTCTCTCTCTCACACACACGCACACGATCTCTCTCGGTGTGTGTGTGCAGTCTGTGCACACCCATACATTTGTGAAGTCTTTGTACATTTGTATATATTTGAAAAAAAAAAAAAAAAACATGTCTCAGTCTAATGAAATTATCCTGGTTCCCACTTATTCATTCATTTAAATAAATGTTTTATAACATTTTTACATTATGATAATAAATCTCCTATATACTATCCATTCATATATCCTTTTAGTCTGCATGGTCCATATTTCTTTCACCTGTCATCTGTCCATCTTATCTCTGCTACCTTATGTAGCATACATCCATTCCAACCAGTCCAACGGCTCATCCATCATCATGCCAACCATCCAGCGATCTTTGTTTCATTTGAAAAACCCATTGGATCCACCCATCATTATCCTACTTTTTTTTTTTTTTTTTACATACAGCTTAAAAACATGCAGCCACATAATTAAGCTATAAATGCATGCATGAAGAAATATCCATCTATTTTTCTATCTCTAGATCAAAGGAAATATATGATCAATTTTATCAATCCGTTAAAGACAATTCAACTTATCCGTCCAGCCATGTGTCCATCCAACAAGCCTAAACGTCCTATCCCTCCCTCCATCCATATATATGTGTATACACCACTTTTTCCCCCTATGAATCCATTTACACTTATACTTTGTATTGGTGCATTAACATCCTGATACACGACACCGCCTTCAGGATACAGTGTTTGAACCACTGAGTGCACATGGTCCTCCAGAATGGTTTGGCAGTCCTTGGCAGTGACGCGCCCATCTAGTATCTAGCAAGTATTGTACCTAGAGTAGGGAATGCCATGATATTGCAGCCCAAATCGTGACTGATCCACCCCCATGCTTCACTCTGGGCATGCAACAGTCTGGGTGGTACATTTCTCCACACCGTAACTCTCCCAGATGTGGGAAAGACAGTGAAGGTGGACTCATCAGAGAACAATGTTCACATTTCCCACAGCCCAAGATTTGTGGGATTCAAATGGATGACACCATTGGCATGATTGACCAAAGGTTTGGCTATAGCAGTCCGGCCGTGTACATTGACCCTGTCGATCTCCCAACGAACAGTTTTGGTGGAAACAGGAGAGTTGAGGTGCACATTTAATTCTGCAGTGAGTGGGGCAGGTGTGGTTTTATGGTTTTTGGATACAACGCGGGTTAACACCCGGACATCCCTTTCAGACAGCTTCCTCTTGCGTCCACGGTCGCTCCTGTTGGATGGGGTCCGTCCTTCTTGGTGGTACGCTGACATTACCCTGGATACCGTGGCTCTTGATGCATCACAAAGACAAAGACGATCTTGGTCAAAGATGCGTCATCGAGACGCGCACCAACAATTTGTCCTCTTTTGAACTCTGACATGTCACCCATAATGTTGTGTGCATTGCAATATTTTAAGCAAAAGTGTGCTAATGAAACCTTCACACTCTGCTCTTACTGGTGGAATGTGCAACCAATGAAGATCGGCCACCAGGCTGGTCAAATTTAGCCATGAAACCTCCAACACTAAATTGGCCAGTGTTTCACTTTCAGTATACAGTATATACGTATATATTTGCTCAATTTATCAGCAAATACTTTCTGCTTTTTAATCCCTCCATTTGTCCATCAAGCAATCCATTTATCCACGCATCCACAAAATCCATCTCTTTATCTTTCCATCCAGCAGAAATGCCCATCTATCCTTCACGCCATCTCTCTATCAAGCTTGGCTATTTTATTCATCCATTCTATTTAATTTATTCCATTCATCCTTGCATTCACACACACATACATCCACTCATCCATCCACCCACCCACCTATTTACCAAGCACAAGCATTTTTATCTATTCATCCATCCATGACTCACTAATCAAGTCATACATTTAAAACCTTCCTAATCTATCCATGCGGCCACAAACGCCACCCATCTATCTGTCCATTTGAAGTTATTATAGTGGTATGAAATTCAAAACAGCAAGCAAAACAATTAATTTAAGAGATTTAAAAAAACATATATTTTTTTTAAATAAATGAAATATAAATTGTTTAATTTGTAAAAGTAGATAAATTAGATTATTCACAAGAATAAACTGACTACACGGACTAAATGCGCCACATACTGGATACTAAATAAGGTGGTTTAATTGTGTATAATAATAAAAAATTATATATGATTTGCAGCAATTTCAAAAAAATTGTTTTTTGCAAAAGTGAAATTTAAATCCAAAGTGCTTCTCACAATTAATTCAGCAGTCAACAATTACATTTTTTTTCAACTTTTTATTATTATAATCATTATAATATCAGTAAAATACTTTATAAATTTAAATTTGTTATGACAAAATAAGTTAAATAAGATGAAGTAAGAAAATAAGAAAAAAAAAAGAGAAAAAAAAAGACAGTAATTGAAAAAGAAAAATGAAAGTTGTTTCTGCGTGTTCATGAATATTCGTGTGCTGGTTTATTAAGCCTTTCCCAAATTACACCCCCCCCCCCCCCCCCCTTTGGACCGCCTGTTCACACTTTAGATACTGTACATTTCTGAATTCAGATCCCGAGCTGGAACCCTTGATCAACCCCGTCACATGACGTGCCATGTCGTAACATGTTGTAACGAGCTCTACACTCGTGTCACCTGCCGCTGTGTTTTGCTGAAACATTACCCCGGGCAACGAGGCGCTTTATGAGCAGTGACATCATGCTGATCAGAAAGTACGCTCACCCGATCAGCTTTGCTTTTTCTTCTGTAAAAGGCTGAGATTAGGATGTACTCAGAAGGATCTGAAACCAGAAACGCTCTTGGGGATGCATGAGCGACCGAGCTTGACCTCAGAGTAAGCCCTTACAGCGAGAGAATACGGGTAAAGGGGGCTTCATGACATGGTGGAAGTTCCAGACCATGGGAAGCTTTCTCTTCATGTCCCCCCCTTCAGAAAGGTCGTAGGTGGGGAACCATACCTAAAGTCCCCTCGAGTGTTTCCCCATATGGATGACATCATCTCTTAAGGCCCAGGTGGAGATCTACTGTATGGTTGAGTGGACTGGCTTCCCAGGTAGAGGGTTAAAATCAGAATATAAACCCAAGGTGATTCCCTGCAGAAAGTCCAAAAGTTTTTCCAGACTCTGCTGGAGTAATGCAACTATTTACGAGTTGTGTTGGTTTTTAAGCTCGTCTGTCTGTTTTGTGCTGATGTTTATGTCTGTGTTTCTCAGTAGAGCATGAGCGACTGTCTGTGCACTCGAGCGACTTGTTCTGTCTCTTGGTTAGGCTGCGTGAGTCGTCGTGACTCACAGGCCTTTCCCCGGGGTTGATTGCTTGGCTGTGTCAGTGGCTGAGCGTGTGTGGGTCCTGGAAACACTTCAGAGACCTCTCCTTCGGTGTGTGTGTGTGTCTGTGTGGGTGCGTGTGTATACACGTGAAGAGTTCTTCTGCGCGTGGGCGTTTGTGAGAAAGTGAGTGTTTTCTCAGTGAGGGGTAGTGTTTGTCTGTCTCACCCACACACAGCTGTATCGACATCACTTTATTACATTTACTCATTTACTGATACACAGTGGTTTATCTTCTGAACCAAAACTGTCCAGTGTGGACCATTCTTCAATCTCTTCTCCCATCCATCGGCCGTCCATCTATCCATCCCTCCACCTGATGTCCGTACGACCTTTCCTCCATTATGCATCTGATATACGTCCATACATTAATCGACTTGCAAAGCCTATACTGTACGTCTTCATCCGTCCATCCATCCATCCACCCATCCATCTATCTATCTATCCATCCGTTCACCTGATGTCCACCCATCCTTTCTTCCATTATCCATCTGATATCCATTCATACATTAATCAACGTGCAAAGCCCATACGTCTCCATCCATCCATCCATCCATCCATCCATCCATCCGTACTTCTGTACATCCATCCATTCATTTACACATTCACCCATCCATTATCTGTGCATTTATCCAACATCTTTATTCTTTTATCTCAACCACCATAGATTTATTAATTCATCTACAAACCCACCCATCTCTTCTATCATCCAAACTTTACTTTCCCCTCCCATTTAATCATCCATTTACCATTTTCTTTCACCTACCTTTTGCTGATTAATGCACTCTTCTGTCCATCCATCCATCCATCCTTTCTGTTATCTATTCTCCATTTTCATCCAACAAACCATCTATTCTGTCCATGTATCCATCCATCCATCCATCCATCCATCCATCCTTTCTGTTATCTATTCTCCATTTTCATCCAACAAACCATCTCTTCTGTCCATGTATCCACCATCCCTACATCCATCCATCCATCCATCCATCCATCCTTTCTGTTATCTATTCTCCATTTTCATTCAACAAACCATCTCTTCTGTCCATGTATCCACCATCCCTACATCCATCCATCCATCCATCCATCCTTTCTGTTATCTATTCTCCATTTTCATCCAACAAACCATCTCTTCTGTCCATGTATCCACCATCCCTACATCCATCCATCCATCCTTTCTGTTATCTATTCTCCATTTTCATCCAACAAACCATCTCTTCTGTCCATGTATCCACCATCCCTACATCCATCCATCCATCCATCCATCCATCCATCCATCCATCCATCCAGCCAGACAGCCAGACAGCCAACCATCACTCCATCCATCCAGGTTTAAGAGGAGATGTTAAAAGCTGTTCTTCTTCTTGTGCACATGGAAATAGACCCAAGCTGTTCTTAATTAAGTCTGTCTCAGATATGCACAGAACGATAACAGCACTCACATGTGGTGTGTTCTGTGAATCAGCGGCAGCTGTGTGACTTGCTAATCAGCACCAGCGCTTATACGAATTAAAAGACCGCAAATCCCGGATCAGTCTTTGACGTATTATGTCTATACTAAATTATTTGAGTGTGAGGTCATGTATTTTTTTTTTTGAGATGCTCTATAATTAGGGGTGTTAGGGATTCATAATGCATGAATCACTGAAATCGTTAATTTGGAATTTAAAAAAATGAGATGAGTCGTGGTTATCTGCGATCTCAGACGGCGATCTGGAACATGGGAATGAGGGATGAACAGCAACTGATGGTGAGTCAGGAAGAGAAAGAAAGAAAGAGAGAGTGAGAGTAGGGCAAAGTCTAATAGAGTGGCTGGAAAAGTTTGAGGTTTGGGTTGTTTTTTTGTTTGTTTTTTTAGTTTGCAGGGGGGTTAAAGAGTGTCCGGGGTTCAAATGCAGAATATTCTCACACGCTATGGGTTTGTTCAGCTATTACTGGAAAGAATGTGGAAATTCTTACAAACCATCTCATGCATATGTAGACAAACACATTAACCCCCCCCCCACACCCCCCTCCCCCCCCCTTTAACTTGTTTGTGACTAATGACGTGCTAACAACACCTGGTAACACTGACAGTCAGCAGAGTGTTTGCGCGTGTGTACATGTGTACGGTTCTGCATTACAAATCTTCAAATGGTCTTTTTAAAAATTTTTTTTACACCAGTCATGTCGTGTTGCCATTGGTCAAGTCGAGACTGTTACAGATCTCCAATGGGAATAACGTGTCCAATAACGTATATCCCGGCATCTTATCCCTCGGTAGTGCAGCGGTTGGTTGGATCATACAGGTCATGACCTCATTTTTAAAAGCTTTGTGCGACAGGAAGCTGACACACTGCAGCAGGTTGATGAGGATCACGTCACGCTCAAACATTATCTCGGAGATGATTCAACTTCTTCAGTAAGTACAGCTAATAGGTGGAGGATGAGTGAAGCTTTCATCTTATGCATATCTGATTTCTTTATGCTAGTGCTAAGGCTTTAGGATACTACAGACGACAATGTGTCAAAAAAATGGCAATGTAAATGCCAAAAGAGTTTCATGCCTTCATTCACAAAAAACGGCATTAAAAATCCCGGTTTGAGTCGAACGCCCTTGGATTTTTATATTGACATCAGAAAAGAAAGCATCCCTAATTTTATCTTAAACATTTTTATTTTACGTTATACAGTACATTATAAACCTATTTCTTTAAACACAGTCTGACAGCAGGATTGTTGTACATTTAAGGAAACCACTTTTTTTATTATTTATTTAAATGATTCGAGAAGTATTCCAGACTGATTTATTTCTCTTCAACCCACATGTTCTCCCTTAATTTAGTCGTTGTCAGGTCCCGCACACTTCTCTCTTTGTTAGGGCACTCCCATCCAGTGAAATCAATTTACCCATGAGGGAGGGCAAAAAAGTATCACATGCTTTCTTCCACACGTTCTGCCAGTGCATCTGTCCAAAATGGTTTCACATGCAACATTGGGAAACGACGCAACACACTAGGAGGAAAGCGTATCCGATCCCTTCCACTTGTGTGAGCTCACAAAACACCTATGACTGTTTACTGGCGCTATGACTGATCATCTATCATGAAGGTGTTTTTTTTTAATTATTATTTTTTATAATTAAAAAAATATATTACTAATTTATATGAACAAGTAAATTATTTTCTTATTTTATTATTATATTCTATTTTTAATGGAGTTAATAGAAACTATCTTCAAATCAAGGAGGGCTGAAAGACTTCAGTATTTAATAAGAAATGATATTAAGAAAAACTGTCAGCTTTTTAAAAATTTATGTAATACATTTTTTTATTATTAATATTCTATTTTTAATGGAGTTAATAGAAACTATCTTCAAATCAAGGAGGGCTGAAAGACTTCAGTATTTAATAAGAAATGATATTAAGAAAAACTGTCAGCTTTTTAAAAATTTATGTAATACATTTTAACGATTCTGTAACAAATCCTAATTAGGAAATATTAGAATTTGTAAAAAAAATAAAATAATAATTGTATAACTGTACATGATTTTATACTTTCTCTAATAATTTTTTTACTGTATTATTATTATTATTATTACATATTTTATGTATATTATACATTTTTCTTTCACAGCACATTACAAAGTATACAACAGTTAGTTTTCGATCGAGTAATCTGATTGGATGAGTGGCATTTCACGAGTGGCGATAATAGACAGTAACAGCACTGGGACGTTTTACTATATGTATCACAGGTGTTCTAATAATCATGGCGTTCACTAATTGTTGGTCTCATCATGGGTGAAAGTAGGTCTGTACATCTGATAACATTATGTCATCTTTAACAACTCTGCGCTCCTCCAGGACCAAGGTGTTACATACATACATGCAAGATAGCTTAACAGAAATTAACTAGATAAGGCGGACACCTAATCAGCTGACCATAAATGATCAAAATAAAAAAAAAGACTGAATCCCAAATTCCTTTCTAATTCCTGATTAAAAGCACAACTTGGTGTGTGGGACAATAAACTGTACATCTTACAAAGTACAATAGCTTTCCTTTTAACAACGTGGAAAGAAGTTAATCTCAAACTTTTTTCAGAACTTGGCCACATATCACCAGTAAGAATTTAAAACTACTTTCCTGCCTGTTAGCTGTGGGTTGCCAGCTTCACCAGCAAGTTCCACCAGTCATATGGGGATATGGGATGGTGGAGCAAAATAACTGGTTCAATAAAAACTAATTATAATTATAATGTTGAAAATGATTGGTGCTTGTGGGACTGCTGTATGAACGCAATATCGCATGTGAGATTGTGCCGTTGTGCTGAATATCAGCACTCGGGCTGCGTCATCACAGTCGTACTGATATTCAGTAAAACAGCACAAATTAGACTGTGATACTGCTTATAATAAAGTTTACAATAAACATCTGTTCCTTCAAACATTCAGTAAAATCACAATCACACAATTTCATATGGACTAACTGTATAACTAATAATCTAAAAATAAATATCCCTTTATTTGTTTTTATGGTCAAATATTTAAAAAAAAATTACAAGCTGGAAACAAGTGAATAAATATGAAATCTCAGCTCATGTTTTAACGCTTTAGAGTCAGGCTGTGATTAATTAACTAAATGAGTTAAATATCATAATCGTAATAAAAATAAAAGTATAGTTTCACTCAATATATTCATAGCTTAAGCGAACAAATAAAATCTTATTGTATATACAGTACAAACAATACACACACTACACACAGTACACATAGTACACACAGTACACACAGTACACATAGTACATGCAGTACACACAGTACACACAGTACATACAGTACACATAGTACATACAGTACACATAGTACATACAGTACATACAGTACACATAGTACATACAGTACACATAGTACATACAGAACATACAGTACATACAGTACACATAGTATATACAGTACATACAGTACACACAGTACATACAGAACACACAGTACATACAGGACACATAGTACACATAGTACATACAGTACACATAGTACATACAGTACATACAGTACACACAGTACACATAGTACACATAGTATATACAGTACACACAGTACATACAGGGCACATAGTACACACAGTACATACAGTACACATAGTACACACAGTACATACAGTACACATAGTACATACAGTACATACAGTACACATAGTACATACAGTACATACAGTACACACAGTACATACAGAACACACAGTACATACAGGACACATAGTACACACAGTACATACAGTACACATAGTACATACAGTACATACAGTACACACAGTACACGCAGTACACATAGTATATACAGTACATACAGTACACATAGTACACACAGTACATACAGTACACATAGTACATACAGAACATACAGTACATACAGTACACATAGTATATACAGTACATACAGTACACATAGTACACACAGTACATACAGTACACATAGTACATACAGAACATACAGTACATACAGTACACATAGTATATACAGTACATACAGTACACATAGTACACACAGTACATACAGTACACATAGTACATACAGAACATACAGTACATACAGTACACATAGTATATACAGTACATACAGTACACATAGTACACACAGTACATACAGTACACATAGTACATACAGAACATACAGTACATACAGTACACACAGTACACACAGTCCACATAGTATATACAGTACATACAGTACACACAGTACATACAGTACACATAGTATATACAGTACATACAGAACACACAGTACATACAGTACACATAGTACATACAGAACATACAGTACATACAGTACATACAGTACACATAGTATATACAGTACATACAGTACACATAGTACATACAGTACACATAGTATATACAGTACATACAGTACACATAGTACACACAGTACATACAGTACACATAGTACATACAGAACATACAGTACATACAGTACACACAGTACACACAGTCCACATAGTATATACAGTACATACAGTACACACAGTACATACAGTACACATAGTACATACAGTACATACAGTACACATAGTACATACAGTACATACAGTACACATAGTACATACAGTACACATAGTACATACAGTACATACAGTACACATAGTACATACAGTACACATAGTATATACAGTACATACAGTACACATAGTACACACAGTACATACAGTACACATAGTACATACAGAACATACAGTACATACAGTACACATAGTATATACAGTACAAACAGTACACACACTACACACAGTACACACAGTACATACAGTACACATAGTATATACAGTACATACAGTACACATAGTACACACAGTACATACAGTACACATAGTACATACAGAACATACAGTACATACAGTACACATAGTACATACAGTACATACAGTACATACAGTAGTATAGTATATACAGTACTCTATAAAGAACCACTGAGGAACCATTAAGCCATTTTTTTATTTTTGCATAAATTGTATCTATGTGAAATTAAACAGTCTATTTAAAGTATGTGATTGTTCCTGATGCAGACTTTCAGTTCTGCCTTAATTTGTGAATTGTCTCTCCGAGGACTCTGGGATGAGTTCAGGATCAGGTTTAGGCCTCAGATCAGATCAGTTCTCAGATCATTCAGTGCTGAAACCACCACTGTTCTATCAACAGCCCCTGATTTTAACTATCAGGAGTGAGGAGGCATCAGGAGGCATCAGGGTGCTTTGAGTCACTGAGAGGCTTCACTCGAGACCCCCCCCTTCCCCCCTTCCACCACACTGCAGATTAACGGGAAGTAGGATGTGTTTTTATTTCCCCATTTCATGAAGAGCAAAGAGCGGGGGCGGCCCAGAGAGTCCGGTTCATGTTTGCCTGTCTGTGTCAGTGTGTGTGTGTGTGTGTTCTGGTGTTTAGGTGTATGCCTGTGCCAGAAGCTGGACGAGTCCTTGGCTAATTATCACTTTTTTGGCCTGTGAACTTTTTTTGGTTGCCTGAACCCTTTTGGAAAAGAGAGAGTGCAGGGTGGAGACAGTGCGTCTTTGTTTTTCAGGGCACAACACCAGGGTCTGTGTGCCCGTGTGCCTGTGTGTGTGTGTGTGTGTGTGCGCGTGTACATGTGCTGAAAAACAAATCCAGTAAATTTGGGTCATGGAAACATTTCAGAGCCTTGAGTTTTCCACATCTTCTTGCTGATGATAAGCGCTGGTGATTTAATGCTCATTTTTTTTTAAAACATCTTACACCATAGTTAAGTTCTTAATCCTGATTAGTCAGAAGATATTGATTAGTCAGAAGTATAGAAAGGCGCTCGTTCTAATACAGCACATTTCGAAAGTAGGACATGGACTCATTTTGTATATTCTTAGACATGTGCTTTTTTTTTAAGGGGAAGTTTATTTAATATTTATGGAAGGAGTCTCCATTTTCAGTGCTTAGTAGCAGGTAAAGCTGTAATTAAGTTTCCCAGATTTAAGTTTGAGTTTGCATTTTAGTGTTTCTTGGAGGCGACACAAGACACGAGACACCTTGCACCTACAGGGTCGAGGGTTCGATTCTCATTTGCATGTGGAGTTTGCGTGTTCTCCCTGTGCTTGGTGGGTTTCAAAAAAATGTACATAGTACATAGGAACAACATTCATGAAATATATCAGTCAGGTCGTATTAGGCCTCATCGTAGCACAGAGACAGCGCTGGTTAAAGTGGTAAATGACCTCCGGCTGGCCTCTGATCAGGGTTGTGTGAAGGACATTAGACATTAGACTTATTAACTTCCTTCTGCTTAATTCTTATAAGACTAGTAATACTAGTAATCATTTCCCCCCCAAATATTTCTAGCACCGTAGTGTTTCCCCCGGAGACCCAACGTTCTGGTCAGACCAGACACCATTATGACAGCCGCCTCTTCCAAACATGCCTCTCTGAAGCGTCTTGGGTTTCTTCTTTCCACCGTATCCTGGCTATTTCGGTCAGATAAACACAGCGGCGTGGGTGGAGTCGTCCGGTCCTCTCTCTCTCTCTCTCTCTCTCTCGCTCTCTCTCTCCCCAAAGACTTGGAAAACAAGCGCGAGAGCACGAGGGAGACGCCGCAGCGCGCCGCGCGAAAGCAGACACAATGTGGTTTTCCATGCACATTGTGAAGAGGGTGGAAATTACCCAGCATGCTCTCTGAGGACAGGAGATGAAACAACAATGCGCGAAAAGGTCAGCTGCTGGGAGAGACTGTAATCTGGGTTATTTAAAGAAGTTTACTTAGCAGCTAAGAGACTGAGAGACACGTGCGCAGCTACTGTCGCCCGATTAGCGTCTGAATAGTGTCTATAGGGACAACCTGTCCACCTAAATGTGACTGATATCATCCAATCAGCCAATCATCATCGTGATGCCTGAAACGCTGAAGATCCAGGTCAAGCGCTCGGGCTGGTTTATATAGAACGGCGCAAAAAAACAAGAATGTGGGTCGGACTGGGTCGAGGGTAATCAGTCTGTACAGCCGCTGAAGAGCGTCTCACCTCCGCCACGAGAGGACAAGACCACTTCAGTCAGACCAGCAGGATACGGCCATGAGCTTTGTGTATGCGTCATCGCATACACACTTCCTGTCTCTCTCTCTTTCAGCTTCTCTCTCTCTCTTTATGTTCAATTCTTGTCTCATTGTCTCTGTCCTTCGCTCTGTCTCTATTTGTCTGTCTGTCTTACTCACTCCCTCTTTCTGTCTGTCTTCATTTGTCTCTCAGTCTGTTTATGTTTTTAACTCTATTTCTTTATGTTTGTCTCTCTTTCTGCTTGTCTCATTTTGCAGCACACGTCTGTTTTTGTATGCTTGTGTCTCTCTTGTCTGTATGTATGCGTGTGTGTGTGGCCTGAGTGGATTTGTACCCTGTCCAGGGTGTCCCCCGCCTCGTGCCCTAAGTCTCCTGGGATAGGCTCCAGGCCCCCCACGACCCTGTATCCAGGATAAAGCGGTACAGACGATGAGTGAGTGAGCGAGTGAGTGTCTCTTTCTTTAGGTCGTCTTTTTGTCTCTGACTTTCTGCCTGTTTTTGTCGCTCTCTCTTTCTGTCTCTCTGTCACTTACTGTCCGTGTCTCTGTTTCTCTCCCTTTTTGTCTTTCTTTCTTTTTGTCTATCTATTTTTGTTTCACTGTCTTTTTCTTCATCTCTCTCTCTCTCTCTCTCTCTCTCTCTCTCTCTCACTCACTTTCTCTGCCCTACCCTTAACCCTGCAGCTTTTCTTTTTTTTAAAATAAAGAATACTCAGGAAATGTTGCTGTCTGCCTTTTCCTAACTGTGTGTGTGTGTGTGTGTGTGTATACCTGTCTGACTGGCAAAGTTGAACAGCCAGGTGTGCTTGTCTTGGCTGATAACACACCTAAATAACTTGTACCACACACACACACACACACACACACACACACACACACACACACACACACACACACACACACACACACACACACACACACACACACACACACACACACACACACTGCTAAATCCTTAGACTGGTCTCGTAGATAATTAGTTAAGTGCTCTACACATGTGTGTATGTGTGTGTGTGTGTGTGTCTGTGTGCGCGTGTGTGTGTGTGTGTAAAAAAAGTTAAAATGAGGTCATGAAAATGCTGACTCCAGATTAGGTGACACACGTTTACTGACAACAGTCCGACCCTCACAAACCTCAATGTGCATAGGGTTTACACAGCACCGTCGGCATCCTCTCTCCCCTAAACACACACACACACACACACACACACACACACACACACACACACACACACACACACACCATGCTATTGTAATCATTCCCCTACAGTACCATATATATATATATATATATACAGTACACACACACATTCTTCTTTTCTTCCCTGTTCTGTCCTCAGACGTTGTTATTGTTAACGTCACCGAACAGACAAAATAAAAGAGGCGAGAATGACAGTTAAAGCAAAACAATTAAACATCGTCTCATCAGTGATCTGCATCTGATCTGAGACTCACGATACAAAAGTTTTGGCACCGTTTCAAATTTGCACTCAGCTCTATCGATCTTGTTAGTTCACATTCATGATCTCAAATGACTCGTGTCACATCAAAAAAAAAAAACATTTTTAAAGTGTCACTGGATTTGTCAAAATTCCATTCGCTTTTTTTTTCTTTCATGAAATCACTGTTTTTTCTCAGCCTTTTGTTGAACACCTTCACTGTCGTCTTTTTGCGCTGTCGCTGTCCTGCGGCGTCGTTTAGTTGCGCCACATCCTGTTCACGCCTGCTGTTCCTACATCCGGTCTGTCCTTGTGTCTGTCACTATCACCGGGTTCGGGACGTTTTGGAAAGTTACTGTCCTGACCAGGAGTCCTTTTAGGGCCGTGTCGTGGCCCTGGTGGCAGAATCCACAGACCTGTGTGTGACTTTGGGAATGATTTAGTAAGCCGAGACGGCATCGTTTATCTATTCTCCTGCACGATCGGACGTTTTGTGAGCAGATCATGTGATCGAAACATTTGAAACATCGCGTACAAACAGCATGCATGAGATTTGCGGGACGCTGCGGAAGTGCCAGACAGATGTAGGAAATTATACAGGACACCTTTCCACTTGTGGAAACATTCTATTCATCTCCTTCTGTTTGTCTTTCTATGTCCTCTTTATGTCTGTCTTTGACTGTCTCTGTGTCTGGTTCTGTCTGTCCTTTAATGTTTCAGTCTCTCATTATGTATGCCTGTGTCTTTTTCTCATGTCTTTGTCGCTCTCTGTCTTTTTCTGTCTGTCTCTGTCCCTGTCTGCTTATCAGTTTCTGTCTCTCTTTCCCTGTCTGTCTGTCTGTCTCTCTCCTACTGTCTGTCTCTTTTTGCCTGCGTCTCTCTTTCTGTCTCTTTGTCTGTGTCAATCTGTCTGTCTTTGCCTGCGTCTGTTTATTTCTCTCTGTCTGTCTATCTGCCTCATGTCTCTTTCTGACTTTGTGTCTCACTGTCTGTCTCTGTCGTCCTGCAGGTTTGTTTCTCTCGGTCTATTTCTATCTGTCTGTCACATTCTGTATGTCTCTCTTCCTATCTATATCTTCGTCTATCTGTGTCTTTCTGTCTGTCTTTGCCTGTCTCTGTCTCTTTCTTTCTGTCTATGTCTTTCTGCCTCGATGTCTCTTTATGTTTGTACATCTCCGCATTTCTTTCTATCGGTCTGCCTGTCTTTTCTCTGTCTGTCTTTCTCTCTGTCCTTTTGTCTGTATGTCTCTTTCTGTCTGTATGTGCATCTCTACATGTCTTTCTATCTGTCTGTCTGTCCATGTCTGTCTGTCACTCTGTGATTCTGTCTGTCTGTCTTTATGTCTCTTTCTGTCTGTCCATGTCTGTCTTTCTCTTTTTCATTCTGTCTGTCTGTATGTCTCTTTCTTTCTGTCTCTTTCTGTCTATCCAGGTCTGTCTTTCTCTCTGTCCTTCTGTCTGTATGTCTCTTTCTGTCTGTCTGTGCATCTCTATGTGTCTTTTTATCTGTCTGTCTGTCTATCTCTCTGTGATCCTGTTTGTCTGTCTTTATGTCTCTTTCTGTCTGTCTGTGTATCTCTATCTGTCTTTCTATTTGTCTGCCTGTCCATGTCTTTCTGTCTCTCTGTCATTTTGCCTCTCTGTCTGTCTCTCTGTGGAAACATTTAAGTGTAAACAGCGATGTTTTTCATCTGTACACTTCTGCTCAAATCTCTCAGGACTGATGTTAATTCCAGGTGTGAACAGAACTTTAATACATATTCTCAAATCAAATTTGAATGATCAGATTTTTGTGTTCACACACTCTCTGAAGAAAAAAAAAAAATCTAAGGCAAAGGAAAAAAAAAAGTCCTGGTTTTACATGAAGTTGTCGGTGATGCAACCGCAGCCTCGTAGTGTGTTTTATTAATGAGACTCGGAGGGAAACAGAGGTTTTCCCACTGATCAAAGAACATCAAAGGGAAAGTTTGCGATTGTAAATACAATCATAAATACACTGTACCGTTCTATAAGTAATGTGCAACCAAGCCGGAGACGATTTAAGGCTTGTCAGGAATTTCAGTTCGAGAGAATTTGGTACAGAAAGGTTCAGGAACGTGGGAAAGCCCCTTAGCGCAGCGTGCTTGGCGTACGAACTGCGGTCTGCAGCTACAATATACATCACAGATACATATACATCACTGGATACTAACGTACCGTTTAAAGAAGAATGAACCTTGGACTATGACGTTAGATGAAAACTTATACCCACCAGGACGGGCCAGTCTGTTATGGATTATCTTCCTTAAGATATCACTGGGAAATCTGAATTAGCATGCTAACCGAGCTAGCTGACTTATAAAGAGGTTCGACTTGGTCATTTGTTTTAAAATTCAGTTGATTAGCATTTGTATTTTCAATTTATTTATATTGAGTTTAAGCATGGTGGCATAGCGATTAGCACTGTGGCCTCACACTTTCAGGGTTGAGGGTTTGATTCCCGCCTCGGGCTCTGTGTGCACGGAGTTTGCATGTTCTTGGTGGGTTTCCTCCTGGTACGTCGGTTTCCTCTCACAGTCCAAAGACATGAAGATTAGGCTAACTGGCATTT